>CM034233.1:46440533-46443033 GCA_019916065.1 Vitellaria paradoxa | reverse complement strand
CATTGCCAAGAGGTAGTAGCAAGCCCCAGCAGGCCGCATTAGCAAGGCCACGGGGTGCTAGCAAGCCTGCGGGGATTACCAATCACAAAATCAGGGGGCGTGCTCGGCCCTCAAAACGGTGTCCAAGAACAAGGCAAAGTTGTCCAATGCAAGGCCTAGGGAAATCGAATATGCCACGGGGTGTGGCAAACCCCGTGGTCGAACCGGGAGGAAAGCAATGGGGCATGTCTTGCCCATTGCCAAGGGGCATTGGCCAAGCCCATCGGTCTCAAAGAGGAAAGCAAAGAGGCATGGCAAGCCCTTGGGCTTGTCCATGACAGTGCCGCGGGGGTGGTCTGTTTGCCCAAAAGGCCGCGCGGGTGGGCCGTTATGCCCCCGATGCCCATTATGACTTCTCGGCCATGGGCAGTGTCCCCTGCTGGCACCTCGGAGAAGGCTCAAAATGCATATATAAGGGGGTGGGTGTTCTCAACAAGGCTATCACCGCATGCCGTGCCCCCCGGCACTCACCGAGTGTCCTTGGCATGCTCTCTCGAGGTGATTGGGCACACCTTGGGCTTCCCTCGACGTGGGTGGGGGACGACAAAGGGGCATGGCAAGCCCCGTGGGTTGGTACGAGCAACGCCACGGGGCGCTGGCAAGCCGCGGGGGCTTACCAAGCATAAAGCCAAGGGGGCGTGCCCGGCCCCCAAAACGGTGTCCGAGAACAAGGCAAATGCGTCCAATGCAAGGCCCAGGGAAATCGAATATGCCACGGGGTGTGGCCAACCCTGTGGTCGAACCGGGAGCCAAGCAATGGGGCACGTCTTGCCCATTGCCAAGGGGCATTGGCCAAGCCCATCGATCTCAAAGAGGAAAGCAAAGAGGCATGGCAAGCCCTTGGGCTTGTCCATGACGGTGCCACGGGGGTGGTCTGTTTGCTCGAAAGGCTGCGTGGGGGGACTATTATGCCCCCGATGCCCATTATGACTCCTTGGCCATGGGCAGTGTCCCCTCCTGACACCCCGGAGAAGGCTCAAAATGCATATATGAGGGGGTGGGTGTTCTCAGCAAGGCTGGCACAGCATGCCGCGCCCCCCAGCACTCACTGAGTGTCCTTGGCATGCTCCCCCGAGGTGATGGGGCACACCTTAGGCTTCCCTCGACATGGGCGGGGGACAACAAAGGGGCTTGGCAAGGGGCATGGCAAGCCCCGTGGGTTAGCACGAGCAACACCACGGGGCGCAGGCAAGCCGTGGGAGCTTGCCAAGCACAAAGCCAAGGGGTGTGCTTAGCCCTAAATTAGTGTCAAAGAGGATCAAAAACTGGCATGGCAAGTCGTTAGGGGCTTGTCTAGCGCACGGGTTAGGCGGTCATGTGTTTGCCCGAGGGGCGATGTGGTGGCCCTTATGCCCAAAATCCCATTATGACTCTTCGACCATGGCCAATGTTTCTTCTTGGCACCCCAAAGAAGTCTCAAAATGCATATATAAGGGGTTGGGTGTTCTCAGCAAGGCTGGCACCGCATGCCACGCACCCCTGGCACTCGTTAAGTGTCCTTGGCATGCTCCCCCCAAGGTGATGGGGCACACCTTGGGCTTCCCTTGGGCCCCGATTGACGTTGGTGGGGGATGACAAAGGGGCATTGCTAAATGGCAAGGCAAGCCCCGTGGGTTGCTACGTGCAATGCCACGGGGTGCTGGCAGGGCATAAGGCTAGCCAAACACAAAGCCACGGGGCATTCCCAGCCCCAATTCGATAGCCAGGAACAATGAAAGGGGAATCCGAGAGCAATGCAATGAAAAATCGAAATGCTACGGGGCATGGACAACCCTGTGGGTGACCGAGGGCAATGAATGGGAATCCATGAGTAATGCAACGAAAAATCGAAATGCCACGAGGAATGGCCAACCTTGTCGGTGACCGAGGGCAATGCAATGCAATGAGGCATGTCATGCTCATTGCCGGGGGGCATGGCTAACCCCAATTCGGTATTCGGGAACAATGAACGGGAATCTATGAGCAATGCAACAAAAAATCGAAATGCCACGGGCATGGCCAGCCCCGTCGGTGACCGAGGGCAATGCAATACAATGAGGCATGTCATGCTCATTGCCGGGGGGCATGGCCAACCCCAATTCGGTATTCGGGAACAATGAAAGGGAATCCATGAGCAATGCAACGAAAAATCGAAATGCCACGGGGCATGGCCAACCCCTTCGGTGACCGAGGGCAATGCAATGCAATGAGGCATGTCATGCTCATTGCCGAGGGGCATGGCTAACCCCAATTCGGTATTCGAGAACAATGAACAAGAATCTATGAGCAATGCAACAAAAAATTGAAATGCCACGGGGCATGGCAAACCCCGTCGGTGACCGAGGGCAATGCAATGCAATGAGGCATGTCATGCTCATTGCCGGGGGGCATGGCCAACCCCAATTCGGTATTCGGGAACAATGAAAGGGAATCCATGAGCAATGCAACGAAAAATCGAAATGCCACGGGGCATGGCCAACCC
>CM034233.1:46433033-46435533 GCA_019916065.1 Vitellaria paradoxa | reverse complement strand
CCTGTGTAAGAGATACAATCTAGTTTCTAGCCCTGTTTCTTTTAATCAAATCATGAAAGAACTTAGTACCACGATCACTGTTTTTGAAGAATTTAGCTTTGCTCAGTTGAGAACAAAAACTCTTTTCAGCTTCAGCTAAACGAACTGCTTTCCATTTTAAATCTGGTAGTTTACTTTGTAGATTAGTGTTTAATGGATTGTTGTGTAACCCCTCTTGAGCTGCCATCAATTCCTCCTCTGCTGCTGAAGCCCTTACTGAGATATGACTAAAATGCTTCCTGTTCAACATCTTCAAAGGCTCTTTCAAAGCTTTCAGTTTTTTACAAAGTTGATACATGGCAGTTCCTTCCACTTCAATACTCTAGTGATTGCTAACCAACTCCAAAAATTCTTCATGTTGAGTCCACATGTTGAAAAATTTGAAGGGTCTAGCACAAAAGTTATTAGCACCAAATAAAGAAACTACACAAGGAGAAGTGGTCAGAGTATTTACCCGGGAAACCAAAGTGAGCTCGAGCATTTAGTCTTTGTTGAGTCCAATAGGAATTGATCATGGCTCTGTCGAGTTTACTCCATACTGTATTGTTAGTCTAAGTTAGATAAGCACCAGTAGACCTTGTATCTGAGATGCTTAATTCATTGCAACATTGCTGAAAGTCATGGACTTCATAAGGGGTAACCGACAATCCATTACATTTTTCCTTTTCATTCAAAACATTGTTAAAATCTCCAAGTAGCAGCCATGGAAGTTCCAGTGTGCTGTTGAATTTGCAGAGATTTTCCTAAAGTGGTCTTCTTCCCATAATTGTGTTGTATGCAAAAACAAAACTGATGCAAAATTTTGTGGTTGTAACTTTACAAGTCACCAAGCAGTGAATGACCTGTTTAGACATTTCCATAACTTCCAACTTAACTTTATCCTCTTTCCAAAGGATTAGGATCCTCCCATTAGGATTATGTTGAAAGTTGTCAGCAACCTGCCAATTTCTGAATCTGTGCTTCACAATCTCTTTTATTCTTAGCTGCTTTAGTTTAGTCTCTAAAATTCCCATAACTACTATCTTGTTCTTTCTTACATGGTCCAAAACCCCATTTTGTTTTAAGGGCTTATTAAAACCCCTAATATTCCAAAAAGAGACTATCATTATTAAGTTTGATTGAGGGAATTGTCCCCCAAATTAGCACAAGATACTACCTGAGAACTTGCAGCTTCTAGATTAAGGTTTTGCTTCTTCACCTTCTTCTTTTTCCCTTCTAGAGGTGGCATATGAGCTTTGCCTCCGTGAGTAGCTTTACATTGTTGTTTCCCTTCAATGTTCTTTTTCTTCATTTCATTTGAATTAAGTTCTTCCTACTGACCCTCTGCAATAGCCTTCCCTGCCCTCTGCTTAGGAATGTTCTGATCACCACCAAAATCACATTATTGTTCAGCCACTTGTTGAATTGTATCTACTTGAACCAAAAGCTGCTGTTCTGCTGGAGTCTCTGAAACAAATTCAGAAGGACTTGCTTCAACTGCATTTGCAGAAGTTTCTTTAATTGCATTCTGATTAGGAAAGCTGCTACTGTATCCTTGTGATACTGCAGTATTAGTTGCTGGAAAAGAACTAGTTTCTGTATTCTGCTACTGCACTTTTGTTAGCTTAACATTGACCACTGCATTTTGCTTTTCCTTAGTCTTGTCTTTAACTTTGCAACTTGCTAGTGTGTGACCAATTGCTTTACAATGAGAGTAGAATTTTAGAAGACTCATAGAATACCAATTGCTCCAAAATCTCCCCATTAGGCAATTTCATCTCTACCATGTAAGTTAGCTCTTTAGCCATGTCTACCTCAACCAGACATCTTACAAAGGATTCTTTCCTTCTGTGCTGTCATCTTGTCCATGTAAATAGGCTTCCCCAATTGTGAGCAAACTTTGCTTAATATAGAAGAACACCATAAATCCAAAGGAAAATTACGGAGTTGGATCCAAATCAGGAATGTACTGATTTCTTCATTCTGGAAGCTAAAGTATTGTGGCATAACCTTAAGTAGTAATGGTCTACCAAAGGCAAGGTATGGCCTATTCTCTAATATCTTCAATTGATGTTCCTCATTTTCAAATTGAAAGATTATCCACCCACTGTTGTGATAGTGGATGGTGACTTGTACCCTCCAAGCTTCTACAATCTGGTTTAAGGCTTGTTTTCCTGCGAACCGGCCACCAAAATACCCAACCAGGTAGAATTTCCAGAGGTTCTCATTCCTTTGTACATCACTTTCTTCAATCACAATTGGGCCCTCCACCTTTGCCAACTTTTCCAACTTTGAACCTTCAGTAGGCTTTTTGTTTCCAGCAAAAAGACTTGCAAATGTTGGCTTAGCCTTAGGCTTATCTTGCTGCTTTAATTTAGCCTCATTTTCCTTGTTATCAGATTCCAGCATTATGGATTGTAGCTGTGGGTCATTCTCTTGCAATTCCATGTCTTCAGAGGTATCTCGTTCACCTAATGTGCAA
>CM034233.1:46425533-46428033 GCA_019916065.1 Vitellaria paradoxa | reverse complement strand
TCGGTTGCTTCAGCTCTTACAGAAATGTGGCTAAAGTGCTTCTTATTAAGTGCTTTTAATGGAGTCTTCAAGGACCGAAGTTTCTTGCAAAATCTGTACATTCTGCTCCCTTTATAGAACCTGCTCCAGCCTTGTTGAACTATTGCCATGAAGTTCTCATGTTGAGACCACATGTTAAAATATTTAAAAGGCCTAGCATAGGACTTATCCTCCTCAAGAATTGAGACAATACAGTAAGCATGATTTGAAAGCATTCCTGGCATGCCAAAATTAGCAAAAGCTTTGAACTCTTCTTGTCTCCACCTGTCATTAACCATGGCTCTATCCAACTTACTCCAAATAGAGTTATTGGTCCATGTGAGGAAAGATCTAGTGAACTTGAGGTCATTGAACCCAATGTTCCGACAACATTGCAAAAATTCTCTGATTTCATAGTTTGTGACAGGTCTCCCATTTACCCTTTTCATCAACATCTAGCAAATTATTGAAATCTCCCATGATTAGCTATGGCCTGTTTAAGTTAGCATTAAACTAGCAGTAAATTATCCCAAAGAAGCCTTCTGCCAACCACAGTATTGTAAGCATATACAAAGCTGACATTAAATCTCCTTGAGGTGATTAAGCAAAAATTCTGACAGTGTATTACCAGGTCAGAACAGCATACCATTTCCAAGTGGACCTTGTCAGGGTTCCAAAGCACCAAAATTCTCCCAGCAGGGTTATGTTGACTGTTGTCAATGGTTTTTCACCTAGAAAACTTCCTCAAAACAGCTTCTCTTGCATTACTTTGCTTCAATTGTGTATCTATTATAGACATTATGTCTATATTATTCTTCTTCAGGTGGCTTAACATACCCTTATGTTTTAAAGGGTTGTTAAAGCCCCTGATATTCTAGCAGGATACCTTCATTGGATAGGTTTTGTTGGAGAGTCACCCCCTACAGCTGCACTAGAGCCATGTAAAATCTGCTCCTTGTCTTTGTTTTTAGTCTTTTGCTTACTTCTGTGTCTCTTGATCTGAACAAATCCATCTAATTCCACAGCTTCATTTCCAACTTGGCAGGTTTGATTGCTCGTAGCTTTTGCTTTTGCTAGTTTATCCAGATGCTGATTATCCTTCCCAGAACCTGTATGTGAGCTGCCTTCATGGGTTGCCCTTGGAGTCTTCTTAAAGATGCTGGTAAGGTGTTTCTGTTGTTCCAGATTAGCCTGAGTTTCTGGAGTTTCATTATTTTGTTGTCTTCCTTTCTTATGGATGTGTATTGCACCAGACTTGTTTTTAGCACTTGCTGTCTTTGCTTCATTAACTTCTGCATCTCCCTCAACTCTCTTATCCTTGTCCATCTCAGCTAGAAGCTTGCTGGTGGTGTCCTCTGCAGCAGAGTTGTTGTTAACCTCTGTTGTCTCAGTTTCATTTCTATTTGTTTCTCCAGCATCATTCTCCATTTTATCCTTCTTTGCTTGAACTTTGCAGGTTTGTAGAGAATGACCTACCTTCTTGCAAAGAGAGCAAAACTGGGGAAGGTTCTCATAATAGACTCTCTGTGTCATCATTTCTCCATTGGGGAGCAGAATATCAAAAGATTTAACTATCTCTTTTGATACCTCTACCTCTACAAGAACTCTAGCATAGGAAATCCTAGCTTTAGAGGCTGTCAGTTGATCAGTGTACACTGGCTTGCCAATTTTGGACCAAATTCTGCTCAAAGCCATTTGAGACCACAATTCAAGTGGTAGATTCCTCAGTTGAACTTATACAAGGAACTTGCTCACTTCCTCATTATCAAACCTAAAAAACTTAGGCATTAATTTGAGGAGAAGAGGTCTGCCATACACCATATAAGGGCCCTCTTGTAGGACCTTTACTTGGCTTGCTTTCATCTTCAAATTTGAAGATGATCCACCCACTGCCATGAAAGTGAACAACAACTTTAACTTTCCATGAGGTAGTGATCTGTTGTAAGGCTATCTTCCCTGGAAATCTCCCTGCAAAATAACCTACCAAGCAAAAATCCCAACCATAATTGTCACCCTCCAGATCTGAATTACCAATTGTCACTGGTCCTTCATCCATTTCTATCTGCTGAAGTTTGGCACCATTTGTAGGTTGTCTATTGCCTACAAACAGACTAGCAAAAGAAGCATTCATCCTCTCTTCAACTTCTCCTTTGTTCTTTTTTATCAATCAAGGGTGCAGTTTCTGGCACCATTGAAATCTTTGCACTGTCTGCTGATTGTTCAATAGGGGATTCAATCGTGTCATCATCCCCCAAGGACTTTGAACCCGAATCTGATTCAAATTCATAATCAGAGGTTTCCTCAGATAGCTCCTCATTGCTCTGAGCAACAAATTTACCAGCTTGCTTGTCTTCCATTACATCCTGGTTTTCCTTCAAAATTTCCCCAAAATTCACTTTTTTCCTATTCGAATAATTCTGTAGATGACCACTTCCTTGGTGTTTTCTGGTCCCTTTCCCATTTCTTTAGCAGATGAAGAACA
>CM034233.1:46415533-46420533 GCA_019916065.1 Vitellaria paradoxa | reverse complement strand
GTAGTGGATATACATTGCATGATCCACCCTATGAACTTCTCTGGCATCCTATATGCTTGGAGAATTTCATGAATAAAATCCCATTCCACTGTATCAAAGGCTTTTTTAAGATCTATCTTCATCATGCATCTTGGAGAAATCCTCTTCCAAGTGTATTGTTTTAGTAGCTCTTGCACTAGGAACACATTCTATACCATTGCTCTCCCCGGGACAAAGGCTTACTGCTCTTTACTTACAAGACATCCTAGGATGGGAAGGATCCTAGAATTTAGGATTTTAGAAATTAGCTTGTAAATTACATTACAACAAGATATAGGCCTAAAGTCTCCCACTTTAGGAGCCTTAAGGGTCTTGGGGATAAGGGCTATCAAGGTGTGATTCAACTGCCTTAACATCTGTCCTGAATTGAAGAATTCCAAAATAGCTTGGCTAAAATCTTCACCAACTATATTCCAAGCCTTTTTGAAGAACCCTGAGGTGAAACCATCCGGACCTAGTGCTTTATCTTCCCCAATTAAAAATAATGCAGCCTTGATTTCATCTTTAGTTACCATCTGAGTAAGTCTCTGTCCTTGTTCTTCACTTACTAGCTGTCCCTCTCCAAACACAGTACCATCAAGGTGGGATCTGTCTCCTCTGCTTCCTAGCAATTGCTGATAGAATTCTACAAAGGTTTTGTAAACCTAACCTTGTGAGGCAATGGCTGACCCATCTTCTAGTGTTAAGGCTGCAATGTGGTTTCTTTCCTTGTTCCTTTTAATCACTTGATGAAAAAACTTTGTACTCCTGTCACAATTCTTAAGATATCTGCCTTTAGCTAATTGAGCACAGAATGATCTGTCAGCTTAGCTAACTTGAGAGCTTCCTTGTTTGCAGCTGCTACCTCAACTTGAAGTTCTGAATTCCCTGGATCATCATGTAGTAGCTTCTGTAGTCTTAGCAATTCATTCTCAACTGATTCAGCTCTTGCTGAAATGTGGCTAAAGTGTTTCTTGTTGAGTTCTTTTAAAGGGGTCTTCAGGGACTTCAGTTTTTTACAGAAATTGTATATTTTACTGCCTTTATAAGATTTGCCCCCAACTTTGCTGAACTATTGCCATAAAGCTTTCATGTTATAACCACATATTGAAAAATTTGAAAGGTGTAGCTGTTGATTGCTCCTCTTCGAGTACTGAAACTATATAGTAGGCTTGATTTGAAAGAATTCCTAGCAGCCCGAAATTGGCAGTAGCTTTCAAGTCTTTTTCCCTCCATCTGTCATTAGTCATAGCTCTGTCCAATTTACTCCAGGTGGAGTTATTGGTCCAGGTAAGAAAGGAACCTGTAAATCTAACATCAGTGAAGCCTATGATCCTACAACACTGCACAAAATCGTTGATCTCATAAGCTGTAATAGGTCTACCATTTACCCTTTCTTCAACATCCAACAAGCTATTAAAATCTCCCATAATTAACCATGGTAAATTTAAGCTAACATTGAATTGTATCAGGTTTTCCCAAAGATGTCTTCTACCCACCAATGAATTGTAAGCATAAACAAAGCTAACAATAAACTTCTTTGAGGTAATTAGACAAGAAATCTGACAGTGCATTACCTGTTCAGCACAGCTTAGCATCTCCAAGTGGACTTTGACAGGATCCCAAAGCACCAGAATTTTGCCAGCAGGGTGCTATTGAAAATTATCAATAATCTTCCATCTACCAAACTTTTTCAGGACAGCTTCTCTTGCAGTAGTTTGCTTTAACTGAGTGTCTATAATAGACATTATGTCTATCTTATTCTTCTTCAGATGGCTCAACATACCCTTATGTTTCAAGGGGTTGTTGAAACCTCTGATGTTCCAGCAGGAAATCTTCATTGGGGAGGGTTGAAGGAGAAGTCACCTCCCACACCTGCACTAGAACTGATATTGTTCAGCTCCTTATCCTTCCTCTTTGACTTCTGCCTGCTTTTATGCTTTTTAACTTGCACACAGCTTGTGAACTCCAGGTCATCAGCTTGTGGCTGTTTTTCTTCTCTATTTAATTGTCCAACAGTTTCATCATGATCCTCGTCATCT
Source organism: Vitellaria paradoxa (assembly GCA_019916065.1). NCBI lineage: Eukaryota > Viridiplantae > Streptophyta > Magnoliopsida > Ericales > Sapotaceae > Vitellaria > Vitellaria paradoxa. Next base: position 46,418,473 of record CM034233.1, on the reverse strand, counting down.
TGATTCACGGGAGTTTTACCACTGTCAAATTGCCTCTTCCCTGAAGGAGCAACTGCAACTTGAATTGCTACAGCAACAGCAACTTGATTGGAGTTAGTTGAATTTGTGGCATTCCCAACTTCTTATTCTCCATGTATCAGACTTTTATGCTTCCTAGTAGACTTAGGATTGCAGGGGGTTGTCAAGCATCTCTCTTTGCTGAATGTTGGAGTGCAGTCAGGTTCACAGTCCCCAATATCCTCTATAGTAGCACCTTGTTGCTTCCCCGTGTTATCAGCCATATCATTCCTTTTTTGTGCTTCCATTCTGTTCTTACAAACCTCACTGGAATGCCCAACCTTCTTACAATGCACACAGAATTTAGGGAGATCCTCATAGTGCACCTGCTGATCAATTATCTCTCCATTAGGCAGCACAATTTCAAATGACCTCAGTACTTCTTTTGGTACATCAACCTCTACCAGGATCCTTGCATAGGATACCCTGGCCTTTGAAGAAGTGAGCTGATCAGTGTAGACTGGTTTCCTTATTCTCGAGCATAACTTGCTTAATGCCATCTTTGTCCACAATTCCAGTGGCAGATTCTTCAGCTGTACCTAGATTGGAAATTTACTTAGGTCCTCATTATCAAATTTGAAGGATCTTGGTTTTAATTTGAGGAGAAGAGGTCTTCCAAAAGCCAAATAAGGCCCTCCCTGCAACACCTTGATTTGGGAATCTTCATTATCAAATTTGAAGATAATCCATCCACTATTGTGGTAATGGATATCCACTTTAACCTTCCAGGATGCTACAATCTTCTGCAGAGCAACTTTGCCAGGGAATCTACCTGCAAAGTAGCCAACTAAACAGAAGTTCCAATCATTACCTTCCTCCTCGAGGTCTGTATTCATAATCTGAATTGGCCCCTCCTCAATGTCCAGTTGCTGAAGCTTAATCCCATTATTTGGTTGTCTGTTTCTAGCAAACAGACTTGCAAATGATGGTTTTGTTGCAGGGACTTTCTTGCTTGCAGTTCCTGCAGATGGTTGAGTTTCAGGAACCAATGATACTTCCTCACTTCTTTCTGCTGAAGTTTGAGGAGGTTCATCATCTGTATCTTTCTCACCCAAGGACTCAGACACTGATTCTGATTCTGTTTCAGAATCTAAAGCGCCTTCCACTGTTTTATCACTACTTCGACTTGTTTCTTTGCCCAGACCCCTAGCTTGTACTTCTTTCATGGCCTCCTCTACAAGTTTCTTCATGTCCAGTTGGTTGTTCTTCGAATGGTGCTCTGATGAATTCCCATATTGCAATTTCTTAGTCCCTTTCCCCATTTCCGATAGAGTACTGTTCACTCGAGCTTGGACCAGTCAAGTTTAATCCATGGGACTCTGGATAACTTGACAGATCTTCAATACGAGCAAGAGAGGTGAACACAGAAGTAGTTGCTGGAAGATACTGACCTTAATTTACTGTATTAGTAGTCCCGCCCAGTTAGGTTTCAAAATTCTGCACAGATTTTACTATAGCAGTACCCTTTTGAAGAGATCACTAAAAAAGCCCTCAATCTAATCACCAGTGGCCAGATTAGGGATCATGAACAAATGAAAACAACAAACCAAACCTGAATCTATTGTGAATCGAAGATTGGAAATCACGATCAGTTTCAATGAACGAAGCCGACCCAGGTTTCCACCGTCTATCATGTCTTCCAAATCAATTTCCAGTAGCAGACAAAGTTGATTAATAAACAAAGCACAAGAAAGAGCAGATTGAATCAACACACGAGCAGATGAGCAGTTGGATTTCACTTGAATCGTAGCTTCAGGGAACCCCAACCGAGAGTTTCTCTCTCTAACTCACCTTGATTGAGAGCTCTTTCTTCTGGTACGTGGAAAGTCCGCAGCCGCTACCCCGTACTGGAGTGCGCACAGGGCGAAGCACGCTCCAGGACCCGAGCCGGCAACGGCCCCTGGAGAGTTAACCAGCCTAGGCAAGCCCTGGCTGACCGGCACGACCGAAAGGAGGCCTTTAGGCTCCCCCATTACAGCGGTAACCCACCCCCCCATGGGGGAGTCGAACCCTAGAACCTCGAGAGGCCCAAGCTCTTAAGGCAAGCCCGACTTCCACTCGGCCACCCCCGAAGGGGCAATTGAGACCTCTTTCTTGATTCTATGGGTGGTGGTGCATGGCCGTTCTTAGTTGGTGGAGCGATTTGTCTGGTTAATTCCGTTAACGAGCGAGACCTCAGCTTGCTAACTAGCTATGTGGAGTTGACCCTCCACAGCTAGCTTCTTAAAGGGACTATGGCCTTTCAGGCCACAGAAGTTTGAGGCAATAACAATTCTGTGATGCCCTTAGATGTTCTGGGCCGCACGTGCACTACATTGATGTATTCAACGAGTCTATAGCCTTGGCTGACAGGCCCGGGTAATCTTTGAAATTTCATCGTGATGGGGATAGATCATTGCAATTGTTGGTCTTCGATGAGGAATTCCTAGTCAGCGCGAGTCATCAGCTCGCGTTGACTACGTCCCTGCCCTTTGTACATACCGATCGTCACTCCTACCAATTGAATGGTCCGGTGAAGTGTTCGGATTGTGGCGACGTGGGCGGTTCGCTACCGGCGATGTCATGAGAAGTCCACTGAACCTTATCATTTAGAGGAAGGAGAAGTCGTAACAAGGTTTCTGTATGTGAACCTGCGGAAAGATCATTGTCGAAACCTGCCAAGCAGAACAACCCGCGAACTTGTATAGCAACCACCGAGGGTCCTTGTGCCCCTCGCCAGGTGCGCTCCTGAATTGCATTGCCTCGGCTAAAAACTCTAACCCTAACGCGAATTGCGTCAAGGAACTTTAACAAGAGGAGCACCCCCTGCTCTCGTTCGCGAGTGTGAAGTTACGGGGGCTAGTTACATCTTTTCATGAACATAACGACTCTCGGCAAGGGATA
>CM034233.1:46408033-46410533 GCA_019916065.1 Vitellaria paradoxa | reverse complement strand
GCCCATTATGACTCCTCGACCATGGGCAGTGTCCCCTCCTGGCACCCCGGAGAAGGACTCAAAATGCATATATGAGGGGGTGGGTGTTCTCAGCAAGGCTGGCACTGCATGCCGCACCCCCCGGCACTCACCGAGTGTCCTTGGCATGCTCCCCCGAGGTGATAGGGCACAGTTTGGGCTTACTTTGACGTGGGCGAGGGATGACAAAGGGGCATGGCAAGAGGCATGGCAAGCCTCGTGGGTTGGCACGAGCAACGCCACTGGGCGCTAGCAAGCCGCGGGAGCTTTCCAAGCACAATGCCAAGGAGGCGTGCCCGGCCCCTAAAACGGTGTCCAAGAACAAGGCAAAGGTGTCCAACGCAAGGCCAAGGGAAATCGTATATGCCACGGGGCGTGGCCAACCCCGTGGTCGAACCAGGAGCAAAGTAATCGGGCATGTCTTGCCCATTGCCAAGGGGCATTGGCCAAGCCCATCGGTCTCAAAGAGGAAAGCAAAGAGACATGGCAAGCCCTTGGGCTTGTCCATGACGGTGCCACAGAGGCGGTCTGTTTACCTGAAAGGCCGCGCGGGGGGGCTATTATGCCCCCGATGCCCATTATGACTCCTCGGACATGGGCAGTGTCCCCTCCTGGCACCCCGGAGAAGGCTTAAAATGCATATATAAGGGGGTGGGTGTTCTCAGCAAGGCTGGCACCGCATGCCGCACCCCCCAGCACTTACCGAGTGTCCTTAGGCTTGCTCCCCTGAGGTGATGGGGCACACCTTGGGCTTCCCTCGACGTGGGCGGGGGACGACAAAGGGGCATGGCAAGAGATATGGCAAGCCCCGTGGGTTGGCACGAGCAATGGCATGGGGCGCTGGCAAGCCGCGGGAGCTTGCTAGGCTCAAAGCCAAGGGGGCGTGCCCGGCTCCCAAAATGGTATCCGAGAAAAAAGTAAAGGCGTCCAATGCAAGGCCAAGGAAAATCGAATATGCCACGGGGCGTGGCCAACCCCGTGGTCGAACTAGGAGCAAAGCAATGGGGCATGTCTTGCCCATTGCCAAGGGGCATTGGCCAAGCCCCTTGGTCTCAAAGAGGAAAGCAAAGAGGCATGGCAAGCCCTTGGGCTTCTCCATGACGGTGCCACGGGGGTGGTCTGTTTACCTGAAAGGCCGCGCGAGGGGGCTGTTATGCCCCTGATGCCCATTATGACTCCTTGGCCATGGGCAGTGTCCCCTCTTAGCACGCCGGAGAAGGCTCAAAATGCATATATAAGGGGGTGGGTGTTCTCAGCAAGGCTGGCACTGCATGCCGCACCCCCCCGGCACTCATTAAGTGTCCTTGGCATGCTCCCCCGAGCTGATGGGGCACACCTTAGGCTTCCCTCGACGTGGGTGTGGGACGACAATGGGGCATGGCAAGCCCCGTGGGTTAGCACGAGCAACGCCACGAGGCGCTGGCAAGCCGCGGGAGTTTGGCAAGCATAAAGCCAAGGGGACGTGCCCGGCCCCTAAAATGGTGTCCGAGAACAAGGCAAAGGTGTCCAATGCAATGCCAAGGGAAATCGTATATGCCACGGGGCGTGGCCAACCCCGTGGTCGAACCGGGAGCAAAGCAATGGGGCACGTCTTGCCAATTGCCAAGGGACATTGGCCAAGCCCATCGGTCTCAAAGAGGAAAGCAAAGAGGCATGGCAATCCCTTGGACTTGTCCATGACGGTGCCACGGGGGTGGTCTGTTTGCCCAAAAGGCCGCGCGGGGGGAGCGTTATGCCCCTGATGCCCATTATAACTCCTCAGCCACGGGCAGTGTCCCCTCCAGGCACCCCGGAGAAGGCTCAAAATGCATATATAAGGGGGTGGGTGTTCTCAGCAAGGCTGGCACCACATGCCGTACCCCCGGTACTCACTGAGTGTCCTTGGCATGCTCCCCCGAGCTGATGGGCCACACCTTAGGCTTCCCTCGACGTGGGTGTGGGACGACAATGGGGCATGGCAAGCCCCGTGGGTTAGCACGAGCAACGCCACGAGGCGCTGGCAAGCCGCGGGAGTTTGGCAAGCATAAAGCCAAGGGGACATGCCCGGCCCCTAAAATGGTGTCCGAGTACAAGGCAAAGGTGTCCAATGCAATGCCAAGGGAAATCGTATATGCCACGGGGCGTGGCCAACCCCGTGGTCGAACCGGGAGCAAAGCAATGGGGCACGTCTTGCCCATTGCCAAGGGGCATTGGCCAAGCCCATCGATATCAAAGAGGAAAGCAAAGAGGCATGGCAATCCCTTGGACTTGTCTATGACGGTGCCACGGGGGTGGTCTGTTTGCCTAAAAGGCCGCGCGGGGGGAGCGTTATGCCCCTGATGCCCATATGACTCCTCGGCCACGGGTAGTGTCCCCTCCAGGCACCCCGGTGAAGGCTCAAAATGCATATATAAGGGGGTGGGTGTTCTCAACAAGGCTGGCACCACATGCCGTACCCCCGGTACTCACCGAGTGTCCTTAGCATGCTCCCCCGAGTTGATGG
>CM034233.1:46400533-46403033 GCA_019916065.1 Vitellaria paradoxa | reverse complement strand
AACCATCCGGCCCAGGTGCTTTATCATCTCCTATTCCAAACACAGCTGATTGAATTTCCTCATCCAGGATAGGTTGTAGAAGAGATCGGGCTTGCTCATCTCTTACTAATTTACCTCCCTGCAAAATATCAGCATTATACCTTACACATTGCACTTTAGTTCCCAGTAGTTTCCTATAGTACTCCACAAATAGATGTGTAACCTGCTGAAATGAGCTTGTACTTGATCCATCTTCCAGTGTAAGAGATACAATCTAGTTTCTAGCCCTGTTTCTTTTAATCAAATCATGAAAGAACTTAGTACCACAATCACTGTTTTTCAAGAATTTAGCTTTGCTCAGTTGAGAACAAAAACTCTTTTCAGCTTCAGCTAAACGAACTGCTTTCCATTTTAAATCTAGTAGTTTACTTTGCAGATCAGTGTTCAATGGATTGTTGTGTAACTCCTGTTAAGCTGCCATCAATTCCTCCTCCGCTGCTGAAGCCCTTACTGAGATATGACTAAAATGCTTCCTGTTCAACATCTTCAAAGGCTCTTTCAAAGCTTTCAGTTTTTTACAAAGTTGATACATGGTAGTTCCTTCCACTTCAATACTCCAGTGATTGCTAACCAACTCCAAAAATTCTTCATGTTGAGTCCACATGTTGAAAAATTTGAAGGGTCTAGCACCAAAGTTATTAGCACCAAATAAAGAAACTACACAAGGAGAGTGGTCAGAGTATTACCCGGGAAACCAAAGTGAGCTTGAGCATTTAGTCCTTGTTGAGTCCAATAGGGATTGATCATGGCTCTGTCGAGTTTACTCCATACTGTATTGTTAGTCTAAGTCAGATAGGCACCAGTAGACCTTGTATTTGAGATGCTTAATTCATTGCAACATTGCTGAAAGTCATGGACTTCATAAGGGGTAACCGACAATCCATTACATTTTTCCTTTTCATTCAAAACATTGTTAAAATCTCCAAGCAGTAGCCATGGAAGTTCCAGTGTGCTGTTGAATTTGCAAAGATTTTCCCAAAGTGGTCTTCTTCCCATAATTGTGTTGTATGCAAAAACAAAACTGATGCAAAATTTTGTGGTTGTAACTTTACAAGTCACCAAGCAGTGAATGACCTGTTTACACATTTCCATAACTTCCAACTTAACTCTATCCTCTTTTCAAAGGATCAGGATCCTCCCATTAGGATTATGTTGAAAGTTGTCAGCAACCTGCCAATTTCTGAATCTGTGCTTCACAATCTCTTTTATTCTTAGCTGCTTTAGTTTATCCTCTAAAATTCCCATAACTACTATCTTATTCTTTCTTACATGGTCCAAAACTCCATTTTGTTTTAAGGGTTTATTAAAACCCCTAATATTCCAAAAAGAGACTATCATTATTAAGTTTGATTGAGGGAATTGTCCCCCAAATTAGCACAAGATACTACCTGAGAACTTGCAGCTTCTGGATTAAGGTTTTGCTTCTTCACCTTCTTCTTTTTCCCTTCTAGAGGTGGCATATGAGCTTTGCCTCCATGAGTAGCTTTACATTGTTGTTTCCCTTCAATGTTCTTTTTCTTCATTTCATCTGAATTAAGTTCTTCCTGCTGACCCTCTGCAATAGCCTTCCCTGCCCTCTGCTTAGGAATGTTCTGATCACCACCAGAATCACATTGTTGTTCAGCCACTTGCTGAATTGTATCCACTTGAACCAAAAGCTGTTGTTCTGCTAGAGTCTCTGAAACAAATTCAGAAGGACTTGCTTCAACTGCATTTGCAGAAGTTTCTTTAATTGCATTCTGATCAGGAAAGCTGCTGCTGCATCCTTGTGATACTGCAGTATTAGTTGTTGGAAAAGAACTAGTTTCTGTATTCTGCTGCTGCACTTTTGTTAGCTTAACATTGACCACTGCATTTTTCTTTTCCTTAGTCTTGTCTTTAACTTTGCAACCTGCTAGTGTGTGACCAATTGCTTTACAATGAGAGCAGAATTTTGGAAGACTCATAGAATACCGATTGCTCCAAAATCTCCCCATTAGGCAATTTCATCTCTACCATGTAAGTTAGCTCTTTAGCCATGTCTACCTCAACCAGACATCTCACAAAGGATTCTTTCCTTCTGTGCTGTCATCTTGTCCATGTAAATAGGCTTCCCCAACTGTGAGCAAACTTTGCTTAATATAGAAGAACACCATAAATCCAAAGGAAAATTACAGAGTTGGATCCAAACCGGGAATGTACTAATTTCTTCATTCTGGAAGCTAAAGTATTGTGGCATAACCTTAAGTAGTAATGGTCTACCAAAGGTAAGGTATGGCCCATTCTCTAGTATCTTCAATTGATGTTCCTCATTTTCAAATTGAAAGATTATCCACCCACTGTTGTGATAGTGGATGGTGACTTGTACCCTCCAAGCTTCTACAATTTGGTTTAAGGCTTGTTTTCCTGCGAACCGGCCACCAAAATACCCAACCAGGTAGAATTTCCAGAGGTTCCCATTCCTTTGTACATCACTTTCTTC
>CM034233.1:46393033-46395533 GCA_019916065.1 Vitellaria paradoxa | reverse complement strand
CTTGTGAGGCAGTGGCTGACCCATCTTCTAGTGTTAAGGCTGCAATGTGGTTTCTTTCCCTGTTCCTTTTAATCACTTGATGAAAAAACTTTGTACTCCTGTCACAATTCTTAAGATATCTGCCTTTAGCTAATTGAGCACAGAATGATCTGTCAGCTTCAGCTAACTTGAAAGCTTCCTTGTTTGCAGCTGCTACCTCAACTTGAAGTTCTGAATTCCCTGGATCATCATGTAGTAGCTTCTGTAGTCTTAGCAATTCATTCTCAGCTGATTCAGCTCTTGCTGAAATGTGGCTAAAGTGTTTCTTGTTGAGTTCTTTTAAAGGGGTCTTCAGGGACTTCAATTTTTTACAGAAATTGTACATTTTACTGCCTCTATAAGATCTGCCCCAACTTTGCTGAACTATTGCCATAAAGCTTTCATGTTGTAACCACATATTGAAAACTTTGAAAGGATCTGGCTGTTGATTGCTCCTCTTCGAGTACTGAGACTATACAATAGGCATGATCTGAAAGCATTCCTGGCAGCCCGAAATTGGCAGTAGCTTTCAAGTCTTCTTCCCTCCATCTGTCATTAGTCATAGCTCTGTCCAATTTACTCCAGGTGGAGTTATTGGTCTAGGTAAGAAAGGAACTTGTAAATCTGACATCAGTGAAGCCTATGATCCTACAGCACTGCACAAAATCATTGATCTCATAAGCTGTAACAGGTCTACCATTTACCCTTTCTTCAACATCCAACAAGCTATTAAAATCACCCATAATTAACCATGGTAAATTTAAGCTAACATTGAATTGTATCAGGTTTTCCCAAAGATGTCTTCTGCCCACCAATGAATTGTAAGCATAAACAAAGCTAACAATAAACTTCTTTGAGGTAATTAGACAAGAAATCTGACAGTGCATTACCTGTTCAGCATAGCTTAGCATCTCCAAGTGGACTTTGACAGGATCCCAAAGCACCAGAATTCTGCCAGCAGGGTGCTATTGAAAATTATCAATAATCTTCCATCTACCAAACTTTTTCAGGACAGCTTCTCTTGCAGTAGTTTGCTTTAACTGAGTGTCTATAATAGACATTATGTCTATCTTATTCTTCTTTAGATGGCTCAACATACCCTTATGTTTCAAGGGGTTGTTGAAACCTCTGATGTTCCAGCAGGAAATCTTCATTGGGCAAGGTTGAAGGAGGAGTCACCCCCCACACCTGCACTAGAGCTGATATTGTTCAGCTCCTTATCCTTCCTCTTTGACTTCTGCCTGCTCTTATGCTTTTTAACTTGCACACAGCTTGTGAACTCCAGGTCATCAGCTTATGGCTATTTTCCTTCTCTATTTAATTGTCCAACAGTTTCATTATGATCCTCATCATCTTGATTCACGGGAGTTTTACCACTGTCAAATTGCCTCTTCCCTGAAGGAGCAACTGCAACTTGAATTGCTACAGCAACAGCAACTTGATTGGAGTTAGTTGAATTTGTGGCATTCCCAACTTCTTGTTCTCCATGTATCAGACTTTTATGCTTCCTAGCAGACTTAGGATTGCAGGGGTTGTCAAGCATCTCTCTTTGCTAAATGCTTGGAGTGCAGTCAGGTTCACAGTCCCCAACATCCTCTGCAGTAGCACCTTGTTGCTTCCCTGTGTTATCAGCCATATCATTCCTTTTTTGTGCTTCCTTTCTGTTCTTACAAACCTCACTGGAATGCCCAACCTTCTTACAATGCACACAGAATTTAGGGAGATCCTCATAGTGCACCTGCTGATCAATTATCTCTCCATTAGGCAGCACAATTTCAAATGACCTCAGTACTTCTTTTGCTACATCAACCTCTACCAGGATCCTTGCATAAGATACCCTGGCCTTTGAAGAAGTGAGCTGATTAGTGTAGATTGGTTTCCCTATTCTCGAGCATAACTTGCTTAATGCCATCTTTGTCCACAATTCCAGTGGCAGATTCTTTAGCTGTACCCAGACTGGAAATTTACTTAGGTCCTCATTATCAAATTTGAAGAATCTTGGTTTTAATTTGAGGAGAAGAGGTCTGCCAAAATCCAAATAAGGCCCTCCCTGCAACACCTTGATTTGGGAATCCTCATTATCAAATTTGAAGATAATCCATCCACTATTGTGGTAATGGATATCCACTTTAACCTTCCAGGAAGCTACAATCTTCTGCAGAGCAACTTTGCCAGGGAATCTACCTGCAAAGTAGCCAACTAAACAAAAGTTCCAGTCATTACCTTCTTCCTCGAGGTCTGTATTCATAATCTGAATTGGCCCCTCCTCAATGTCCAGCTGCTGAAGCTTAATCCCATTATTTGGTTGTCTGTTTCTAGCAAAACAGACTTGCAAATGATGGTTTTGTTGCAAGGACTTTCTTGCTTGCAGTTCCTGCAGATGGTTGAGTTTCAGGAACCAATGATACTTCCTCACTTCTTTCTGCTGAAGTTTGAGGAGGTTCATCATCTGTATCTTTCTCACCCAAGGACTCAGACACTG
>CM034233.1:46373033-46385533 GCA_019916065.1 Vitellaria paradoxa | reverse complement strand
CCAACCCGTGGTCGAACCAGGAGCAAAGTAATGGGGCATGTCTTGCCCATTGCCAAGGGGCATTGGCAAAGCCCATCGGTCTCAAAGAGTAAAGCAAAGAAGCATGGCAATCCCTTGGGCTTGTCCATGACGGTGCCATGGGGGTGGTCTGTTTGCCCAAAAGGCCGCGTGGGGGGGCCGTTATGCCCCTGATGCCCATTATGACTCCTCGGCCACGGGCAGTGTCCCCTCCAGGCACCCCGGAGAAGGCTCAAAATGTATATATAAGGGGGTGGGTGTTCTCAGCAAGGCTGGTACCACATGCCGTGCCCCTGGCACTCACCGAGTGTCCTTGGCATGCTCCCCCGAGTTGATGTGGCACACCTTGGGCTTCCCTTGACGTGGGCGGGGGATGACAAAGGGGTATGGCAAAAGGCATGGCAAGTCCCGTGGGTTGGCACGAACAACGCCACGGGGCGCTGACAAGCCGCGGGAGCTTGCCAAGCACAAAGCCAAGGGGGCGTGCCCGGCCCCCAAAACGGTGTCCAAGAACAAGGCAAAGGTGTCCAATGCAATGCCAAGAGAAATCGAATATGCCACGGGGCGTGGGCAACCCCGTGGTCAAACCGGGAGCCAAACAATGGGGCATGTCTTGCCCATTGCCAAGGGGCGTTGGCCAAGCCCATCAGTCTCAAAGAGGAAAGCAAAAAGGTATGACAAGCACTTGGGCTTGTCCATGACGGTGCCACGGGGGTGGTCTGTTTGCCTGGAAGGCCGCGCGGGGGGGCCGTTATGCCCCCGATGCCCGTTATGACTCCTCAGCCATGGGTAGTGTCCCCTCTTAGCACCCTTGAGAAGGCTCAAAATGCATATATAAGGGGTAGGTGTTCTCAGCAAGGCTGGCACCGTATGCCACGCCCTCCCGGCACTCACCGAGTGTCCTTGGCATGCTTCCCCGAAGTGATGGAGCACACCTTGGGCTTCCCTCGACATGGGCGGGGGACGACAAAGGGGCATGGCAAGAGGCATAGCAAGCCCCGTGGGTTAGTACGAGCAATGCCACGAGGCGCTGGCATGCCGTGGGAGCTTGCCAAGCACAAAGCCAAGGGGTGTGCTCTGCCCCAAATCGGTGTCAAAGAGGATCAAAAACTGGCATGGCAAGTCATTAGGGGCTTGTACAGCGCACGGGTTAGGCGGTCATATGTTTGCCCGAGGGGTGATGTGGGGGCCCTTATGCCCAAAATCCCATTATGACTCTTCGACCATGGCCAATGTTTCTTCTTGGCACCCCAAAGAAGTCTCAGAATGCATATATAAAAGGGTGGGTGTTCTCAGCAAGGCTGGCACCGCATGCCATGCCCCCTGGCACTCGTTGAGTGTCCTTGGCATGCTCCCCCTAAGGTGATGGGGCACACCTTAGGCTTCCCTTGGTCCACGATTGATGTTGGTGTGGGATGACAAAGGGGCGCTGCCAAATGGCAAGGCAAGCCCCGTGGGTTGCTACGTGCAATGCCACGGGGTGCTGGCAGCGCGTAAGGCTAGCTAAGCACAAAGCCACGGGGCATGCCCAGCACCAATTCGGTGGTCGGGAACAATGAAAGGGGAATCCGAGAGTAATGCAACGAAAAATCGAAATGCCATGGGGCATCAGCGACTGAGGGCGACGAATGGGAATCCATGAGCAATGCAATGAAAAATCGAAATGCCACGGAGCATGGCCAACCCCGTCGGTGACCGAGGGCAATGCAATGTAATGAGGCATGTCATGCTCATTGCCAGGGGGCATGGCCAACCCCAATTCAGTATTCGGGAACAATGAATGGGAATCCATGAACAATGCAACGAAAAATCGAAATGCCACGGGGCATGGCCAACCCCGTCGGTGACCGAGGGCAATGCAATACAATGAGGCATGTCATGCTCATTGCTAGGGGGCATGGCCAACCCCAATTTGGTATTCAGGAACAATGAAAGGGAATCCATGAGCAATCCAACGCAAAATCGAAATGCCACGGGGCATGGCCAACCCCGTCGGTGATCGAGGGCAATGCAATGTAATGAGGCATGTCATGCTCATTGCTAGGGGGCATGGCTAACCCCAATTCGGTATTCAGGAACAATGAAAGGGAATCCATGAGCAAGGCAATGAAAAATCGAAATGTCACGGGGCATGGCTAACCCCGTCGGTGACCGAGGGCAATGCAAGGTATCTAAGAGCAATGCAAAGAAAAATCGAAATGCCACGGGGTATGGCCAACCCTGTCGGCGACCGAGAGCAATGCAATGAGGCATGTCACGCTCATTGCCAGGGGGCATGGCCAAGCCCCATCGGTGTCGAAAGCAAAGTGAAGAGGCATGGCAAGCTATTGGGTAAGGGGGTGCTAAGGCGCGAGCCGAGGCACGTACCCAAGAGAGATAGCAAGGGGGCTGAGGCGCAAGCCGAGGCACGCACCCATCTGAGATAATGATGTTCGAATTTGATCGTTGCTCGTTTAGTGAGTGGTCAATTTGTGGCGTGGGCAATCTTTGGGCTTTAGTCGGGGCATGGACAGCTTGATGAATTATTAGCTTGAAGTGTCCTCAGGAAGTCTAGGGCTCGCTCATTGTCACTAGTCGGCTCTCCAGATATGAAACGCTCGAAATTGACGGTTGTCCCTTTTCAGAATGGTAAGCTTGTGGCATAGGCTAGCCTTGGTCTTCACTTGGGGCATAGGCAGCTTGATGAATTATCAATGCTCGAAGTGTCCTCTCGAGGAAGTCTGGGACTTTGCTCATTGTCATGGTCGGCTTGACTTATTCTCGCGCCACACGGTGCTGGCTTCGCTTTCCCTCAATATCTTTACATGCTTAGAGGGCTACTCTCATAGTTCGTCGAGGTGTGTTTTGGTTGGGGGGAGTTGTTGCACAATATACGTCATGGTGTGTGAGTGGTGATGGAATTGTGCATGTCGGTTGGATCCCTGCCTGTGCAGCGAACTTCCCTCGTCCATTCCCCTTCAGTCAACGCTTCAAGAGCAATTCATGCCTTGAGCGTATTGGTGTTCCTGTGTTGGATACCTTATGTGACGGAAACTGACCCCAGATAAGTCTCAAGTTTTGCTCGTCACCACTTTGTGGTGTTAGATTGACGTGGAAGTACTGCCCATGCTGCCTTGAACACTTCGCCTCGTCGTGTTGCGATCAAGGCCCATGGGTTGTTACTCGAGCTCTCGGATACGGAACTTTTGAATGGTGCACGGTATATTTCTGTCGTGTACCCCCAAAGCGTTCATCGCTCGATGCGTATGACGGTTGTGCCCATCTTTGTCCCTCTAACTAGTTTAGATGGGCTCATGCGGTGCCAATGTCACGAAGGAATGCTACCTGGTTGATCTTGCCAGTAGTCATATGCTTGTCTCAAAGATTAAGCCATGCATGTGTAAGTATGAACTAATTCAAACTGTGAAACTACGAATGGCTCATTAAATCAGTTATAGTTTGTTTGATGGTATCTACTATTCGGATAACCGTAGTAATTGTAGAGCTAATACGTGCAACAAATCCCGACTTCTGGAAGGGATGCATTTATTAGATAAAAGGTCAACGCGGGCTTGTCCCGTTGCTCTGATTATTCATGATAACTTGACGGATCGCACGACCTTTGTGCCGGCGACGCATCATTCAAATTTCTGCCCTATCAACTTTTGATGGTAGGATAGTGGCCTACTATGGTGGTGACGGGTGACGGAGAATTAAGGTTCGATTTCGGAGAGGGAGCCTTAGAAACGGCTACCACATCCAAGGAAGGTAGCAGGCGCGCAACTTACCCAATCCTGACACGGGGAGGTAGTGACAATAAATAACAATACCGGGCTCATTGAGTCTGGTAATTGGAATGAGTACAATCTAAATCCCTTAACGAGGATCCATTGAAGGGCAAGTCTGGTGCCAGCAACCGCGGTAATTCCAGCCCCAATAGCATATATTTAAGTTGTTGACATTAAAAAGCTCGTACTGGGACTTTGGGGTGGGTCGACCGGTCCGCCCTTGGGTGTGCACCGATCGTCTCGTCCCTTCTGCCGGTGATGCGCTCCTGGCCTTAATTGGCCGGGTCGTGCCTCCGGCGCTTTTACTTTGAAGAAATTAGAGTGCTGAAAGCAAGCCTACGCTCTGGATACATTAGTATGGGATAACGTCATAGGATTTCGATCCTATTATGTTGGCCTTCGGGATCGGAGTAATGATTAACAGGGACAGTCAAGGGCATTCATATTTCATAGTCAAAGGTGAAATTCTTGGATTTATGAAAGACGAACAACTGTGAAAGCATTTGCCAAGGATGTTTTCATTAATCAAGAACGAAAGTTGGGGGCTCCAAGATGATCAAATAACGTCCTAGTCTTAACCATAAACGATACCGACTAGGGATCAACGGATGTTTCTTTTAGGACTCCGCTGGCACCTTATGAGAAATCAAAGTTTTTGAGTTCCGGGGGGAGTATGGTCGCAAGGCTGAAACTTAAAGGAATTGACAGAAGGGCACCACCAGGAGTGGAGCCTGCGGCTTAATTTGACTCAACACCAGGAATCTTACCAGGTCCAGACATAGTAAGGATTGACAGATTGAGAGCTCTTTCTTGTTTTTGATCTGTAAATAAATATATCTATTAATTGTAAAATTTGTACACTGAGCCAAGTTTTACTCTGGGTATATCCATGAGTAAACTGGTCTTTCCATCCTTACATTACAAAGCACAAAGCACAAAAGATCTAATTGCAAAACTCAAGAGATTCAATTCCAACTATTAAATCAAAGTATCTCATTCCCATGCAAATCTGGGTATAAGAAGCTTAGACATCTATATACTTGGAATTGAATCTTCTTGATTACAACCTCTGATTTCCTCTTTGTTCCTTCAAACAAAATTAAGTTCCTAGTCTCCCAAAGTACATAAACTGTGGCAGCTAGACTGATCTTCTTAGCTTTGGCCTAAATACCCGTGCCTTTAGCTTCCTTAAACATCCATTTGACTGCAGCTTTAAGAGTGGTAGCCTACCTTGAAAACTTCATCCAATCCCTGATTGCATTCCAAACTTGATTAGCAAACTGACATTGGAAAAATAGGTGTGCAGCAGATTCATCAACAACTCTGCACAATGCACATTTTCTGTCAACTGCTGGAATCCTGTCCCTTGTCTTCAGCTTCTGTTTTAAAGCCAGCCACAAGTTGAAAGCATGCGTTGGTAGTATACTGCTATTCCAGATGACCTTAGCCCATTTGTTCAATTGACCCTTGCCTCTGAAATACTCATAAGCCATCTTAGTGTTTAGTACTTCATAATGCAGCCAGCCCCGCAATTGTTGCTGTGCAGCTTGAGGAGAGCCTTCCCTACAAACCAATTCATCTCCGATTTTTAATAACATCTTCAGCAAAGGAGAATCCTGTTTCTTAATTTGATAGTCCCACAGGGAAGCTGACTTGAAATAATAGTGGTGCACCCATAGAACCTAAAGAGAGTCCTTTTTAGAGTGTATGTCCCACAGGAGCTTGGATAAAAGGGCCTTATTCCAGGTCTTCAAGCATTTCAAACCCAGTCCACCTGCTTCTTTTGGCAGGCAAGCAATTTTCCAGCTAACTAAAGGAGACTTGTACATGTAGCTTTTTCCCCCCCACAAAAAATTCCTACAAAGGCTAGATACTTTAAGCTTTACTGTTTTTGGGACAGATAGGATGGATAACCAAAAGCATTCAGTCCCTTGTAATACTATTTTCACCAGTTCCATTCTGCCAACGTAGGAGAGAGTGTTCCCTACCCACGAGGTAATGCAATCTGTGATCTTGTTTACAAGGGGACTATAATGTGCAATGGACAGCTTAGAAGCAACCAAGGGAATTCCCAAGTACCTAAAAGGAAAACTGCCACTCCTCAGACATGTCAAAGCCTTCATCTCTTCTAGCTCTTCAATTTTGATCCCTGTTGCAAACAAGCAAGATTTCTCCAAATTGGCCTTTAGCCCTGAAATGCTGCCAAAGCGTAGTAGTTTATCCATGATTAAAGACATTGAGAATACATCTCCTCTAGAGAAAAGGATCAGATCATCTGCATATATCAGGTGGTTTATTCCCAATGCCTTGCACTTGGGATGGAAATTAAAATCCTCATTATTCTTCAATCTGCCCAAACTTCTGGATAAGTACTCCATACTTAGTGCAAAGAGTGATGGAGATAATGGATCCTCTTGCCTCAACCCCCTTTGGCCTTTAAAGAACCCATGTAAGGATCCATTAATGGAGAGGGAGAAGGAAGTAGTGGCTATACATTGCATGATCCACCCTATGAACTTCTCTGGCATCCTATATGCTTGGAGAATTTCATGAATAAAATCCCATTCCACTGTATCAAAGGCTTTTTTAAGATCTATCTTCATCATGCATCTTGGAGAAATCCTCTTCCAAGTGTATTGTTTTAGTAGCTCTTGCACTAGGAACACATTCTGTGCCATTGCTCTTCCAAGGACAAAGGCTGACTGCTCCTTACTTACCAGACATCCTAGGATGGGAAGTGACCGACCCTAAATTGTGTTTCGGGTTCTACCTCTCAAGTGCAAGAGGGCAGTCGTAGTTTTAAAATTCGGTGAGTACCGAGGTCGAATCCACAGGGAGGGCTTTGTTAAAAGCTCTAGACTTATTCTCTTAGTTAGTAGGTGAACCTAAATTAATTTAAACTAATTTTTCAACAACTCAAACTTTTGTTTTAGGTTGTAAATAAATTAAATATTAACTAAAGAAATTCAATTTAATTTTAAAATGCAAACAAACCATTTATTCTAAATTTTAAAGCGAATAAATCAACTCATAAATTAAATTAAATTACAAGCATGATACTAAAAAGGTTCTTGATCCAACTTTCAAGTCCGGGTAGTTCACTACTTTACCTTGGGATGTTTTTATTCAAATCTAGATTAGGGTTTAATTCGAAAAGTGTTAAGAATATTGTAATCAAAGGTCAGTACCAGTGATCTCAAGCGGATATGGTTAAAGACCTTTGTTTCCAAAAGTTTTTCAAACAAACGAAACTAGAAATGAATTCGAAAGCTATTTTTAACCTTATTCGAAAGTATGTAAACGGTTATATTCGAAAACCCATACCAGTGACTTCAAACGAGTGCGGTTAAAGATTTTCAGTTTCGAATGTTTTCGAAACAAGTTGAAAATAGATTTTAACATAGTAGATCCTTACGCATGAGCTCTCACAACCCATGCGAATGGTCTACTAACACCCCAAGATTTTTCGTGAACTACCCATTCTTGATTCGTTGAATCAAAAAATAGGGTTTTACGCTAAAACTACTTTAAACATCATAAAAAGGATAAAAAACATTCCATCATGCGAAAAATGAATCGAAACAAGTAAAACATTATATTACGAAATAAATTGAAGTAAATCGAAGTGCAACTTACAATGTAACTCGGATGTAAAAGAAAGGATGAACAAGTAATGCGAAGTCAATGATGAAAACTCCAAAAAAACTCCATAAATCCACAAGTCCAAGCATACAAATCACTCTAAAATTAATCAAAACATAATCTAACTCTCAATCTAAAGTGTAGTAATCAAAAAGAAGCGTCCCCCTTCATGGCTGTGCAATGGGTCCTTATAAAGATACAAGGAAACCCTAGAAGAGGAGCTTTCACGCGGCTACTGTAAATCACGGGTGGTCCCGACCGTCTGGAGAGGGGGTCGGGACCATCTGAAGTTTTGTACTTTCTGTGGTCCCGACCGTCTGGGTGACGGTGGGGACCGTCTAGTATCTCCTTCATTGCTTTCTTTCCTTCTCTTGGTTGGGTCTTTGGGCTAGTCTTTTCCATTGAAGATAAGGTTCGAACCATGACTTTTTCTTTGTCTTCTTGGCCCTCTCCATAGCTATAAACTTTGACATCCTAGCCCTTTTTCCTACAAATAAAACAATAAAAGTATAAGTAACACAATAACACTAAAACTTCAACTTTACTTATTTTAATGCATGAATAAGTGTTGAGTTAGGGAGTTTGTAATTACACTTTTCAAGTGTAATCACACCCCCCAACTTGAACATTGCTAGTCCCTAGCAATGCTCTTTATTAAAATGAAATGCATGATGTTCTTTATTAAAATGCGATGCAACTACTATCCTATTTCTCTTTTCGTTGGAAACACGGCTACACTTAGCTACGTGTAGCAAGCCCTTTAAACCCCTAGGTTCCCCCTAGTGGACGAGTAAGGTCTCGTGAGGGTTTGCAGTAAATCTACCCACAAAATTCTATGTCATGGTCTCAAAGTGTCAAAAAGTGATCAAGATAAAAAAATAAATTAAGTTCAAGCTCAACAAGTTACAAAATCCAAATATCATGTGTAATTTCCAAGTGCTAAGCATAAATGCATGGACTATCAAAGTAGAAGAAGCATGTGTGCAAAATTGTTTCATTTATTCAACAAGGTCCCAAGAGCATAACTAGAACTAAGTTTTGACTTCAAAAGCTCACAGGATTCCACTCATAGAAAGAAATTCACTCATTCAAGGGTTCACACATTCCTAATAGCATATGATGCTATCCTAGTTGCACATAACCCCGCAAACATGTGAGTGAACTGAATTAAAGTTTAAAGTGAACAGCTCATGATAATGTTCCAATGCATATGCAAGAGATCACACCACACAACCTAAACAAGACCACTACATGCACAATACAAGAGTTGCTTGCTTAGAATCCACTAGGTCTTTGTTTTGGTTGTAACTTGGCCAAGGGTAATGGTGAACAATGGAAGATATGGAAATCAAGGCACATGTCTTGGGATAAAGATATTCAAGTGCACACAAGTCCCAAACTACCCATTTCCTTTCCAACCCCAAGAAGAGCTACAACAAGAAGCTTATTCACTAACTTACAAACTACTCATGGGAAATTCTCAATAATTATAATACAATGCACAAGTCCCAAAATTACATAAACAAAAATGAATGACAGACTTTTTTTCTTTTCTTTTTTTTTCTCTTTTTTTTTCTTTTTTTTTCTTTTTCTTTTTTTTTTCTTTTTTTTTGAAATAATGAAATAAACATAAGCTAAATTCTCCACCTAATATTCCCTCTCAATATGCTCTCAAAAGTTTCCATTCCCAATCCCCACTCACATCACTGACATTGAGGCACTTTTTACAACCCAAAACATGTAAGGGTAAGGCTTAAAAGTGTGTGAACAAGGTTATGGGATAATATATGAGATGGGAACCAAAGAAAAAAAAAGATATATTTATCACACACTTTATTAAAAAGGCTTCAAGTTGGTTCCTAGGGCAATTTCATATCATGAAAGGATAAAAAGGCCCAACAATAGCAAAAATGGCCTAGCATCATGTTCAAAGCTTGCAACAACTCATAATGTGCCAAGTGAAACTCTTGCAAGTGTGTGTGATGCAATTAGTGCATTGAAAACCGAAGTGAAGAGCAAAAGAGCTGTGATTATGTGTAACCCCTCAAGAAAAAGAATATAAGGCTCAAAAGCTCACAATTAAGGGGTATAAGTCTCCACCTAGTCCAAGAATGCTCAATTAACCAATGTTAAATAAAATCTACTCCTAAGCACATAAGTTCTTCTCCATGATAGTCACAAAAATTCACAAGGTTATAGCACACTCAACTTGAATTAAGTTTCCTATTAAAACTTGAACAAAACTCACTCATCATTATCTCACTCACATTCACCATTGACCAAACCAAAAGGGTTGACATGTAAGTATAAATGTGCTAAGTCATGTATTTAAGCTAAAAAAAATGCTCAAAATTTAAAAATTTTGACAATTTTAGCACAAAATGTCATCATGCGAACTCTATCCCCCAACCTAAACTAAACATTGTCCTCAATGTGAAAACTATGATGCATAAGTGGGTCTGTAGTGTGCAAAGTGAGCATGATGATGAGCATGAAATAATAGCCACAAAAGGCACAAATAAGAACATAGCACAAATTAAACCAAGCATGCACCCATTATTCAAGCCCCTTAAGGCATCACCCAAAACACCCCCCAACCTAGATTCTACAGCACTCCCAACAACAGCAATTATATGTAATGGAATGCCAAAATTGAAAGTGCAAGACTAAATAAAAAGGAGAGGAAGGGTATTACCTCCAAAGCTCTCTTATTTGAAGAAAACAAAAGAAACTATTCAAAAGAAAAGGTAGACATAAAATAGGACAAGAAAAAGGGTTAGTACGAAAGAAGAAATAAAAATAAAATAAAAGAAAATAAAGGAAGAGAATCAAATTAAAAAGAACTATGAAAATAAGAAAATGAAAAAGCTAATCTACTATGTACAAATGAAATGAAGACAACAGTGTTATCCAACACCCTGTCTATCCCATGCATCCACAAATGGTTTAAGAAATAAAATGTTCTCTGCAGGCCCACGAAGCACTGAATATGGATGCTTTCTAGGTGTAAAACACACCGGGGAATGAAAGGCCAAGTGAGGTTCTTAAAACCTCGGATGTGGCCGAAGTGTAAGTGCAGGTGTGGACTTGGTTGGCTCAATTAGTCTCTTGATACCTAAGAAATCTATGGATGTGGAAATGGTGGGTTCAATAAGTCTTTCAATGCCCAAGAAATCTATAGGTGTGGAAATGGTGGGCTCTAATAATCTTTTGACACCTAAAAAGTCAATGTAAGCCTTCCCCGTGTCTACTACCTCTCCCCAATGATGGCCGATCTCATGGTAGTCACTCACAATTCCCATAGTAAGACTTTTGGATGGGACTAAGTCAGGAGATGAGAGGTGTGCACCACTCTCAACCTCTGTTGTGTAGTGGAGTGAACTAGGGTCAACCGATCCAATGATATGTTCATCGGGCCATGTGGCATTCAAATGCTCAGTTGGAGTCAAATGACTCTCAAGAAGGCTTGGGGTGGTTGGGGTAGGTTGAGCATCAAGCTCAGTAGTAGGAAAGAATTGTATGTCTCCCTGACTCTCCGTAGGTGGTAAAGGAACATCCTGAATGGAAGTGTCTAGAGGACTATGAGAAAGTTGGTCATTACAAATGTTATCCCCAATGTAGTTAGGGCAATTGTCCCACTTAGTGCCTATAATAGTGTCTAAGGTCGACGTCTCAGTCATGTTACCACTTAGATTGGTGCTCATAGCTTGTGTTATCTTAGAAAGTTGCTCTCTCAAGTCATCTAGGGCCTGGTTGCACTCGTTATTAAAGCTCAATTGCTGTTGCATAAATTGATAAAAAAATGTCCTCTAATTGTGCATCATTAGGTTCACAAGACCAATAATCTTGAGGTTCCTCATGCTGGCCCTCAGTGAGTGGAACAAGGTTAGGATAGGCACAACAATTAGACTCCATGCATGTGCTACTTCTAAAGGATGGATCATGAAAATCAAGTGAGGTAAGAGTATATAGGGAAAGTTTGGTGTGGCTTTCAAGTGCATGAGATTCAAAACTAGGCTTAAGTCTTCCCTGTGGCCTAGTGTGCTCATAGAAAAATTCGAGGAATGACCATGCCTCACCTGGGGTGAGGTTAAGAAATTCCCGACCTAAGGCTATATCAAACGCCTGGTGTAACTCACTGGATAGAGCATTATATAATATGGCTACAATGTCCCCTAGCTCTAATCCGTGACTTGGGAATATTTCCAAAAGATTGTTAAATCTCTCCCAGCTTTTATAAAATACTTCACCATTTTTTCGATAAAAATTTTTGATTTGAAGGCCATAGGTGAAGGTTTGATGAATAGGGAGGAAATGTTTAATAAAAGCTTGATAAAATTACTCCCAAGTACAGACCCATTCACTTACAGCATAACACCAGTCACCAGCCACACTTTGCAATGATAAAGGGAAAAACATACACCTAAGTCTCTCACTCTTTCTAGCATCATCACATAAACCACATGTTGCCTTAAACCTATCAAGGTGAAGACATGGGTCTTCCTCCTCATGCCCAAAGAATTGAGGAAGCATACTATAGGTGTCTAATGTAAAAGCATATCCAAACATGCCACCTAGATACTCTATGTATTCTCGGGTATCAAAAGGGCCATGTACAAGGTCACCAACTTCCATGTCTAAGATTAGAAAATAAAAATGAAAATAAAATGAGAGAGAGAAAAACTACACTAAAATGCAACCTAAGTTAACTAGCATGCAAACTAGGTTATATGATATGCAAATGAATATATAACAATGCAAAAGAAAGAAAACTACTAATGAAGGAAAGAAAACTACTAATGAAGAAAAGAAAAATTCACCCAATTTCTCAAGTGAACTCCTCCTAACTCCCAAGTCTAGCGCTTAGTTGCCCTCCCCGGCAACAGCACCAAAAACTTGACCGACCCTAAATTGTGTTTCGGGTTCTACCTCTCAAGTGCAAGAGGGCAGTCGTAGTTTTAAAACTCGGTGAGTACCGAGGTCGAATCCACATGGAGGGCTTTGTTAAAAGCTCTAGACTTATTCTCTTAGTTAGTAGGTGAACCTAAATTAATTTAAACTAATTTTTCAACA
>CM034233.1:46365533-46368033 GCA_019916065.1 Vitellaria paradoxa | reverse complement strand
TGTTCGCAGCAAGGCTGGCACCGCATGCCGCACCCCCCGACACTCACCGAGTGTCCTTGGCATACTCCCCTGAGGTGATGGGGCACACCTTGGGCTTCCCTCAACGCGGGCGGAGGACGACAAAGGGGCATGGCAAGAGGCATGGCAAGCCCCGTGGGTTAGCACGAGCAACGACACGGGGCGCTGGCAAGCCGCGGGAGCTTGCCAAGCACAAAGCCAAGGGGAGCATGCCCGGCCCACAAAACGGTGTCCGAGAAAAAGGCAAAGGTGTCCAATGCAAGGCCAAGGGAAATCGAATATGCCACGGGGCGTGGCCAACCCCGTGGTCGAACCAGGAGCAAAGCAATGGGGCATGTCTTGCCCATTGCCAAGGGGCATTGGCCAAGCCCATCAGTCTCAAATAGGAAAGTAAAGAGGCATGGCAAGCCGTTGGGCTTCTCCATGACGGTGCCACGGGGGTGGTCTGTTTGCCCGAAAGGCCGCACAAGGGGGCCGTTATGCCCTTGATGCCCATTATAACTCCTCGTCCATGGGCAGTATCCCCTCTTGGCACCCCGGAGAAGGCTCAAAATGCATATATAAGGGGGTGGGTGTTCTCAGCAAGGCTGGCATCGCATGCCACCCCCGGCACTCACCGAGTGTCCTTGGCATGCTCCCACGAGGTGATGGGGCACACCTTAGGCTTCCCTCGACATGGGCGTGGGACGACAAAGGGGCATGGCAAGAGGCATGGCAAGCCCTGTGGGTTGGCACGAGCAATGCCACTGGGCACTGGCAAGTCGCGGAAGCTTTCCAAGCACAAACCCAAGGGGGCATGCCCGGCCCCCAAAACGGTGTCCAAGAGCAAGGCAAAGGTGTCCAATGCAATACCAAGGGAAACTCGTATATGCCACGGGGCGTGGCCAACCCCGTGGTCGAACCAGGAGCAAAGTAATGGGGCATGTCTTGCCCATTGCCAAGGGTCTTGAGGATAAGGGCTATCAAGGTGTGATTCAGCTGCCTTAGCATCTGTCCTGAATTGAAGAATTCCAAAACAGCTTGGCTGAAATCTTCACCAACTATGTTCCAAGCCTTTTTGAAGAACCCTGAGGTGAAACCATCTGGACCTGGTGCTTTATCTTCCCCTAATTGAAAATAATGCAGCCTTGATTTCATCTTTAGTTACCATCTGAGTAAGTCTCTGTCCTTGTTCTTCACTTACTAGCTGTCCATCTCCAAACACAGTACCATCAAGGTGGGATCTATCTCCTCTGCTTCCTAGCAATTGCTGATAGAATTCTACAAAGTTTTGTAAACCTGACCTTGTGAGGTAGTGGCTGACCCATCTTCTAGTGTTAAAGCTGCAATGTGGTTTCTTTCCCTGTTCCTTTTAATCACTTGATGAAAAAACTTTGTACTCCTGTCACAATTCTTAAGATATCTGCCTTTAGCTAATTGAGCATAGAATGATCTGTCAGCTTCTGCTAACTTGAGAGCTTCCTTGTTTGCAGCTACTACCTCAACTTGAAGTTCTGAATTCCCTGGATCATCATGTAGTAGCTTTTGTAGTCTTAGCAATTCATTCTTAGCTGATTCATCTCTTGCTGAAATGTGGCTAAAGTGTTTCTTGTTGAGTTCTTTTAAAGGGGTCTTCAGGGACTTCAGTTTTTTACAGAAATTGTACATTTTACTGCCTCTATAAGATCTGCCCCAACTTTACTGAACTATTGCCATAAAGCTTTCATGCTGTAACCACATATTGAAAAATTTGAATGGTCTGGCCGTTGATTGCTCCCCTTCGAGTACTGAGACTATACAGTAGGCATGATCTGAAAGCATTCCTGGCAGCCCGAAATTGGCAGTAGCTTTCAAGTCTTCTTCCCTCCATCTGTCATTAGTCATAGCTCTGTCCAATTTACTCCTAGGTGGAGTTATTGGTCTAGGTAAGAAAGGAACCTGTAAATCTGACATCAGTGAAGCCTATGATCCTACAGCACTGCACAAAATCCTTGATCTCATAAGCTGTAACAGGTCTACCATTGACCCTTTCTTCAACATCCAACAAGCTATTAAAATCTCCTATAATTAACCATGGTAAATTTAAGCTAACATTGAATTGTATCATGTTTTCCCAATGATGTCTTCTGCCCACCAATGAATTGTAAGCATAAACAAAGCTAACAATAAACTTCTTTGAGGTAATTACACAAGAAATCTGACAGTGTATTACCTATTCAGCACAGCTTTGCATCTCCAAGTGGACTTTGATAGGATCCCAAAGCACCAGAATTCTGCCAGCAAGGTGCTATTGAAAATTATCAATAATCTTCCATCTACCAAACTTTTTCAGGACAGCTTCTCTTGCAGTAGTTTGCTTTAACTAAGTGTCTATAATAGACATTATGTCTATATCATTCTTCTTTAGATGGCTCAACATACCCTTATGTTTCAAGGGGTTGTTGAAACCTCTGATGTTCCAGCAGGAAATCTTCATTGGGCAAGGTTGAAGGAGGAGTCACCC
>CM034233.1:46348033-46353033 GCA_019916065.1 Vitellaria paradoxa | reverse complement strand
TTATCTGTTTCAGTAGAGCAGAGTCTTGCTTTCTGGTCTGATACTGCCATAGGGAGGTGTTCTTGAAGTAGAATTGGTGTATCCACTTAACCCATAATGAGTCCTTTTTGGAATGGAAGTCCCAAAGGAACTTGGATAACAGAGCTTTTTTCCATGTTTTCATGCACTTAATCCCCAATCCTCCTTCCTTCTTAGGCAGACATACTTTTTCCCATTTGATCAATGGCTTCTTCTGATAATAGCTTTTCCCGCCCCAGAGGAAGTTCCTGCAAAGGCTGGTAACTTTGTATCTAACTGCTTCTGGGATGGGCAGAATTGATAACCAGAAGCATTCAATTCCTTGCAATACTGATTTCACTAGCTCAGTTCTGCCTGCATAAGTCAAGGAATTTCTTACCCATGAGTCCACATAACTTGCAATTTTAGTCAACAGGGGGTTATATTGAGCAACTGTTAGTCTTGTCGCTACCAAAGGGATTCCCAAATATCTGAAAGGGAACCTGCCCATTCTGAGACCAGTTAAGTTCTTCAATTCTGCCAAGACTTCACTTTCAATGCCAGCTACAAACAGACTAGATTTATCCTTGTTAACTTGCAGACCCGAGCAGTTACAAAACTCTCCTAATTTTCCCATAATTGAAGTAATGGAAAGCACATCTCCTCTGCCTAGCAGAATCAGGTCATCAGCAAAGATTAAATGATTGATCCCCAAGTCTTTACACTTTGGGTGGAAATTGAATGCCTCATCCTATTTCAGTTTATTCAAGCTCCTTGAAAGATACTCCATGCATAATACAAATAGAGAGGGTGATAAGGGGTCCCCTTACCTCAGTCCTCTTTGGCCCTTGAAAAACCCATGAAGTGAACCATTAATGGAGAGTGAATAGGTAGTGGTTGAGATACATTGCATTATCCAACACACAAAGGGGCTGGAAATTTAAGTGCTACAAGCAACTCTTCTACAACACCCATTCAATGGTATCATAGGCCTTCCTTAGATCAATTTTCAACAAACATCTAGGGGATATTCTCCTCCAAGTGTACTGCCTCATCAATTCCTGCACCAAAAATATATTCTCTGGCATGGATCTCTTTGGGACAAAGGCAGACTGAGCCTTATCAATGAGTTTGTCCAGAATTGGGGTGATCCTATTATTTAATATCTTAGATATTACCTTATAGGTCACATTGCAGCAAGAGATTGGCCTATACTCACTAACTTCAGTAGCCTTTGGTGTTTTAGGAATTAAAGCTATTGAAGTGTGATTTAACTACTTCAGGATCTGTCTAGCTTCAAAGAATTCCTGGACTGCCAAGCACAAATCCTCCCCTACAACTTCCCAAGCTTTTTTAAAGAATGCTGATGTATACCTATCTAGTCCGAAGGCTTTGTCCTCTCCTATAGAGAAGAGGGCCTATTTTATTTCCTCTTTAGTGACTGTCTGTGTAAGCTTTTGGGCTTGATCTTCACTGATCAGTTGTCCACTTTCTATTACAGACATGTTAAGTTGGTTTCTGTTCTGCTTGCTGCCTAACAGATACTGGTAATATTCCACAAAGGTGTTATAAACCTGCTGTTGGGAACTAGTTACTGCACCATTGTCAAGGGTGACAGTAACTATCTGATTCCTCTTCCTGTTCCTCCTTATCAGATGATGAAAATAACTTGTACCCCTATCACTGTTCTTGAGATACTTGTTCTTAACCAAATGAGCACAGTAACTTCTTTCAGCTTCTGCCAATCTTAGTGATTCCCTCTTAGCTGCAGTCATCTGATCTTTAAGTGCACTGTTAGCAGGATCTTCATATAAGGCTTTTTGTAGTCTACTGAATTCCCCATTAGCTACCTCTGCTCTAGTTGAAATATGTCCAAAGTGCACTTTGTTGAGCTGTTTTAAGGGAACTTTAAGTGCTTGCAATTTCTTACAAAGGGAAAACATTCTGCTGCCTTTGACTCCTCTATTCCATACTTACTGCACAACACCTATAAACTCTTCATGCTTAGTCCACATATTAAAAAATTTTAAAGGCTTTGCTGCTGTCTGGTCTTCTTATGAGACTGAAACAATATAGTAGCCATGATCTGAGTGTAGTCCTGGAAGCCCAAAGTTGGCATAAGTTCTCCATCCCATTTGCTTCCATTGATCATTAACCATAGCTCTATCCAACTTACTCCAAGTTGTGTTGTTTGTCCAAGTCAGGAAAGAACCTGTATAGCTAAGGTCTGTGAAGCCAATGAATCTGCAGCAATGTACAAAATCTTTTATCTTATAGTTAGTAACAGGTTTGCCATTTCTCCTTTCATCAACCTCTAGCAAACTGTTGAAGTCCCCCATTGTTAACCAGGGTAAGCTCATTATAGCACTGAATTCACATAGATTATCCCATAACAGTCTTCTACCAACTACAGAATTGAATGCATATACAAAACTAATAATAAACTGATAAGAAGTGATCAAACATTTAACCATGCAATGCAATACCTGCTCTGAACTGCTTAGCACTGGCATGTTGTACTTTAGTTGGATTCCATAGAACCATAATTCTGCTAGCAGGGTGTTGGTGAAAATTGTCAGCTATTTTCCACTTACAAAACTTCTTCCTTACTACTTCTTGTGCATTTGACTGTTTTAATTATGTATTAATAATAGACATAATATCTACTTTATTTCTCCTTAGGTGCTGTAACAAACCTTTATGTTTCAAAGGGTTGTTAAAGCCCCTAATGTTCCAACAGGAAACTATCATTGGGAGGGCCTAATGGAGGAGTCACCCCCCACACCTGCACTAGAACTAGTTGCATGCAGTTCCTTATCCCTCTTCTTCATCTTGTTTTTGCCTTTATGCCTCCTGATCTGAACAAATCCTTCATTCTCCTCTGCCACATTATCAGGTGGATCCTCTTCCCTATTTGTCAATCTGCCACTAGCAGGTAGAGTTGCATCATGATCTTCCACACTAGTTCCCAGTACATTTCCCGTGTCAGTTGCCTTAGAACCTTTGGAACTCCTTTTGCTAGGTTCCTCTTCTTTGTCTGAATTCATCTTGGCTTTACCCTGCCAAGTAGCAGTATTTTCCTGCTGAATCAGATTGGTCTGAGGAGTCTGGTTCTGTGTTTGGTGCTACTTGGTTCCCTTTAAGCTCTCAGCTGTTTCTGTATTGCCACTGTCCGCAACCTTAGGATTGTCTTGTTTGCCTGCAGCCTAAGCCAACCCTGGCCCATTTGCAGCTTTACAGACCTTAGAGGAATGGCCAATTTTCTTACAATGGGTATAGAATTGGGGTAGCTTCTCAAAGAAGACCTCCTGCATCATCTTACTTCTATTGGGAAGTCTGACCTCAAAAGCCTTAACAACCTCTTTGGCTATATCAATTTCCACTAAAACTCTAGCATATAAAACTCTTGTTTTAGTGGAGGTTAGCTGATCAGTGTAAATTGGTTTCCCAATCTTGGAACATAATCTGCTAAGGGCCTTCTTAGTCCATAGCTCCAAGGGGAGATTTCTCAATTGCACCCAAACTGGGAAGGTGCTTAGGTCTTCATTTTCGAATTTAAAGAACTTTGGCATCAATTTGAGTAGAAGAACCCTCCCAAAAATCATATAAGGGCCCTCCTGCAGCACCTTAATTTGGCTACCTTCCTCCTCAAATTTAAATATTATCCAACCACTATTATGAAAGTGTGTAGTTACCTTAACTTTCCAAGAAGAGGTAAGCTGCTGTAAGGCTACTCGGCCTGGGAAACGGCCTGCAAAGTATCCTACCAAACAGTATTTCCACTCATCCTTCTCTACTTCCAAGTCAGAATCAAGAATTTCAACAATTCCTTCATGAATTTCTACCCGATGCAACTTAGTTCCATTGGCAGGCTGTCTATTACCTAAAAATAGACTAGCAAAAGAAGGTCTATTTTTCCCTGCTGCTCCAAACTTCTTTGTGTCTGCTCCACCTTCCTTACTGGTAATGGCCTCAGCAAACTGGGTTTCTGGAACCAGTGAAACTTCCTCACTCTCTTCAATTGGAGTTGCAAGAGGTTCCTCAGCGGTGTCATCCTCCCCTAAAGACTGAGAAACTGACTCAGTTTCTTCATCAGACTTCGAGACATCCTCCTCTGATTCTTCATCCCTTCGGGTAGTCTCCTTGCTTAAGCTCTTGGCTTGGGCCTGTTTCATGGCTTCTTCTACTAACACCTTCATATTAAGTTGATTCTTTCTCATTTGGTACTGAGGTTTATTCCCAAAGACTGAATTCCTGCCCCCTTCACCATATTAGATAGTTACTGTTCACTCTTGCCGATTCAATCAGTTCAGTCCATGGATTATCACTGGAGCTCCTTTTCCGTATACAAAGACTTCAACAAAGATATAAATTAACACCTAGCGTACCTGATTTGAGAGTTCTGAACTCCTATTCACCGTATCTGGTAACCCGTCCAACAATTTTCAGATTTCACCCAGGAATTACTGTAGCAAGTGGTAATTCGTGGAAATCTTTAGCAATGACCTTCAATGCGGCTATCAGTAGCTTAAGGGAAGGTTAATGACAGATTAAAGAAGCTTGAACACTCCTAGAACAACTGATGTTCAAGGAAATGCCAGTTCGTAACCTGCCACTAGGGTTCATGACAAACCTCCTCCTAATGTTCTCAGATTTGCTTCGAGCAGTCTTAACCTTAGTTAATCAGTGACCGAAATACAAAGAAGAGCAAGAAAGATCGATTTCCAGTAGATGTGCAGTTGGATTTCACAGAAATTACACGACTTCAGGAATCCCAGCCGAGAGCTTCTCTCTCTAACTCACCGATTTTGAGAGCTCTTTTGATTGAGAGCTCTTTCTTGATTCTATGGGTAGTGGTGCATGGCCGTTCTTAGTTGGTGGAGTGATTTGTCTGGTTAATTTCGTTAACGAACGAGACCTCAGCCTGCTAACTAGCTATGTGGAGGTGACCCTCCACAGCTAGCTTCTTAGAGGGACTATGACCTTTCAGGCCACGGAAGTTT
>CM034233.1:46318033-46340533 GCA_019916065.1 Vitellaria paradoxa | reverse complement strand
CTCCATCTCAACCTATAGCCTCATTACAAGCCCTTTTTTGAGCTCCCCCCAAGCTCGAGCTCCCCAAAGCTCAAGCTCCCTCATCCTTGGCCACCTCGTTTGGTGATTCTCTCACCACACAAACTCTCTTCCCCACCCTCTATTGATATACAACTATAAGAAAAAAAAATGAACCACAGAATTTTAACAATGGTGGCCTGAAATTCTGGCACTTTGGATCTTATTTAATAGCTGGTCTTCATCTTCATTCGTAGCTTCCATGACCCATTTTGGGTGGAATACCTAACAATTGTGATGGGTGGCATTTAGTGGAGAGGCTACCTAATATAGAGGTGAATATAGCCCTAGTTATGGTGATGGAAACCTAACTTATGGCTAGCAAAAACCAATAATGCAATTGACTTGTCTAATGAATGGTTTATGTAATTGACTTGTCTAATGAAAGACGATGATTGCCCACCCAAACAGATTCTAACTACTGCTCAAACATGGCAAATTGCCTATAACTATTATTTGAAGAGTACATAACGACTATACAGACATCCCTGACTGTCTATCTATGAAACTATTAATTGTTGCTAACTGTTATTATGTGTCGGCGGCAACTGCCTTATACAACTTCTTGTCTAACTACTCTTGCAACTACTGTTCAGACATGTACAACTGCTGTGTTAGTTGTTGCTGAGTTGGCTGATGTTGGTTGTTATTGTCCACTATTGCTGCTAGTTGTGCTGAGTTGCTAGAATTGTCTTGGTTGTTTGCCCCTTGATGCTAGCCTGAGTACTTATAAAGGCTAAGGCATTACTGACTTGTTCTTGTGTGGCATGTCTTTGGCTAACCTCATACTATGGCCTGTTGGCATGCTTCTTTGCTATTGGCTAGGAAGGTTGGCCTATTGAGCCCCTAACAGTCCTTTTCCCTTTGGCAAACACATTGTCCTCAATATATAATTTGGAAAACTGCTACCTCAAGTAATGGAAGCAATTCCCATTGAACAAGGCTTCCCAAATTTTGTACTTTCCTTTCTTCACTTGGCAATAGTCCAACACTTGTAAAGGCTTAATGAATAGATTGGCATCATCGTCAAACTTTGGGAAATCATGAACAATTATGCTGGGCTCTCCTACTTTATGCTTGAGAAGTGAGAAATGAAAGATTGGATGAATGCTTGCGTTTAATGGCAATGTTAATTTGTATACCACTGGCCAAATTTTCTCCAAGATCTCATAAAGCCCATAGTAGCGATGGCCAAGTTTGTAGCATGCCTTAAGAGGCATGGTTTTCTGCTTACGGGGGTTGACTTTAACATACACCCAATCTCCAACTTGGAATTGCTCCTTATGATGTCCTTTGTTAGCATAGCTCTTCATATAGTTATTGGCTTTGAATAGGTTGTCTTTCAATTCCTTGAATAGATCATCTCTGTCAATTTGGATAAGATCCCTGATTTTGAAAAAAAAAGTTAAAATCAGATTTTGAAAATACCAGATGATTCCCAATTAATATATATGACTAGAGATTAGTCATTAGAGTTAGGACATTAATCTTAAGACATTTGAAAATTCATAATTTGCTGATAAAGATTTCAAACAATCAACCACACTTACAGAAAAATAGAAGACGAGATAAACAAGACGAGGAAACCCACAAAGGAAAACCTCAAACAAAACTTTTACTAAAATCAAAGGTCGGTTACAAACTCAAACCCTCGATAGATCGACTCCTTGACTCTATACTACGTTGACGTTTGTTTGACTCCTTGATTGACCAACACCTTTAGCAAAAGCCCTTCGACTCCTCGAAGGCACAACATCGAATCCTCGGCAAACTCACGTGCTGAATCCTCAGCTTCTCCAACGATTCGAACTTCTTCAAATCACAAAGACGTAAGTAAGCTTGGCTAAGTGATTGAGAGAACGTTTTGACTTTTCTAGCTCACAAATTTGATGTATATTCTCTCTCTCTTTCCAAGAAGACTCCCAGAAGATATATATATATATATATATATATAGAGAACCTGAGGCGACTAGGGCTCGAAATAAGCTGAAACTGGTTGAAATTAATACCTCGCGAGAAAGGTGCACCCGCGGTCTTCCCGTGACTCAAAGGAGGCTTTCCGAATGGCTTATTCTCCAAATCAAGCTCTCGGTATTTTCCCGCGCTTAACCGTGGCCTTCCCGCAGCCTTCCTGCGTAAATCAAGTCTGCCACTTGTTTGACTTCTTCAGGGCTTCCAATATAATGCAAACACAGCATTCCTAAAGCCTTCACACTTCTAATTGACTCAAGACTGTAGTGTCTTAGCCTACACTAAGTCTAAACATTGCAAACCGCTATCTTTGACCATGGATTTGCCAATTTACAATTTTAGCCTTAACAATCTCCTCCTTTGGCAATTCCATGTCAAAACTCAATAAATGAAATTACAAATGAATTCATCCTAATCTTAAAAAGACCTTAGTAATCTATTCCTTGATCAATATGTTATGATTATAGAACTTGTTTGCTGCACACTTAAATAAAAAAAATCAAGGCATCTTGTGGAATAAATAAAAATTAAATGAAATATTAACAAAAAGATAAAACAAAATATTCTCCCCCTTGACACAAATATTAACTATTAAAAAAAATTGATTGTTCTCTCCCTTAATAAACAAAATTCTTTTCACAGCATTCTCCCCCTTAATTATATCTCCTCCTTAGTTAACTAACTTCTTTTCAAAAATTCTCCCCATATACTATTCTCCCCCTTTTTGACATGAATTGACAAAAAATTAAGGTATAATGTGTGTTCTTGTTCGATTCATTCCAAGTTCTATTTAACACAGTTTCAAAATTTTGACCATACATAAATAGTAATAAATAAAAACTTCAAGAATCACCCTACTATTTATGTCATGAGTTGTTCACACATGTCATACCAATGGTCAAATGCCTGTGTGGTGTGTGAAATGAAGTTTAAGTGCAACATGATTAATACTTTTCACATACTCGCATAAATTTTAAAATTACCCATTTGGACTTTGAATTGAATTGAGTAAATTATGCAGTGTTAGCTCTTCGACTAGATTCTCCTCAATGCATTGTTTTCAACTATATTCCAATTTTTTTTTTAAAATTCATCTGCCAATTTTTTTTTAATATATATATACTTGGCGGCTTTCACACACTTATGGGTAGGTAGCCTTCTTCCTGTATCGCCAAACTCAAAGGGTGGTTATTTTGATAATCCGCACGTCAACAGGCTAACTGCACTCTATCCCATTAGTAGCCCTTTCCAAGTGATTTTTTTTTTTAATGTAAACTCAAGAGTAACCAATAGTCCAAAAAGGAGAATTTATTAAACCAATTAAGTGGTGAAAATTATTTCTCATTATGTACTAAACTTCGTGCAATTACAGTTGGCACATCACTACTATGACAAGGAACAACAAAACATAGGATTCAGATTGATCAAATAATTCAAATTTATGACCACTATGTATATCAACAATTTTAATCCTGTGATTTTGAAGTGTGTATGAGATAATAAAACATACAAGAATATCACAAAGAATAACATTGCACCAAAAATTTTTAATATCTTAAAAAAAATAAAAAGTATCTAATCTACATGATTCCATAGAACTAGGAAAAATATAACAATGACGCATAGCCTAGTTCATGATAAAAAATTTGTCTCTACATGTCAAGGTTCGCCCCTTCAACACTCTTAGGGGTGTGGGTGACATAGAGATCACTCTTCCTAACCCAAACAGTTCTTATTTTTGGAAAAAAAATATTTTGAGTCTTGGGATTGTTGGGTTTTGGACCAATGGGTTTTGAAAAATTTTTCTTTATGTTTTTTCTCACAGGTCAAGTCATGTAAGGTCTAGGATCAAGATATGACTTTTGAAACCTTAATGAATTAAACCTATTTGACACTTGAAAATTAGATCTCAAAGAATTCCTAGTGTCAACATAGGATAGGGGAAGCCTATATAATTTGTGGCAATGTGGTCTTATGTGACCAGGTATACCACAATGAAAGCATATGGGAACAAACTTACGTTACAATTTAGGGGGCGTACCTTTGAGTTTCTGAAGATAAGCTCTTGACTGATTACCTTTCTTAGGTTGAGGAACTTTGACTGTTTTTGGAGCAGTTTTCTTTGAGGATTGAAACTGAATCAGCGTAGGTTTTTTCAGCTCACTTGTGGCAGCTTTAGCTTCAAGATTGACCGCCTGTGTGCTAGTGTAGCCAAGTCCTTTTTTGTCACGTAGTTCCTTTGCATCCCAAGTATGTCATCAAATTGGGAAGATGCAATATTCATCTTGAGTTGCATGGTTTGTAACTTACCCTGGGCATCCTTCAATTCATTATCTTTTTTATCCAATTTAGTCTTGAAGGCTATTATCAATTCATCTTGAGTTTTCTTGCTTGCTTTAAGACTGTCATATTTTCCTTACACTTCTTCCAAGGCAATTTTCAAACTGTTTCTCTCCCTTTTCAACACTTTGTTCTTCACAATCATTTTTTCATTTTGCTTGTGGAGTTTGCGACAGTCTTAGTATAGCTGTTCATACGCCTCTTCAACATCTACTTCCTCGTTTGAATTTTCTTCAACTTCACTTTTAGAGGATTCTTCTTCCTTATGCGTAGAGGATGATGACTCTGTTGAATTTGAAGGGGCACTTGCTCTAACCATGAATGCAGTGTAATTCTCTGGAAAATCTTCCAAAGAAGAGGCGATACTCGACTGATCATCTGAATCATCAAGGGTTGCATTGAGAACCTTCTTCTTGCTCTTGTTATTTTCACAGTCTTGAGCTATGTGGCCATAACCTTGGCACTCGTAACACTTCATGCCCTTAGACTTATTCTCCTTCTTCTTCTTTTCTAAAGATTTCTCTGCTTTATCTTTCTCATTCTTCTTTGTGTTTCCTTGCTTGTTATTTTTCTTTTTGAAGAATTTTCTGATTTTCTTGGTATAAATAGCAATTTCTTCAAGATGGGGTTTGACTCATCATTACTTAAGGAGGACACATCTTTTTTAATAGTTTTTAGGGCAACTCCTCTAGATTTTGGTTTAATCATGTTGGCTTTATAAGTCTGCAAAGAGCCAACTAAATCTTCTACGCACATTGAATCAACATCCCTAGCCTCTTTAATAGCTGTAACTTTTGCTTGGAATGACATAGATAGAGATCGGAGAATCTTACTTACAATCTTTCGGCTGGGAATTTGTTCTCCAAGGTTGAAACTGGTGTTAACAATATCGCTGAACTTTGCGTAAAAACTATCAAATGATTCATCTTCAGACATCTTCAAGTTCTCAAACTTAGAAGTTATTTTCTGTAGTTTGGACTTCTAGACTGTGGAATTTCCTTCATGAGTCAATTCAAGAATTTTCCAAGCCTCCTTAGCAATCTCACAGCTTGAAATTCTTCTAAACTCATCGGTGGAGACTGCACAGAAAATAGAGCTCAAGGCTTTGTAGTTGCATTCTGCCTTTTCCTGCTCTACCCTAGTTCACATATCCATAGGTTTTTCTACTGCTATGTTATTAATAAAATGAGTTGGTTTTACCTAACCTTTTTTTATGGATAGCCAAACATTGACATTTAATGAGATTAGATGACTTCTCATTCAAACCTTCCAATACGCATAGTTAGAGCCATCGAACCATGGGGGTCTAGTACTCGAATCGCCTTCTCTAGGAGGATCCATTAGCAAATACCAAGATCATGTTTTGTTCTCAAAACGCACTTGCTCTGATACCAATTGAAAATTCTTAATTTGCTGATAAGATCTCAAACAATCAACCACACTCATAGAAAAATAGAATGCGAGATAAACAAGACGAGGAAACTACAAAGGGAAACCTCAAACAAAACTTTTACTAAAATCAAACATTGGTTACAAACTCAAACTTTCGATAGATTGACTCCTCAACTCTATACTACGTTGACGTTTGTTTGACTCCTCGATTCACCAACACCTTTAGAAAAAGCCTTTCGACTCCTCGAAAGCACAACACCGAATCCTCGGCAAACTCACGTGCTGAATCCTCAGCTCCTCCAACAATTCAAACTTCTTCGAACCACAAAGACGTAAGTAAGCTTAGCTAAGTGATTGAGAGAACGTTCTGACTTTTCTAGCTCACAAATTTGATGTATTCTCTCTCTCTTTCCCTGAAAACGCCAAGAAGATATATATATAAAGAACCTGACACGACTAGGGCTCAAAATAAGCTGAAACAGGATGAAATCAATACCTCGCGGGAAGGGCACACCCGCGGCTCCCGCAGGCTTCCTGCGGCCTTCACACGACTCAGGGCGGGCTTCCCGCATGGCTTATTCTCCAAATCAAGCTTTCTGTATTTTCTCGCGCCTAATCGTGGCATTCCCAAAGCCTTCCTGCGTAAATTAGTTCTGCCACTTGTTTGACTTCTTCAGGACTTCCAATATAATGCAAACACAGTTTTCCTAAGGCCTTCACACTTCTAATTGACTTAAGACTGTAGTGTCTTAGCCTATACTAAGTCTAGACATTAGAAACCACTATCTATGACCATAGATTTGCCAATTTACGATTTTAGCCTTAACAACATTATTATGAGATTTCCTTTGAATTGTAGCTAGACACTGCTTAAGATAACCAGATGGCTGACTAGGAGTATAACTCGGCTCCTAAGTAGAAAGGCCAGGGGGTGTAACTCAATTTCGCTAAGTCTTACGCCTGTAAAGGTGTAACTTGATTCCTCACTCGTGATTTATATTAAGATAAACGTTCGCCATATTCATAAACGTTACATTAATGGCCCTATGTGCTTCGCTAATTTTCATCTATTCTAGGATAAGGTTGAGGATAGATATAAATTAGAGAATGCACTAGCCATTGCATCATAGTTGTATTGTTTTACTATGCTGCGTTAAGGTTGTTGTGAGTTATATTATATGTTTGATTATTATACGCTCGTGCACACTTACACAATCCTACCTAATGGGTGGTATGCTCATAACATCCTTATTACAGATGACTCCGCTATGCCAGGGGGTAGTCAACTAGAGCTTAGTTGAGACCACTGGCCATGACCTATCACTTTATTTATTTTATTGTCAGATTATTGTACTTTTCTTTGTGTGATGCAGGGTGTAGATCCTAAACTTATTTACATTTTGAGATTGTATTATAACTATAATAATTCTAACTTTTAATTTTTCTTTTTTTCCATTTTTTTAATTTTTGATTTATAATTTTTAATTCTTATTCCGTAAGCTTTGATTTATAAACCTTTAATATATATATATATATAAGATTATTTATATATATATATACATGTGGCCACCTGAGGCTTTGCCTCACTTGAGTAAGCTAGCCTATGGTAAGCAAGCTTAGTGAGCAAGGCATAGCCAAGCCACACCTTACCATTTCCAATTGCCAGTAAGTTGGGCTATCTAGTAGCCTTGATAAATGGCCAAGCTGGCTTTGGCTGGTGGTACCTTGAGGCTTCCATGGAGCTTCCACATGGCAAGGTAGGTGGATATATATATATATAGGTGCATGTCCAAGCCTATAAGCTAGAGACTCAAAAAAAAAAAAAAAAGAAAAGAAAGAAAAAAATGGAAGAAGATGACACTACTAAGCTAGAATCAGGAAAAACAAAAGTAAGAAAAGCCGCGTAGTACTAAGTAAGTACAGTAAACTCTTGCTAGTCTAAATTAATTTTAAAGTTCTGCAATTTTAAGGTATATTAAAAATATTAGTATAATTATTTTGATAAATAGGTCCAATAACTTTAAGAGTATGAGGCAATACTGACCATTCTCAAGTGGTTCTTGTACTGCGTTAGGACATTGAGGTAGGGATTTAAATGCATTATATTTATATATATAATGTGAAAAAAATATTATGACAAAATTTCTTATTAATTTATTTTATTTCTATGTGTTTCTTTATGCAAAATTTAGTTACATCAAGTTAATATCTAATCCGTGTATATATACATATATGAGTGTATATATATAATATATAAAATCAAGTATATATATATGTACGATTTAGTTCTTACTGGAAAAGTAAGTTAGGAAAGAAACCAAAAGGTTCTTAAAATTACAACATAACCCTAGTAATTTCATATAAGTATAAACTAACCCCAAATATTTTATAAAATTTCAATTTTAGCCCTTAAGTTTTGAATAATTACAAAATGACCCCTAAAGTTTTGAATAATTATGAAATCACCCCCAAAGTTTAGATAAATACATAGTGACCCCAAAGTTTGGATAATTACATAAATTATATAATGACCCCTAAAGTTTGTGAAATTACAATTTCACCCCGATATTGTAAATGTGGGGATAGCAGATACTGTGAAAAAAAGGAAGGATACAGAGACTACCTGTAGGTTGAAAGACCTAGAACTTGTGCAGGGGTTGATATTCATGCTAATAGATTAGTAGTCTACAATATGACGATTGATGATTTGGCTTATCGTGGCCCGTGATTGAAAACCACAAACACGACGTTGTTAGTATCCACCCCATAATTTATTGTCAAAAATCTCGTAGTAGTAAAGAAATTTAATGAACACTGATAATCATCTATTGCTGATAGGATAATCAAGGCATTAATATTTTCTGTGACATATTCACTTAATGAGTTATTGACATGTGATTA
The DNA here is from genome assembly GCA_019916065.1 of Vitellaria paradoxa. Classification (NCBI taxonomy): domain Eukaryota; kingdom Viridiplantae; phylum Streptophyta; class Magnoliopsida; order Ericales; family Sapotaceae; genus Vitellaria; species Vitellaria paradoxa. The sequence goes on along the minus strand of CM034233.1, from coordinate 46,331,872 downwards.
TCTGACTGAATTAGATAAAGTAATGCATATGTTTAAATTTATTACATGTTATATATATTGGTATATGCATCGTGGGCACAAGTGGTTGATGCTCACATCTCCACAAATTGTGATGCAAGTGCAGCTCCTGAACCTTAGATGGACTGCAAGAGCACATTTTTTTTAATTAGTTATTTAAGAAAACATTTGTTACTTTTTAGTTCAAACGTTGAAATTATAATATTATTTTAAATTTTTAGCTTGATTTGTAAGGCCTTAAGGCCAAATTATATATATCTATATTGGGATTCTAATTAGAGCTACTATACTATTATGTCGCGATGGTATAATTAGCATAAATGGTGCCTATCTATTCCAGGGTAATTATGACTATTGTATTAGAATTCGTAACATCCTTCACTCACTCCCCTGGCACAAAATTTAGGGCATGACAATAAAGATGTTTATTATGGTTGTGTAAGTCTTGGATTGTGTCATCAGGGTGTGGCGTTAGATTTTATTGTTGTGAGGTCATTTCTATTATTATTTTAACATGGGAATGAGAGACGATGTTAGACACCCTAATTGTTATTATTTATTATGACTTGACCTTAACTAGGTTTTATTTATTTTATTTAGTTCTAATATTTCTATGTTGTCCATCCTAGACTACGAGATTAGGGGCGTGACATCAACCACCTTTTTAACTACAGAATTGCCTGCTCATAAGTATCATCCTATACAAACTTAACCTCTTCCGAGTTAACCTCATTAATGATTGGGCTATTCTACCAGATTTAGGAGACTACGGATCTTAAACATAGTCTTTAGCCTTGGCCAATCCAAAACTACTTCAATCTTTAACGAGTCCGTTGCAACACCGTATCCTGTCACCATATGCCTGAGCAACCTCACAAAAGTGTGGTAAATGTTAAAATAAAGGGATAATTTCCTTTTTACCTCTTATACTTAAATTGAAAATTACTTATGCCTCCTAAATTTTAAGAACCTACCTTTGTATCCCTTGTACTCTGAGTTAAAGAGAAGTTGTAAACAGGGTTAAATTTTCAAGTTGAAAGACAAAAACATCCATTAAAACTAAATAAAACTAGGGGATATACGTGTAGGTAATATAAAGTTCAGGGGGTATAAATACAATTTTTTAACTTATTTAGAGTCAAAACCGTTATATTTGACAGATTTTTTAATGTTTTCACTTTAATTTGAAGTACAAGGGATAAAAAAATAGGTTTTTAAAGTTTATGGGCTGTAAATGATTTTCACCTTGAATACAAGAGGTAAAAAGGCAATTACTCCTAAAATGTATAAATTATTAAAGATTTGTAAAAAAAAAAAAAATAAATGTCAAAACAAAAAATGACAAAAGTTTGTAAAGAAATTGTAATGAAATAAATTATTTTTATTTAATTAAATATAAATGACATATAAAAATTTATTTTACTCTTTAAAATTATTTTGTTTCCGCATAAGACTTGCAATCATAAAAGTAGGACCACTTGTAATCTTAAATTTGTAATTAGCTTTTACTCGTAGTGACTTTTTTCACCAATCTTAAATTGAAAATATAATCACTAATTTTTTTTCTAACTATTTATGTGTAAAAAAATAACTATTGAAAAATGTCAAAATAAAAAAGGGTAAATTACACATACCTTCCCTAAGCATTAGGCTAATTGCACATAGACTCCCTCAACATTTAAAATTTACAAAGACCTCCTTATTTTCAAAAGTTACTAACCACGAACCCTCTTCCATTAATTTAAACCCTAACTTCGTTAAAATATTTCATGTTGAGATAAATTTAACCTCAACTTAATAAATTAATCATAAACAAAATATAATATAAGTCTATACATATGTGTACACTATAATATATATATATATATAAGCAGATGCAGATGGGCGATGGCACGTGAGCTGGGCGGCGATTGTCATCTTCGTTCCTCAATTGGTGCTTGTGACTTGGATCTTCAAGACCTAAAACAGACTCCGTCGCAGTTGTGTAAGGTTGCAATGACAGTGGAGTTACGGTGGAGGTGTTGCTTTCCATTGAACAGACGCTATAATTTGCAAGTAGAATCATCACATACACCATTAAAGTCAATGTGTGATAGAATACTTGATGAAACAGCCACACAAATGAAGCATGCATTTCCCTCTGGACATGAACTTAAATCCATTGTAAATCTTCATATAACAGCTTCTCCCTCATGCAGAGTTGTTTGGCAGCAAAATTTACTGCCGGAACTGCTGACCACGCCAAATAGAAATGCAATCAACAATCTGTCGAACAAAGACAGAAGAAATGTTATGGCCGGAGTGAAGGTCTCTGGCCGGAAAACTCTCCGATGCTTAAGTCAGCAAGTAGCTCAAGGAAGAAAGCTTTTTAGAAGAAATGAATAGTAGCTTAAGTTGGCAATAGTAAGCTTACCATAATTGTCCATTAGAATGTCGTATTTATAGTAATTTAAATAATAAATAAAATATACCTGTGATTTGATTACATCCATGCTTCCGTATCCCTTTTTTCCTTCCTTACTTTAAATGCCTTTCACCGCTCATTTAATGCCTCATACCTTTCATTTAATGCCTCATACTTTTCATTAAATACTCCATACCTTTCATTCAATGCTTCTGGTAGTTAAACATGGCAATATAGCCAGAATTCCGTGGTCAAACTGTCTACCTGTCACATCCATCAACTACTCATAACGAAATGAACTGACTTAGTTACTCCCTCAGAGATAAATACCTAGTTCAGTCATAACTACGATACATTTATGGTTATGTTCCCTCGTTAAGGCTATGGGTCCCAGGCCTAACATTTACTAGCTGCCAATCAATGGGCCGAACAAATTGGCTATTGAGGTCTTCGGCTACAGCCACGTAGTAACACATTATCTATAGATACTGTGAATCAGGGTATCCCTTGGAATATTAACCCAAAGACACATGTCCGTGTATAACACTCACGTGGAACTCTCATGCCATCAATCAACTGTTCGGCAGAATGCCACGTGTCACACGTCAATGTGCTTGGTCAATGACTTCGTGACTCACGCAAACATGCTCGACATTGGCCACGTGGCACCTTGACTATACTTGTTCGGCACTCCGTATATCAAAGTATTATTTTACCCAACATTTTTCCCCCACTCTGGTTGGAAAAAGATATTTTCTGAGCAGAGTAGCAAAGCAGAAAAGCCTTACCTTACCAATCCCTTCAATCTTTCCTGTGCGGTTTATCGTTTAGTGTCTTCCTAATGCGCTTCAAATCGGATTGGACGCTTCTCTCTCCTGGTAATGACACACGTAGCGCCCTTTTAGCTTTTCATCTACCGCGCCGCTTACACAAATCCCCAAATCTGGAGTGTTAAAATGTGAGTGGCCAAAAATTTAAAAATTGGGGCGGTAATAAATGCGTTTTTTACCGCCCGCTGCCCTTTCTTTGGCGATGCTTCGATTGCCTCCCACAAATTTACATACACATATATATATACTGGATTCATCTTCTTTGCTTCCTTTCTGCAATTTGAGCTATCCAGTTTCCTTTGCTTTTTTCCCTAAACTTTCATCTTCTCCAGCCTTCATCTCTCCTGTAGATCTTCATTCCTGGTGAGTCAATCTTTCCTATCTAACATCTTCCAATATGGGTAAACTCACAAATGAGCTCAACTCAGAGGAAAAAATTAGAGTTTTCAAGGAGAAATATCAGATTCCTCGAAACGTAGAAATCAGGCTCGCCTAGGAGGGCGAGCGCGCACCAGGGGAATTCCCCATAGTAGCCATCACTGAAGGTGGCCTTAGGTTCCCCCTGCACCCTTTCCTTTGCTCTATCATGAGCATCTTAGACCTCGGACCTAGGAACCTCACTCATAATTTTTATAGGATAGTCAATGGGGTAATAGAGATAAATAGGCGATACGGATTCCACATATCCGAGTGGGATCTGCTTTACTGTTACTCCATCCAGAAGGTGAAGAAGGATGAGAACAAGTGGTATTTGAAATCCCGACCAGAAAAAGTCTTGGTCCATATACTGCCTGATACGATTAAGTCAGAAAGTGACCTGTGCGTCGTCACGGGTCACTGGACACACGATCCAGATGAAGATCATTTTCCAATCATCCCTCTGGTTTCTTTAGGCCCAGGTTGGTTGATTTCGAATGCTACCAGCTCTTACTCTTCTTCGACTTCCTACTTTTTGGAAGTACACTAACCATTTGATTTGATTTCTATGCAGCCGATCAAGCAAAGAAGTTCTGGGCCGGCGGTACTCGTGCTGATAAGGATCACCTCGATCAAGTGTTCAAATTTCTCGGGGGTCCAGATCTTTATCCCTTTGCCAGAGCGGTTCTGATTTTGTTTAACTTCATTCCCTCTCACCAAACGTTCATCGCCCCCCCAAGGTTTTGCCACCTCGAAAGCAATCAGGCGGCTCCAGTGGTGGTTCAGGGCCACTGCTGAAGAGAAGGAAAATTTCTACGTGCTAAAGCACCCAGGGTGGGTTCGTCTACCCCCCTTTACTATCCCTTTGGTTGCCAAGCAAGCTCCTACTCCAGAAGCAGCTATCCCTGGTCCTGCCAAACAACCAAGAAGGCAGAGACTCGTGCTTTTGGATGAGGAGGAGGAAGAAGAAGAAGAAGAAGAAGAGCTAGAACCTCCTCCTGCCTTCGAATACTTCTCCGACTCGGACGAAGAAAGGGAAAAGGACATGGCCCCCAAAATCGACTACAAGAAACTTGCACTGGTAAAAGCTAAGGAACAAAAAATTGAGGAGGCAAATAAAAAGAAGGCTGAGGAGCAGAAGGCTGCTAGTAAAAGGAAGTTCGATGAGGGGAAGGCCTCTGCTCCCATAACCGCCGAACAGATCCTCAAAGTCAAAATGGAAATGGAAGGAGCAGGAGGCTCTTTGACAAAAACTCTCTGGTCCCCCTCAGTAGAAGAAGGCTAAGACTTTGCCTACTAGGGCGGTTCAGATCGTCGAACCTTCAACGCTGACGAGGGAGACCACTGAGAAGGGGGTAGCTCCTTCCAAAGACACACCACCCAAGACTGCTGAACCTACGCCTTCGCGGCCGATTGGGCCCGTGCCTCTTGCAATTGAATACCCAGCCAACCCAGTTCGAGACTCTCCAGCTTTCATCCCGCAAATCCTCATTCCCAGCCTCGAGTTTCCTCAAGGCCGACCATTCACAATCCAAGACACAGCTTTCCACTACGCCAAGGAGTACCTCAAAGGTGTCCTCCCTCCTCAGGACGTCCAGGCCACGAGGAAGAACAAGCTGGAGGACATCCATAAAACACTGATGAAGAATGCCATCTCTGTAAGTATAGCGATGCTCCCTTTAATCTTTTCCCTGTATGAATATCCTTTTGCCACCGAGCTCTTTCTAACTCTCTCCTTCATCTTCAGACTTCTCTCTATACAATGGAGCTAATTTCTCGGAGCCAGGCCCTTGATGCCAAAGTTGAGCAGGATAGATCAGATATGAAATATCTGAAAACGAGTGTGAGGAGCTTGGAGAAGGAGAAGAAAAATCTCCAATCCAGCAATGATACTTTGGCAAAAGAGATGAGCCAGCTTCAGGATGAGAAAAAGGATCTGGAGCAGCAGCTCAACTCTGCCCTTGGCTATGTTGAGGGGAGCAAGGCTCGTGTGGGGTTCATGGATAACATCTTGGTAAAGAAAGACGAGGAGCTATTAGAGACCAAGGGCAAACTTTCAAAGGCCGAGCTTGAGCTGTCCTCTTCTAAGGCTGAGCAAGATATGCTTTCGAAAGAGTTGGAGGTTTCCAGAGCCAAGCACACCAAGTTGAGGCAGGAACTTGATGGCCTCCAAGCAGAACTTGCACTCAAAACTCGAGCTCTGGAAGAGAAAGAGGTCGCCCTCCGAAGAGCCAAAGAGAAAGCTAAGGCTGAGGTTGAGGCTCAAATAAGCGACTGCGTGGAACAGATGAGGGATGCTCACAACGACTTCTTCCTTGAGGGTTGGGAGGCTGCCATGAAGAAAAATAACATTGATCACACCAACCCCATATATAGAGGTCCCTTATCCAGATCCGCAGCGTCTGGCTCCTCAATTCAACTTTGAACGCCCACCTCAGACTTCTTCCATCCAAACCGCAGAGGAAAACATTGAAGCGGAAGGGGTTGAGGTGGAGAGTGCTCTTAAGGACACTTCCACTCAAGAAAAAGAAATTCATTTGGTTGTGGAGGGTGATCCTTCTAAGAAGGGAGAAAAGTGAGCCCCTTCCCCCTTGGTCTTTGTTTTGACTTTTGTCTCATTCAAATGTACTCGCAAACCAAACGATGTAATTCTCTCATTTCGAATGAATGAAAATTTCCCTGATCTTTTCTTTGTTCTGCTTTTCATGTCTTTGCCTTTTTTAGAACTGTTGATGAACTCGTTGAAGAATATCTTGACTTGGTTGCTGATGAAGTTATAGGACGTGCAGCCGAAGAGTATCTTGATGTATTCTCATATGAAATAGCTACAAATCCGTACAATAAATGTTGATGTCTTGCCTTACACTTCATTAGAATAACTTCCACAGTTGACAACAGTGTACATTGTAACTGTACTCAGAAATACATAATAAAAATTTATGAACTGTTCCCATACTTGCTTTCACCCGTTAGGGTTTACCTTACTATTCATACGTTTCGTGCTTGTGTTCATGTAAGTGCTTTGAATGAACTTGGCTCAATAATCAAACTTTAATCAAACTATCATAAAACTTAACAGAAATGCTTTAAGCATCAAACCTTTTAAGGATAACAAATTCAAGTAATACATGGCTTTTCGTCAAGTAACTTGAAACTTTTGATAAAGAGGAATAACTTTAATAAATCTTACATACCTCGATTAGCTCGGCTGTCGTCCAGTTTACATATAGCAACGGAGGCTTCTATTTTTTGATAAAATTCTACTTTTCATATCAATGCCGAGCTTCCTTGAAGTGATTCTTTATGTTGTGAGAGCTTTTGCATATCAATGCCGAGCTTTCTTGAAGTGATTCCTTGAGTTTTGAGAGCTTTTGCTTCAATTGTACCAACGCTAGGCAAGCTGAGCGTGGCTCCTTTCGCAATCCATTTCAATAAACCGAGGAATTGAATCTCAGCTTAAAGAGAATGCCTGGTCAATAAATAAACCAGGATTGGACCGACATCTAAAGGGATGTGGCATCTTTCTGTACCAATGCTCGGCAAGCCGAGCATTGCTCCTTTTTGATAATCCTTTTCAATAAGCCGATGAACCAGATCTCAGCTTAAAGAGAGCACCTAGTCAGTCAATAAACTAGGGTTGAACCTGCACCCAAAAGGTGCGGTTCCCTTTCTGTACCAACGTTTGGAAAACTGAGCGTGGCTCCTTTCTAATAATACTTTTCAATAAGCCGAGGAACTGAATCCCAGCTTAAAGAAAAACCTGGTCAGTCAATAAACCAGGGCCGAACCGACACCCTAAGGGGATGTGGCTCCCTTTCTATACCAACGTTCGAAAAATCGAGCGTGGCTCCTTTCTGATAATCTTTTTCAATAAACCGAGGAACTGAATCCCAGCTTAAAGAGAATGCCTGGTCAGTAAATAAACCAGGACTGAACCGACATCCAAAGCGATGTGGCACCTTTCTGTACAAATGCTCGGCAAGCCGGGCACGACTCCTTTCTAAACCAACACCCAAAGGGAAGTGGCATCTTTCTATTGAACACTTAATTGTCTTAAGCTTTTGACATTGCTTTAGTTGCTTTCATAAGAGAATAGCTTTTCAATGAATGTACAGAGTCTTTAACAATGAATGTATAATAATATTAATGATAGTACAACTTCAAGTGGGCTATATTCCACGGTCTTTTGATTGGCTTTCCTTCCATGTCAGTCAACCTGTAAGCTCCATTGCCGAGCACGTCCGAGACGAGGAATGGTCCCTCCCAGTTGGCTCCAAGCTTTCCTTCAGTTTGATCCTTTCTGCTTCCCATCAATTTTCTTAACACAAAGTCGCCAGCTTGGAATTCTCTGTGTCTGACTCCTTTATTAAATTTCCTCCTTATCTCTTGCTGGTAGTTGGCTAACCTTAATGTGGCAAGTTCCCTCCTTTCATCAATCAGATCTAGGCTCACTGCCATGGCTTTATCATTTTCTCATTTATCAAAGGCTAGAGTCCTGATGCTCAGTAGGCCAACTTCCAGTGGAATGACAGCTTCAACTCCATAAGCCAGAGAGAAGGGAGATTCTCTAGTTGATCTTCTAGAGGTTGTTCGGTATGTCCAAAGCACTGATGGCAATTCATCTACCCACTTCCCCTTTGCTGCCTCCAGTCTTTTCTTGATACCACCGAGAATAACCTTGTTTGTAGCTTCGGCTTGACCATTGCTCTGGGGGTAAGCTGGTGTTGAGTAAATATTTTTGATTCCATATCTAGAACAATACTCCCTAAATGGGGCACTGTCAAATTGTGTCCCATTGTCGAAAATAAACGTCCTAGGGATGCCATACCTGGTAATGATACTCTTCCATACAAATCAAATGGTATCAGCATCTCTGATGTGGGCCAAAGGTTCTGCTTCCACCCATTTAGTGAAGTAGTCAATGCCGACCACTAGAAACTTTCTATTCCCTGAAGCAGTAGGCAGTGATCCCACAATGTCGAGCCCCCATTGAGCGAATGGCCAAGGACTGGTTAGTGGGCTGAGTTCTTGTGCTGGCTGGTGAGGTGTGGGAGCAAACTTCTGACATTTCTTGCACTTTCAAACATAAGCTTGAGCATCATTCCCATCCTCGACCACCAGTACCCTTGTGTAATAGCTCGGTGTGCCAATGATCTGCCCCTAGTATGTGCTCCAAAGATCCCTTCATGTAGCTCATAGAGGAAATCTTGCACTTTGTCAGGGTGAACACAAAGGAGATAATGACCTGTGAAGGACTTCTTGTACAGCTTATGATCAGGAAAAAGCCAAAACCTGGTAGCCTTTATCCTCAGTTTCCTCGCTTCAGTTTTATCCTCTGGGAGAGTTCCATCCTTTAGGTAAACAATGATTGGATCCATCCAAGATGGAGCTACTTTAGTACACATTACCTCTACATCTTTTATTATGCTCAGCTTCTTGAGAACTTCCATGAAAACCTGATCCGTTAACCTTATTCGAGAAAAGGTAGCCAGCGTAGCAAGTGCATCAGCATGAGCATTATGATATCTCCCAATGAGCTCCACGCTAGCTTTATTAAAATCTTCAATCTTCTTTTTTACCAACTGTAAATACTCTGCCATCTTCTCACTTCTAGCCATATACTCACCCTTCAGCTGGTTGGCAACCAACTGGGAATCAGTCTTTATTACCACATCTTTTGCCATCAATCGCCGAGCAATGTTGAGCCCGGCTAGGAGAGCTTCATACTCTGCCTCATTATTAGTAACCTCAAATTCAAGCTTTATTGCATATTCAATAGTGACCTCTTCCGGCGTAGTCAAAACAATGCCTACACCACCGCCCTTCCTAGACAAAGACCCATCAACCTTAATTTGCCAAGGTTGTACGGCCTCCCCGTGTTCGGCTGCGATTTCGGATCTTATTTCCACTTGCCATACTTCTTGCGCCGGGCCTGGAGTAGGTGTGGTAAATTCCGCTACAAAATCGGTCAGAGCTTGAGCCTTTATTGCGGTTCTCGGAATAAACTTTATGTCAAATGCGCCGAGGGAAACTGCCCATTTGGCCATCCTCCCAGATACATCGACCCTTTTCAATAAATGGCCAATTGGCTGATCGGTGACCACCTGAATGGTATGGGCATGGAAGTAATGGGCTAACTTCTTGGAAGCCATCACCAACGCCAAGGTCAATTTTTCTAGGGGAAGGTATCTGGTCTCTACCCCTTGCATCGTTTTGCTCACATAATAAATAGGATGCTGCTTCCCTTTTTCCTCCCTTAGCGGGATGGCACTAACTGTATGTTCTGAAACTGCCAGATACAGTTACAAAATGTCCCCCGCCTACGGTGTTGAAAGTATCGGGACAGTTGTCAGATACTCTTTAAGTTTGTGCAGTGCTTTATCTGCTTCAGCATCCCATTGCATTTTATTCGCGCCCCTTAATAATCTGAAGAATGGTTGGCACTTGTCAGATGGTCTGCTAATGAACCGATTGAGCGCCGCCACCATCCCTGTGAGCTTTTGGACTTCCTTTTTAGTGTGCGGAGGAGAAACAATTGGATGGCTTGTATTTGATCAGGATCAGCTTCGAATCCCCTCTGCTCACCAAGTGGCCCAAAAATTTGCCTGAGCCAACTCCGAAAGCACACTTGGTAGCATTTAATTTCAATCCGTACCTGTCAAGGGTTGAAAAGACATGCTGGAGATGTTGAAGATGAGTGTTCGGCTCCTTACTTTTTACCACCATGTCATCAATGTAGACCTCCATCGTCTGTCCGAGGTCTTCTTTGAATATTTTTGTGACTAACCGTTGGTATGTGGGTCCAGAATTCTTCAATCCAAATGGCATAACCCTGTAACAGTATATACGTCGAGGGGTTATGAAAGAAGTCTTTTCCTCATCAGGGCTGAACATGGGGATCTGGTGGTATCCCCTATATGCATCTAGGAACGACATCCTAGAACATCCAGACGTTGAATCTACAAGCTGGTCAATCTTCGGCAGGAGAAATGGATCCTTTGGGTAGGCTTTATTCAGGTCCGTGTAGTCTATGCAAACTCTCCACTTCCCATTCTTCTTCTTGACCACAACTATGTTGGCTAACCACTCCGGATAAGAAACTTCTCGGATGGCCTCAGCCTCCAACAATCGGTTGACCTCTTCTATGACAGCCTCCGCATGCTGGAGAGCTGACCTCCTCGCTTTTTGTACCACAGGTTTTGCCCCCGGATTCACATTCAGCTTATGAGTCATAATTTCGGGGGAAATACCTGGCATTTCATGTGAAGTCCAGGCGAATGTTCCAATATTCTTCAAGAGCATCTCCGTCAATTCCAGCTTCTCCTCGGCGCTCAAATTTGTGCCAACCAAGAAGAATTTGTCATCCTCGATGGGGCCAATCTGATACTTCTCTAAGCCTTCAATGGCTTTCTTCTGTGGATCACCGCCGACATCATCGATCTTTGGGGTGTCCTTGGGTAGCTCTGTCATTGGACTTGCTCGGGAATGGTCTTGGATTTGAGGGCTGCAGTGAAGCACTTTTGAGAAATGTCTTGGTCCCCTAGGATTGCAATCACTTCCGCGCCGTAAGGATACTTCAGCACCTGATGATAGGTTGAGGGGACCGCCTTCAAGGTGTGAATCCACGACCTTCCTACTATAGCGTTGTAGGAAGAAGGGGAATCCACAACAGTGAACTCAACCTCTTGCTCCACTAGGCCCATACAGACAGGAATAACAACCCTACCTAGAGGCCAGACAGGGGTAGAATTGAACCTTATAAGGGGGCATTCTACCGGTTCTAAATCCTCTACAGTCAATCCGAGCTTCTTAAACAAGCTTAAGAATATGACTTCCGTTGAACTTCCTGCGTCAACTAAGATAATCCTCACTTCGGAGTCGAACATGCCCAAAGTAATTACCAGGGCATCATTATGCGACGTCTGAACACCAGAGTGTTCGTCTTCGCGAAAGGTGATTCCGTCCGGGGCAGCATTTCTCGGGCGCTTGCTCAGCTGACCCGCGACACCCAAGATTTCTTGTCTTTGTGAATCAGGGGAGCAGTTGATGACGCTCTGAGGCCGTTGCTCCATATGAATAACATGGATGATTGCAGGCCGAGCAATATCTTTACGCGGCCTGGCTCTCGGTGGGGGTTGCACTTCCTCGGCATTCTCATCCCCGGCAATCTCTTCTCGTTGCCTCCTGTGCTCTCTGTCCTAGGGGGCTGCCTCCCTGGTTCTGCCCTCATCTACAAATTCTTTCAGGTGACCATTCCGTACCAACTCCTCTAAGTGCTGCAGCAATGATCAGTAAACCCAGTGGCGGTGCCCCATATCTTGATGGTATGCGCAATAATCTTTGGAATTCTCCTTCCAGGGAAATCTGGTAGCTTCCTAGGCCATCTAAAATATGGCCTATTCTTGATCTGAGGGAGGATCCTGAAGATCGGCACCTTGAACACATATTGAGCGCCTCGAAGATAGATTTCTCTTCATCTAGGAATCGGGGGCCTTTTCCCCGGCTTTTATTTCCTCTTTGGCCTTGGGATCTTCCCTCTTTGTGTTCGGCTGGCTGTGTCTCGTCCTCCACCTAGGCATATTTTTCAATCCAGCACATGATGTCAGACATATTGGCCGCGGGCTTTTTGGTCAAAGAAAGCCACAGCTTATCCTCCTTCCGCAACCCCAACTTGAATAAAGTGACGGCCAGTTACTTTGAACACTCTCCCACCTCATTATAAAGCTCCAAATACCGGCGAGAATAATCTCTCAACGATTCTCCAGCTTTTCTCTTCATGGTGAGGAGGAACGCCGGCGGTCTTTGGCTGTTTCGTGTTAGCCAGAACCGGATGATAAATTCCTCCGCTAGTTGCTGCCAAGCTCCAGATACTGCTAGGGGGCAATTATGGAACCATGTAGTGTTCGTATCCCCAAACTGGAAGGGAATACTCTGCACATGAGATGACATTGCTACTCCAGAGCGTCATGGCCTGCATGTAATGGCGATAGTGGGCCAAGGATCAGTCCTTCCATCATAAAGGTTAAGCCTTGGAGTTTGGAACTTCTCCCAGAGGCTCTGCTTCAGTAATTTCATCGTTGAACGGAGAGGTTGAGATCCTCCCCAAAGCTTTCCCGCGCCATCATGCGTGTGCTCTAGCCCTGAGCTCCCCATTCCTCTTCATGCCCCCCATTCATCTACCTTCGTTTTCCCACCCTCTTGCATCTCAAAGTTACCTCTTCCTCATCAGAGCTATCCGCATCTTCTGAGTGCGCATCTGGAGTCTTTTTGATGAACTCTTTTTAAGGTATAGCTTTGGTGAGCGGGCCAACGTCATATCTCGCACCACGTTTCCAACAGTTTTAACATGGCGCGCGCCCCTTCCTAGAAAGAGTGACATCACGTTGCGAGTGAGAGCGCACCTCCTGTTGTTCATTGGTATCCACTTCATCTTCCTCAGTGGGGTCCTCATAGAGAGCATCATAACTTTGTCAGACTCTGAATCAGATTGATCAAAATCGACTGCATGTCCCTCGCAGCGTTCCCTTTTCCTTGCTTAATTCCAGCAGAATCTCTTCAATTCTGCTTACTTTTCGCTGGCCGTAGCCAACAATTCCTCTCTCCGCTTTACTACTTCTGGATCTTCCGTTTTCTTCCTCCTGGCATGCTCCAGACTCGGAGTCCGGATAACTAACGCGCCTCCCTTTAGTCTTGGTCGGGGTAGAACCGCCCCCTACCCATGGAGATGGTGGCGGAGTGGTGTTTCCTCCTGAAGTCATCATGTGATAATGCTAGAACTTGATAAAGAACTGAGAGATATGCTAATGAGCGACAAGACTGGTCTAAACAATGAGCCCCACGGTGGGCGCCAAATGTTCGGCCGCAAAATTTGCCATCGGAACTGCCTGACCATGCCAATCAGAAATGCAATCAACAACCTACCGAACAAAGACAGAAGAAAGTTACGCCGGAGTGGAGGTCTCTGGCCGAAAAACCCCCGATGCTTAAGTTAGCAAGTAGCTTAAGGAAGAAAGCTTTTAGAAGAAATGAGAGTAGCTTAAGTTGGCAATAGGCAGCTTACTATAATTGTCCATTAGAATGTCGTATTTATAGTAATTTAAATAATAAATAAAATATACTTGTGATTTGATTGCATCCATGCTTCCGTATCCCTTTCTTCCTTCCTTGCTT
>CM034233.1:46304672-46317933 GCA_019916065.1 Vitellaria paradoxa | reverse complement strand
GACGTGGGCGGCTGATGGTAAAAGAGCATTGCCAAGAGGTATTAACAAGCCCCGCAGGCCGCATTTAGCAAGGCCATAGGGCGCTAGCAAGCCGCGGGGATTGCCAATCACAAAGCCAGGGGGTGTGCCAGGCCACAAATCGGTGTCCGACAGCAAGGCAAAGGTGTCCACGAGTAATGCTAAGGGAAATCGAATATGCCACGGGGTGTGGCCAACCCCGTGGTTGAACCGAGAGCAAAGCAATGGGGCACATCTTGCCCATTGCCAAGGGGCATTGGCTAAGCCCATCGGTCTCAAAGAGGAAAGCAAAGAGACATGGCAAGCCCTTGGGCTTGTCTATGACGGTGCCACAGAGGCGGTCTGTTGCTCGAAAGGCCACGCGGGGGGGCCATTATGCCCCTAATGCCCATTATGACTCCTCGACCATGGGCAGTGTCCCCTCCTAGCACCCCGGAGAAGGCTCAAAATGCATATATGAAGGGGTGGGTGTTCTCAGCAAGGCTGGCACCGCATGCCGCACCCCCCGACACTCACCGAGTGTTCTTAGCATGCTCCCCCGAGGTGATGGGGCACAATTTGGGCTTCCCTTGATGTGGGCGGGGGACGACAAAGGGGCATGGCAAGAGGCATGGCAAGCCCCGTGGGTTGGTAGGAGCAACGCCACTGGGCGCTGGCAAGCCGTGGAAGCTTTCCAAGCACAACGCCACGGGGGCATGCCTGGCCCCCAAAACAGTGTCCAAGAATAAGGCAAAGGTGTCTAATGCAAGGCCAAGGGAGATCGTATATGCCACGGGGTGTGGCCCACCCCGTGGTCGAACTGGGAGCAAAGTAATGGGGCATGTCTTGCCCATTGCCAAGGGGCATTGGCCAAGCCCATCGGTCTCAAAGAGGAAAGTAAGAGACATGGCAAGCCCTTGGGCTTGTCCATGACGGTGCCACGGAGGCGGTCTGTTTGCCCGAAAGGCCGTGCGGGGGGGCTGTTATGCCCCTGATGCCCATTATGACTCCTCGGCCATGGGCAGTGTCCCCTCCTGGCCCCCCGGAGAAGGCTCAAAATGCATATATAAGGGGGTGGGTGTTCTCAACAAGTCTGGCACCGCATGCCGCACCCCCCGACACTCACTGAGTGTCCTTGGCATGCTCCCCCGAGGTGATGGGGCACACCTTAGGCTTCCCTCTACGTGGGCGTGGGATGACAAAGGGGCATGGCAAGAGGCATGGCAAGCCCTGTGGGTTGGCACAAGCAACGCCACGAGGCGCTGGCAAGCCACGGGAGCTTGCCAAGCATAAAGCCAAGGGGACATGCCCGGCCCCCAAAATGGTGTTCGAGAACAAGGCAAAAGTGTCCAATGCAATGCCAAGGGAAATCGTATATGCCACGGGGCGGGGCCAACCCGTGGTCGAACCAGGAGCAAAGTAATGGGGCATGTCTTGCCCATTGCCAAGGGGGCATTGGCAAAGCCCATCGGTCTCAAAGAGTAAAGCAAAGAAGCATGGCAATCCCTTGGGCTTGTCCATGACGGTGCCATGGGGGTGGTCTGTTTGCCCAAAAGGCCGCGTGGGGGGGGCCGTTATGCCCCTGATGCCCATTATGACTCCTCGGCCACGGGCAGTGTCCCCTCCAGGCACCCCGGAGAAGGCTCAAAATGTATATATAAGGGGGTGGGTGTTCTCAGCAAGGCTGGTACCACATGCCGTGCCCCCGGCACTCACCGAGTGTCCTTGGCATGCTCCCCCGAGTTGATGTGGCACACCTTGGGCTTCCCTTGACGTGGGCGGGGGATGACAAAGGGGTATGGCAAAAGGCATGGCAAGTCCCGTGGGTTGGCACGAACAACGCCACGGGGCGCTGACAAGCCGCGGGAGCTTGCCAAGCACAAAGCCAAGGGGGCGTGCCCGGCCCCCAAAACGGTGTCCAAGAACAAGGCAAAGGTGTCCAATGCAATGCCAAGAGAAATCGAATATGCCACGGGGCGTGGGCAACCCCGTGGTCAAACCGGGAGCCAAACAATGGGGCATGTCTTGCCCATTGCCAAGGGGCGTTGGCCAAGCCCATCAGTCTCAAAGAGGAAAGCAAAAAGGTATGACAAGCACTTGGGCTTGTCCATGACGGTGCCACGGGGGTGGTCTGTTTGCCTAGAAGGCCGCGCGGGGGGGCCGTTATGCCCCCGATGCCCGTTATGACTCCTCAGCCATGGGTAGTGTCCCCTCTTAGCACCCTTGAGAAGGCTCAAAATGCATATATAAGGGGGTAGGTGTTCTCAGCAAGGCTGGCACCGTATGCCACGCCCCCCCGGCACTCACCGAGTGTCCTTGGCATGCTTCCCCGAAGTGATGGAGCACACCTTGGGCTTCCCTCGACATGGGCGGGGGACGACAAAGGGGCATGGCAAGAGGCATAGCAAGCCCCGTGGGTTAGTACGAGCAATGCCACGAGGCGCTGGCATGCCGTGGGAGCTTGCCAAGCACAAAGCCAAGGGGTGTGCTCTGCCCCAAATCGTGTCAAAGAAGATCAAAAACTGGCATGGCAAGTCATTAGGGGCTTGTACAGCGCACGGGTTAGGCGGTCATATGTTTGCCCGAGGGGTGATGTGGGGGCCCTTATGCCCAAAATCCCATTATGACTCTTCGACCATGGCCAATGTTTCTTCTTGGCACCCCAAAGAAGTCTCAGAATGCATATATAAAAGGGTGGGGTGTTCTCAGCAAAGCTGGCACCGCATGCCATGCCCCTGGCACTCGTTGAGTGTCCTTGGCATGCTCCCCCTAAGGTGATGGGGCACACCTTAGGCTTCCCCTGGTCCACGATTGACGTTGGTGTGGGATGACAAAGGGGCGCTGCCAAATGGCAAGGCAAGCCCCGTGGGTTGCTACGTGCAATGCCACGGGGTGCTGGCAGCGCGTAAGGCTAGCTAAGCACAAAGCCACGGGGCATGCCCAGCCCCAATTCGGTGGTCGGGAACAATGAAAGGGGAATCCGAGAGTAATGCAACGAAAAATCGAAATGCCATGGGGCATCGGCGACTGAGGGCGACGAATGGGAATCCATGAGCAATGCAATGAAAAATCGAAATGCCACGGAGCATGGCCAACCCCGTCGGTGACCGAGGGCAATGCAATGTAATGAGGCATGTCATGCTCATTGCCAGGGGGCATGGCCAACCCCAATTCAGTATTCGGGAACAATGAATGGGAATCCATGAACAATACAACGAAAAATCGAAATGCCACGGGGCATGGCCAACCCCGTCGGTGACCGAGGGCAATGCAATACAATGAGGCATGTCATGCTCATTGCTAGGGGGCATGGCCAACCCCAATTTGGTATTCAGGAACAATGAAAGGGAATCCATGAGCAATCCAACGCAAAATCGAAATGCCACGGGGCATGGCCAACCCCGTCGGTGATCGAGGGCAATGCAATGTAATGAGGCATGTCATGCTCATTGCTAGGGGGCATGGCTAACCCCAATTCGGTATTCAGGAACAATGAAAGGGAATCCATGAGCAAGGCAACGAAAAATCGAAATGTCACGGGGCATGGCTAACCCCGTCGGTGACCGAGGGCAATGCAAGGTATCTAAGAGCAATGCAAAGAAAAATCGAAATGCCACGGGGTATGGCCAACCCTGTCGGCGACCGAGAGCAATGCAATGAGGCATGTCACGCTCATTGCCAGGGGGCATGGCCAAGCCCCATCGGTGTCGAAAGCAAAGTGAAGAGGCATGGCAAGCTATTGGGTAAGGGGGTGCTAAGGCGCGAGCCGAGGCACGTACCCAAGAGAGATAGCAAGGGGGCTGAGGCGCGAGCCGAGGCACGCACCCATCTGAGATAATGATGTTCGAATTTGATCGTTGCTCGTTTAGTGAGTGGTCAATTTGTGGCGTGGGCAATCTTTGGGCTTTAGTCGGGGCATGGACAGCTTGATGAATTATTAGCTTGAAGTGTCCTCAGGAAGTCTAGGGCTCGCTCATTGTCACTAGTCGGCTCTCCAGATATGAAACGCTCGAAATTGACGGTTGTCCCTTTTCAGAATGGTAAGCTTGTGGCATAGGCTAGCCTTGGTCTTCACTTGGGGCATAGGCAGCTTGATGAATTATCAATGCTCGAAGTGTCCTCTCGAGGAAGTCTGGGACTTTGCTCATTGTCATGGTCGGCTTGACTTATTCTCAGCGCCACACGGTGCTGGCTTCGCTTTCCCTCAATATCTTTACATGCTTAGAGGGCTACTCTCATAGTTCGTCGAGGTGTGTTTTGGTTGGGGGGAGTTGTTGCACAATATACGTCATGGTGTGTGAGTGGTGATGGAATTGTGCACGTCGGTTGGATCCCTGCCTGTGCAGCGAACTTCCCTCGTCCATTCCCCTTCAGTCAACGCTTCAAGAGCAATTCATGCCTTGAGCGTATTGGTGTTCCTGTGTTGGATACCTTATGTGACGGAAATTGACCCCAGATAAGTCTCAAGTTTTGCTCGTCACCACTTTATGGTGTTAGATTGACGTGGAAGTACTGCCCATGCTGCCTTGAACACTTCGCCTCGTCGTGTTGCGATCAAGGCCCATGGGTTGTTACTCGAGCTCTCGGATACGGAACTTTTGAATGGTGCACGGTATATTTCTGTCGTGTACCCCCAAAGCGTTCATCGCTCAATGCGTATGACGGTTGTGCCCATCTTTGTCCCTCTAACTAGTTTAGATGGGCTCATGCGGTGCCAATGTCACGAAGGAATGCTACCTGGTTGATCTTACCAGTAGTCATATGCTTGTCTCAAAGATTAAGCCATGCATGTGTAAGTATGAACTAATTCAAACTGTGAAACTACGAATGGCTCATTAAATCAGTTATAGTTTGTTTGATGGTATCTACTATTCGGATAACCGTAGTAATTGTAGAGCTAATACGTGCAACAAATCCCGACTTCTGGAAGGGATGCATTTATTAGATAAAAGGTCAACGCGGGCTTGTCCCGTTGCTCTGATGATTCATGATAACTTGACGGATCGCACGACCTTTGTGCCGGCGACGCATCATTCAAATTTCTGCCCTATCAACTTTTGATGGTAGGATAGTGGCCTACTATGGTGGTGACGGGTGACGGAGAATTAAGGTTCGATTTCGGAGAGGGAGCCTTAGAAACGGCTACCACATCCAAGGAAGGTAGCAGGCGCGCAACTTACCCAATCCTGACACGGGGAGGTAGTGACAATAAATAACAATACCGGGCTCATTGAGTCTGGTAATTGGAATGAGTACAATCTAAAGCCCTTAACGAGGATCCATTGAAGGGCAAGTCTGGTGCCAGCAACCGCGGTAATTCCAGCCCCAATAGCATATATTTAAGTTGTTGACATTAAAAAGCTCGTACTGGGACTTTGGGGTGGGTCGACCGGTCCGCCCTTGGGTGTGCACCGATCGTCTCGTCCCTTCTGCCGGTGATGCGCTCCTGGCCTTAATTGGCCGGGTCGTGCCTCCGGCGCTTTTACTTTGAAGAAATTAGAGTGCTGAAAGCAAGCCTACGCTCTGGATACATTAGTATGGGATAACGTCATAGGATTTCGATCCTATTATGTTGGCCTTCGGGATCGGAGTAATGATTAACAGGGACAGTCAAGGGCATTCATATTTCATAGTCAAAGGTGAAATTCTTGGATTTATGAAAGACGAACAACTGTGAAAGCATTTGCCAAGGATGTTTTCATTAATCAAGAACGAAAGTTGGGGGCTCCAAGATGATCAAATAACATCCTAGTCTTAACCATAAACGATACCGACTAGGGATCAACGGATGTTTCTTTTAGGACTCCGCTGGCACCTTATGAGAAATCAAAGTTTTTGAGTTCCGGGGGGAGTATGGTCGCAAGGCTGAAACTTAAAGGAATTGACAGAAGGGCACCACCAGGAGTGGAGCCTGCGGCTTAATTTGACTCAACACCGGGAATCTTACCAGGTCCAGACATAGTAAGGATTGACAGATTGAGAGCTCTTTCTTGTTTTTGATCTGTAAATAAATATATCCATTAATTGTAAAATTTATACACTGAGCCAAGTTTTACTCTGGGTATATCCATGAGTAAACTGGTCTTTCCATCCTTACATTACAAAGCACAAAGCACAAAAGATCTAATTGCAAAACTCAAGAGATTCAATTCCAACTATTAAATCAAAGTATCTCATTCCCATGCAAATCTGGGTATAAGAAGCTTAGACATCTATATACTTGGAATTGAATCTTCTTGATTACAACCTCTGATTTCTTCTTTTTTCCTTCAAACAAAATTAAGTTCCTAGTCTCCCAAAGTACATAAACTGTGGCAGCTAGACTGATCTTCTTAGCTTTGGCCTAAATACCCGTGCCTTTAGCTTCCTTAAACATCCATTTGACTGCAGCTTTAAGAGTGGTAGCCTACCTTGAAAACTTCATCCAATCCCTGATTGCATTCCAAACTTGATTAGCAAACTGACATTGGAAAAATAGGTGTGCAGCAGATTCATCAACAACTCTGCACAATGCACATTTTCTGTCAACTGCTGGAATCCTGTCCCTTGTCTTCAGCTTCTGTTTTAAAGCCAGCCACAAGTTGAAAGCATGCGTTGGTAGTATACTGCTATTCCAGATGACCTTAGCCCATTTGTTCAATTGACCCTTGCCTCTGAAATACTCATAAGCCATCTTAGTGTTTAGTACTTCATAATGCAGCCAGCCCCGCAATTGTTGCTGTGCAGCTTGAGGAGAGCCTTCCCTACAAACCAATTCATCTCCGATTTTTAATAACATCTTCAGCAAAGGAGAATCCTGTTTCTTAATTTGATAGTCCCACAGGGAAGCTGACTTGAAATAATAGTGGTGCACCCATAGAACCTAAAGAGAGTCCTTTTTAGAGTGTATGTCCCACAGGAGCTTGGATAAAAGGGCCTTATTCCAGGTCTTCAAGCATTTCAAACCCAGTCCACCTGCTTCTTTTGGCAGGCAAGCAATTTTCCAGCTAACTAAAGGAGACTTGTACATGTAGCTTTTTCCCCCCCACAAAAAATTCCTACAAAGGCTAGATACTTTAAGCTTTACTGTTTTTGGGACAGATAGGATGGATAACCAAAAGCATTCAGTCCTTTGTAATACTATTTTCACCAGTTCCATTCTGCCAACGTAGGAGAGAGTGTTCCCTACCCACGAGGTAATGCAATCTGTGATCTTGTTTACAAGGGGACTATAATGTGCAATGGACAGCTTAGAAGCAACCAAGGGAATTCCCAAGTACCTAAAAGGAAAACTGCCACTCCTCAGACATGTCAAAGCCTTCATCTCTTCTAGCTCTTCAATTTTGATCCCTGTTGCAAACAAGCAAGATTTCTCCAAATTGGCCTTTAGCCCTGAAATGCTGCCAAAGCGTAGTAGTTTATCCATGATTAAAGACATTGAGAATACATCTCCTCTAGAGAAAAGGATCAGATCATCTGCATATATCAGGTGGTTTATTCCCAATGCCTTGCACTTGGGATGGAAATTAAAATCCTCATTATTCTTCAATCTGCCCAAACTTCTGGATAAGTACTCCATACTTAGTGCAAAGAGTGATGGAGATAATGGATCCTCTTGCCTCAACCCCCTTTGGCCTTTAAAGAACCCATGTAAGGATCCCTTAATGGAGAGGGAGAAGGAAGTAGTGGCTATACATTGCATGATCCACCCTATGAACTTCTCTGGCATCCTATATGCTTGGAGAATTTCATGAATAAAATCCCATTCCACTGTATCAAAGGCTTTTTTAAGATCTATCTTCATCATGCATCTTGGAGAAATCCTCTTCCAAGTGTATTGTTTTAGTAGCTCTTGCACTAGGAACACATTCTGTGCCATTGCTCTTCCAAGGACAAAGGCTGACTGCTCCTTACTTACCAGACATCCTAGGATGGGAAGTGACCGACCCTAAATTGTGTTTCGGGTTCTACCTCTCAAGTGCAAGAGGGCAGTCGTAGTTTTAAAATTCGGTGAGTACCGAGGTCGAATCCACAGGGAGGGCTTTGTTAAAAGCTCTAGACTTATTCTCTTAGTTAGTAGGTGAACCTAAATTAATTTAAACTAATTTTTCAACAACTCAAACTTTTGTTTTAGGTTGTAAATAAATTAAATATTAACTAAAGAAATTCAATTTAATTTTAAAATGCAAACAAACCATTTATTCTAAATTTTAAAGCGAATAAATCAACTCATAAATTAAATTAAATTACAAGCATGATACTAAAAAGGTTCTTGATCCAACTTTCAAGTCCGGGTAGTTCACTACTTTACATTGGGATGTTTTATTCAAATCTAGATTAGGGTTTAATTCGAAAAGTGTTAAGAACATTGTAATCAAAGGTCAGTACCAGTGATCTCAAGCGGATATGGTTAAAGACCTTTGTTTCCAAAAGTTTTTCAAACAAACGAAACTAGAAATGAATTCGAAAGCTATTTTTAACCTTATTCGAAAGTATGTAAACGGTTATATTCGAAAACCCATACCAGTGACTTCAAACGAGTGCGGTTAAAGATTTTCAGTTTCGAATGTTTTCGAAACAAGTTGAAAATAGATTTTAACATAGTAGATCCTTACGCATGAGCTCTCACAACCCATGCGAATGGTCTACTAACACCCCAAGATTTTTCGTGAACTACCCATTCTTGATTCGTTGAATCAAAAAATAGGGTTTTACGCTAAAACTACTTTAAACATCATAAAAAGGATAAAAAAACATTCCATCATGCGAAAAATGAATCGAAACAAGTAAAACATTATATTACGAAATAAATTGAAGTAAATCGAAGTGCAACT
The DNA here is from genome assembly GCA_019916065.1 of Vitellaria paradoxa. Lineage (NCBI taxonomy): Eukaryota > Viridiplantae > Streptophyta > Magnoliopsida > Ericales > Sapotaceae > Vitellaria > Vitellaria paradoxa. The sequence continues at coordinate 46,309,123 of CM034233.1, read as the reverse complement.
TACAATGTAACTCGGATGTAAAAGAAAAGATGAACAAGTAATGCGAAGTCAATGATGAAAACTCCAAAAAAACTCCATAAATCCACAAGTCCAAGCATACAAATCACTCTAAAATTAATCAAAACATAATCTAACTCTCAATCTAAAGTGTAGTAATCAAAAAGAAGCGTCCCCCTTCATGGCTGTGCAATGGGTCCTTATAAAGATACAAGGAAACCCTAGAAGAGGAGCTTTCACGCGGCTACTGTAAATCACGGGTGGTCCCGACCGTCTGGAGAGGGGGTCGGGACCATCTGAAGTTTTGTACTTTCTGTGGTCCCGACCGTCTGGGTGACGGTGGGGACCGTCTAGTATCTCCTTCATTGCTTTCTTTCCTTCTCTTGGTTGGGTCTTTGGGCTAGTCTTTTCCATTGAAGATAAGGTTCGAACCATGACTTTTTCTTTGTCTTCTTGGCCCTCTCCATAGCTATAAACTTTGACATCCTAGCCCTTTTTCCTACAAATAAAACAATAAAAGTATAAGTAACACAATAACACTAAAACTTCAACTTTACTTATTTTAATGCATGAATAAGTGTTGAGTTAGGGAGTTTGTAATTACACTTTTCAAGTGTAATCACACCCCCCAACTTGAACATTGCTAGTCCCTAGCAATGCTCTTTATTAAAATGAAATGCATGATGTTCTTTATTAAAATGCGATGCAACTACTATCCTATTTCTCTTTTCGTTGGAAACACGGCTACACTTAGCTACGTGTAGCAAGCCCTTTAAACCCCTAGGTTCCCCCTAGTGGACGAGTAAGGTCTCGTGAGGGTTTGCAGTAAATCTACCCACAAAATTCTATGTCATGGTCTCAAAGTGTCAAAAAGTGATCAAGATAAAAAAATAAATTAAGTTCAAGCTCAACAAGTTACAAAATCCAAATATCATGTGTAATTTCCAAGTGCTAAGCATAAATGCATGGACTATCAAAGTAGAAGAAGCATGTGTGCAAAATTGTTTCATTTATTCAACAAGGTCCCAAGAGCATAACTAGAACTAAGTTTTGACTTCAAAAGCTCACAGGATTCCACTCATAGAAAGAAATTCACTCATTCAAGGGTTCACACATTCCTAATAGCATATGATGCTATCCTAGTTGCACATAACCCCGCAAACATGTGAGTGAACTGAATTAAAGTTTAAAGTGAACAGCTCATGATAATGTTCCAATGCATATGCAAGAGATCACACCACACAACCTAAACAAGACCACTACATGCACAATACAAGAGTTGCTTGCTTCGAATCCACTAGGTCTTTGTTTTGGTTGTAACTTGGCCAAGGGTAATGGTGAACAATGGAAGATATGGAAATCAAGGCACATGTCTTGGGATAAAGATATTCAAGTGCACACAAGTCCCAAACTACCCATTTCCTTTCCAACCCCAAGAAGAGCTACAACAAGAAGCTTATTCACTAACTTACAAACTACTCATGGGAAATTCTCAATAATTATAATACAATGCACAAGTCCCAAAATTACATAAACAAAAATGAATGACAGACTTTTTTTCTTTTCTTTTTTTTTCTCTTTTTTTTTTTCTTTTTTTCTTTTTCTTTTTTTTTTCTTTTTTTTTTGAAATAATGAAATAAACATAAGCTAAATTCTCCACCTAATATTCCCTCTCAATATGCTCTCAAAAGTTTCCATTCCCAATCCCCACTCACATCACTGACATTGAGGCACTTTTTACAACCCAAAACATGTAAGGGTAAGGCTTAAAAGTGTGTGAACAAGATTATGGGATAATATATGAGATGGGAACCAAAGAAAAAAAAAAGATATATTTATCACACACTTTATTAAAAAGGCTTCAAGTTGGTTCCTAGGGCAATTTCATATCATGAAAGGATAAAAAGGCCCAACAATAGCAAAAATGGCCTAGCATCATGTTCAAAGCTTGCAACAACTCATAATGTGCCAAGTGAAACTCTTGCAAGTGTGTGTGATGCAATTAGTGCATTGAAAACCGAAGTGAAGAGCAAAAGAGCTGTGATTATGTGTAACCCCTCAAGAAAAAGAATATAAGGCTCAAAAGCTCACAATTAAGGGGTATAAGTCTCCACCTAGTCCAAGAATGCTCAATTAACCAATGTTAAATAAAATCTACTCCTAAGCACATAAGTTCTTCTCCATGATAGTCACAAAAATTCACAAGGTTATAGCACACTCAACTTGAATTAAGTTTCCTATTAAAACTTGAACAAAACTCACTCATCATTATCTCACTCACATTCACCATTGACCAAACCAAAAGGGTTGACATGTAAGTATAAATGTGCTAAGTCATGTATTTAAGCTAAAAAAAATGCTCAAAATTTAAAAATTTTGACAATTTTAGCACAAAATGTCATCATGCGAATTCTATCCCCCAACCTAAACTAAACATTGTCCTCAATGTGAAAACTATGATGCATAAGTGGGTCTGTAGTGTGCAAAGTGAGCATGATGATGAGCATGAAATAATAGCCACAAAAGGCACAAATAAGAACATAGCACAAATTAAACCAAGCATGCACCCATTATTCAAGCCCCTTAAGGCATCACCCAAAACACCCCCCAACCTAGATTCTACAGCACTCCCAACAACAGCAATTATATGTAATGGAGTGCCAAAATTGAAAGTGCAAGACTAAATAAAAAGGAGAGGAAGGGTATTACCTCCAGAGCTCTCTTATTTGAAGAAAACAAAAGAAACTATTCAAAAGAAAAGGTAGACATAAAATAGGACAAGAAAAAGGGTTAGTACGAAAGAAGAAATAAAAATAAAATAAAAGAAAATAAAGGAAGAGAATCAAATTAAAAAGAACTATGAAAATAAGAAAATGAAAAAGCTAATCTACTATGTACAAATGAAATGAAGACAACAGTGTTATCCAACACCCTGTCTATCCCATGCATCCACAAATGGTTTAAGAAATAAAATGTTCTCTGCAGGCCCACGAAGCACTGAATATGGATGCTTTCTAGGTGTAAAACACACCGGGGAATGAAAGGCCAAGTGAGGTTCTTAAAACCTCGGATGTGGCCGAAGTGTAAGTGCAGGTGTGGACTTGGTTGGCTCAATTAGTCTCTTGATACCTAAGAAATCTATGGATGTGGAAATGGTGGGTTCAATAAGTCTTTCAATGCCCAAGAAATCTATAGGTGTGGAAATGGTGGGCTCTAATAATCTTTGACACCTAAAAAGTCAATGTAAGCCTTCCCCGTGTCTACTACCTCTCCCCAATGATGGCCGATCTCATGGTAGTCACTCACAATTCCCATAGTAAGACTTTTGGATGGGACTAAGTCAGGAGATGAGAGGTGTGCACCACTCTCAACCTCTGTTGTGTAGTGGAGTGAACTAGGGTCAACCGATCCAATGATATGTTCATCGGGCCATGTGGCATTCAAATGCTCAGTTGGAGTCAAATGACTCTCAAGAAGGCTTGGGGTGGTTCGGGTAGGTTGAGCATCAAGCTCAGTAGTAGGAAAGAATTGTATGTCTCCCTGACTCTCCGTAGGTGGTAAAGGAACATCCTGAATGGAAGTGTCTAGAGGACTATGAGAAAGTTGGTCATTACAAATGTTATCCCCAATGTAGTTAGGGCAATTGTCCCACTTAGTGCCTATAATAGTGTCTAAGGTCGACGTCTCAGTCATGTTACCACTTAGATTGGTGCTCATAGCTTGTGTTATCTTAGAAAGTTGCTCTCTCAAGTCATCTAGGGCCTGGTTGCACTCGTTATTAAAGCTCAATTGCTGTTGCATAAATTGATAAAAAATGTCCTCTAATTGTGCATCATTAGGTTCACAAGACCAATAATCTTGAGGTTCCTCATGCTGGCCCTCAGTGAGTGGAACAAGGTTAGGATAGGCACAACAATTAGACTCCATGCATGTGCTACTTCTAAAGGATGGATCATGAAAATCAAGTGAGGTAAGAGTATATAGGGAAAGTTTGGTGTGGCTTTCAAGTGCATGAGATTCAAAACTAGGCTTAAGTCTTCCCTGTGGCCTAGTGTGCTCATAGAAAAATTCGAGGAATGACCATGCCTCACCTGGGGTGAGGTTAAGAAATTCCCGACCTAAGGCTATATCAAACGCCTGGTGTAACTCACTGGATAGAGCATTATATAATATGGCTACAATGTCCCCTAGCTCTAATCCGTGACTTGGGAATATTTCCAAAAGATTGTTAAATCTCTCCCAGCTTTTATAAAATACTTCACCATTTTTTCGATAAAAATTTTTGATTTGAAGGCCATAGGTGAAGGTTTGATGAATAGGGAGGAAATGTTTAATAAAAGCTTGATAAAATTACTCCCAAGTACAGACCCATTCACTTACAGCATAACACCAGTCACCAGCCACACTTTGCAATGATAAAGGGAAAAACATACACCTAAGTCTCTCACTCTTTC
>CM034233.1:46294672-46299672 GCA_019916065.1 Vitellaria paradoxa | reverse complement strand
GGGGGGCCGTTATGCCCCTGATGCCCATTATGACTCCTCGACCATGGGCAGTGTCCCCTCCTGGCACCCCGGAGAAGGCTCAAAATGCATATATGAAGGGGGACGACAAAGGGGCTTCCCTTGACGTGGGCGGGGGACGACAAAGGGGCATGGCAAGAAGCATGGCAAGCCCCGTGGGTTGGCACGAGCAATGCCACTCGGCACTGGCAAGTCGCGGAAGCTTTCCAAGCACAAAGCCAAGGGGGCATGCCCGGCCCCCAAAACGGTGTCCAAGAGCAAGGCAAAGGTGTCCAATGCAATGCCAAGGGAAATCGTATATGCCACGGGGCGTGGCCACCCCGTGGTCGAACCAGGAGCAAAGTAATGGGGCATGTCTTGCCCATTGCCAAGGGGCATTGGCCAAGCCCATCAGTCTCAAATAGGAAAGCAAAGAGGCATGGCAAGCCCTTGGGCTTCTCCATGACGGTGCCACCGGGGTGGTCTGTTTGCCCTGAAAGGCCGCGCGAGGGGGCCGTTATGCCCTTGATGCCCGTTATAACTCCTCGGCCATGGGCAGTGTCCCCTCCTGGCACCCCGGAAAAGGCTCAAATGCATATATAAGGGGGGTGGGTGTTCGCAGCAAGGCTGGCACCGCATGCCGCACCCTCCCGGCACTCACCGAGTGTCCTTGGCATACTCCCCTGAGTGGGATGGGGCACACCTTGGGCTTCCTCAACGCGGGCGGAGGACGACAAAGGGGCATGGCAAGAGGCATGGCAAGCCCCGTGGGTTAGCACCGAGCAACGACACGGGGCGCTGGTAAGCCGCGAGAGCTTGCCAAGCACAAAGCCAAGGGGAGCATGCCCGGCCCACAAAACGGTGTCCGAGAAAAAGGCAAAGGTGTCCAATGCAAGGCCAAGGGAAATCGAAATATGCCACGGGGCGTGGCCAACCCCGTGGTCGAACCAGGAGCAAAGCAATGGGGCATGTCTTGCCCATTGCCAAGGGGCATTGGCCAAGCCCATCAGTCTCAAATAGGAAAGTAAAGAGGCATGGCAAGCCGTTGGGCTTCTCCATGACGGTGCCACGGGGGTGGTCTGTTTGCCCGAAAGGCCGCACAAGGGGGCCGTTATGCCCTTGATGCCCATTATAACTCCTTGTCCATGGGCAGTATCCCCTCTTGGCACCCCGGAGAAGGCTCAAAATGCATATATAAGGGGGTGGGTGTTCTCAGCAAGGCTGGCATCGCATGCCGCACCCCCGGCACTCACCGAGTGTCCTTGTCATGCTCCCACGAGGTGATGGGGCACACCTTAGGCTTCCCTCGACATGGGCGTGGGACGACAAAGGGGTATGGCAAGAGGCATGGCAAGCCCTGTGGGTTGGCACGAGCAATGCCACTGGGCACTGGCAAGTTGCGGAAGCTTTCCAAGCACAAACCCAAGGGGGCATGCCCGGCCCCCAAAACGGTGTCCAAGAGCAAGGCAAAGGTGTCCAATGCAATGCCAAGGGAAACTCGTATATGCCACGGGGCGTGGCCAACCCCGTGGTCGAACCAGGAGCAAAGTAATGGGGCATGTCTTGCCCATTGCCAAGGGTCTTGAGGATAAGGGCTATCAAGGTGTGATTCAGCTGCCTTAGCATCTGTCCTGAATTGAAGAATTCCAAAACAGCTTGGCTGAAATCTTCACCAACTATGTTCCAAGCCTTTTTGAAGAACCCTGAGGTGAAACCATCTGGACCTGGTGCTTTATCTTCCCTAATTGAAAATAATGCAGCCTTGATTTCATCTTTAGTTACCATCTGAGTAAGTCTCTGTCCTTGTTCTTCACTTACTAGCTGTCCATCTCCAAACACAGTACCATCAAGGTGGGATCTATCCTCTGCTTCCTAGCAATTGCTGATAGAATTCTACAAAGTTTTGTAAACCTGACCTTGTGAGGTAGTGGCTGACCCATCTTCTAGTGTTAAAGCTGCAATGTGGTTTCTTTCCCTGTTCCTTTTAATCACTTGATGAAAAAACTTTGTACTCCTGTCACAATTCTTAAGATATCTGCCTTTAGCTAATTGAGCATAGAATGATCTGTCAGCTTCTGCTAACTTGAGAGCTTCCTTGTTTGCAGCTACTACCTCAACTTGAAGTTCTGAATTCCCTGGATCATCATGTAGTAGCTTTTGTAGTCTTAGCAATTCATTCTTAGCTGATTCATCTCTTGCTGAAATGTGGCTAAAGTGTTTCTTGTTGAGTTCTTTTAAAGGGGTCTTCAGGGACTTCAGTTTTTTACAGAAATTGTACATTTTACTGCCTCTATAAGATCTGCCCCAACTTTACTGAACTATTGCCATAAAGCTTTCATGCTGTAACCACATATTGAAAAATTTGAAAGGTCTGGCCGTTGATTGCTCCCCTTCGAGTACTGAGACTATACAGTAGGCATGATCTGAAAGCATTCCTGGCAGCCCGAAATTGGCAGTAGCTTTCAAGTCTTCTTCCCTCCATCTGTCATTAGTCATAGCTCTGTCCAATTTACTCTAGGTGGAGTTATTGGTCTAGGTAAGAAAGGAACCTGTAAATCTGACATCAGTGAAGCCTATGATCCTACAGCACTGCACAAAATCCTTGATCTCATAAGCAGTAACAGGTCTACCATTTACCCTTTCTTCAACATCCAACAAGCTATTAAAAATCTCCTATAATTAACCATGGTAAATTTAAGCTAACATTGAATTGTATCATGTTTTCCCAAGATGTCTTCTGCCCACCAATGAATTGTAAGCATAAACAAAGCTAACAATAAACTTCTTTGAGGTAATTAGACAAGAAATCTGACAGTATTACCTGTTCAGCACAGCTTAGCATCTCCAAGTGGACTTTGATAGGATCCCAAAGCACCAGAATTCTGCCAGCAGGGTGCTATTGAAAATTATCAATAATCTTCCATCTACCAAACTTTTTCAGGACAGCTTCTCTTGCAGTAGTTTGCTTTAACTGAGTGTCTATAATAGACATTATGTCTATTATTCTTCTTTAGATGGCTCAACATACCCTTATGTTTCAAGGGGTTGTTGAAACCTCTGATGTTCCAGCAGGAAATCTTCATTGGGCAGGTTGAAGGAGGAGTCACCCCCACACCTGCACTAGAGCTGATATTGTTCAGCTCCTTATCCTTCCTCTTTGACTTCTGCCTGCTCTTATGCTTTTTAACTTGCGCACAGCTTGTGAACTCCAGGTCATCAGCTTGTGGCTGTTTTCCTTCTCTATTTAATTGTCCAACAGTTTCATCATGATCCTCGTCATCTTGATTCATAGGAGTTTTACCACTGTCAAATTGCCTCTTCCCTGAAGGAGCAACTGCAACTTGAATTGCTACAGCAACAGCAACTTGATTGGAGTTAGTTGAATTTGTGGCATTCCCAACTTCTTGTTCTCCATGTATAGACTTTTATGCTTCCTAGCAGACTTAGGATTGCAGGGGTTGTCAAGCATCTCTCCTTGCTAATGCTTGGAGTGCAGTCAGGTTCACAGTCCCCAACATCCTTGCAGTAGCACCTTGTTGCTTCCCTGTGTTATCAGCCATATCATTCCTTTTTTGTGCTTCCATTCTGTTCTTACAAACCTCACTGGAATGCCCAACCTTCTTACAATGCACACAGAATTTAGGGAGATCCTCATAGTGCACCTGCTGATCAATTATCTCTCCATTAGGCAGCACAATTTCAAATGACCTCAGTACTTCTTTTGCTACATCAACCTCTACCAGGATCCTTGCATAGGATACCCTAGCCTTTGAAGAAGTGAGCTGATCAGTGTAGACTGGTTTCCCTATTCTCGAGCATAACTTGCTTAATGCCATTTTGTCCACAATTCCAGTGGCAGATTCTTTAGCTGTACCCAGACTGGAAATTTACTTAGGTCCTCATTATCAAATTTGAAGAATCTTGGTTTTAATTTGAGGAGAAGAGGTCTGCCAAAAGCCAAAAAAGCCCTCCCTGCAACACCTTGATTTGGGAATCCTCATTATCAAATTTGAAGATAATCCATCCACTATTGTGGTAATGGATATCCACTTTAACCTTCCAGGAAGCTACAATCTGTAGAGCAACTTTGCCAGGGAATCTACCTGCAAAGTAGCCAACTAAAAGAAGTTCCAGTCATTACCTTCCTCCTCGAGGTCTGTATTCATAATCTGAATTGGCCTCCTCAATGTCCAGCTGCTGAAGCTTAATCCCATTATTTGGTTGTCTGTTTCTAGCAAAACAGACTTGCAAATGATGGTTTTGTTGCAAGGACTTTCTTGCTTGCAGTTCCTACAGATGGTTGAGTTTCAGAACCAATGATACTCCTCACTTCTTTCTACTGAAGTTGAGGAGGTTCATCATCTGTATCTTTCTCACCCAAGGATTCAGACACTGATTTGATTCTGTTTCAGAATCTGAAGTGCCTTCCACTGTTTTATCACTACTTCGACTTGTTTCTTTGCCCAGACCCCTAGCTTGTACTTCTTTCATGGCCTCCTCTACAAGTTTCTTCATATCCAGTTGGTGTTCTTCGAATGGTGCTGTGATGAATTCCCATATTGCAATTTCTTAGTCCCTTTCCCCATTTCCGGTAGAGTACTGTTCACTCGAGCTTGGACCAGTCAAGTTTAATCCATGGGACTCTGGATAACTTGACAGATCCTCAATACGAGCAAGAGAGGTGAACACAGAAGCAGTTGCTGGAAGATACTGACCTTAATTTACTGTATTAGCAGTCCCGCCCAGTTAGGTTTCAAAACTCTGCGCAGATTTTACTGTAGCAGTACCCTTTTGAAGAGATCACTAAAAAGAGCCCTCAATCTAATCACCAGTGGCCAGATTAGGGATCGTGAACAAATGAAAACAACAAACCAAACTGAATCTGTTGTGAATCGAAGATTGGAAATCACGATCAGTTTTCAATTGAACGAAAGCCGACCCAGGTTTCCAACCATCTATCACGTACTTCCAAATCAATTGCCTTCCAGTAGCAGACAAGTTGA
>CM034233.1:46279672-46282172 GCA_019916065.1 Vitellaria paradoxa | reverse complement strand
GTGACTGTCTGTGTAAGCTTTTGGGCTTGATCTTCACTGATCAGTTGTCCACTTTCTATTACAGACATGTTAGGTTGGTTTCTGTTCTGCTTGCTGCCTAACAGATACTGTATATTCCACAAAGGTGTTATAAACCTGCTGTTGGGAACTAGTTACTGCACCATGTCAAGGGTGACAGTAACTATCTGATTCCTCTTCCTGTTCCTCCTTATCAGATGATGAAAATAACTTGTACCCCTATCACTGTTCTTGAGATACTTGTTCTTAACCAAATGAGCACAGTAACTTCTTTCAGCTTCTGCCAATCTTAGTGATTCCCTCTTAGCTGCAGTCATCTGATCTTTAAGTGCACTGTTAGCAGGATCTTCATATAAGGCTTTTTGTAGTCTACTGAATTCCCCATTAGCTACCTCTGCTCTAGTTGAAATATGTCCAAAGTGCACTTTGTTGAGGCTGTTTTAAGGGAACTTTAAGTGCTTGCAATTTCTTACAAAGGGAAAACATTCTGCTTTGCCTTTGACTCCTCTATTCCATACTTACTGCACAACACTATAAACTCTTCATGCTTAGTCCACATATTAAAAAATTTTAAAGGCTTTGCTGCTGTCTGGTCTTCTTATGAGACTGAAACAATATAGTAGCCATGATCTGAGTGTAGTCCTGGAAGCCCAAAGTTGGCATAAGTTGCTCCATCCCATTTGCTTCCATTGATCATTAACCATAGCTCTATCCAACTTACTCCAAGTTGTGTTGTTTGTCCAAGTCAGGAAAGAACCTGTATAGCTAGGTCTGTGAAGCCAATGAATCTGCAGCAATGTACAAAATCTTTTATCTTATAGTTAGTAACAGGTTTGCCATTTCTCCTTTCATCACCTCTAGCAAACTGTTGAAGTCCCCCATTGTTAACCAGGGTAAGCTCATTATAGCACTGAATTCACATAGATTATCCCATAACAGTCTTCTACCAACTACAGAATTGAATGCATATACAAAACTAATAATAAACTGATAAGAAGTGATCAAACATTTAACCATGCATGCAATACCTGCTCTGAACTGCTTAGCACTGGCATGTTGTACTTTAGTTGGATTCCATAGAACCATAATTCTGCTAGCAGGGTGTTGGTGAAAATTGTCAGCTATTTTCCACTTACAAAACTTCTTCCTTACTACTTCTTGTGCATTTGACTGTTTTAATTATGTATTAATAATAGACATAATATCTACTTTATTTCTCCTTAGGTGCTGTAACAAACCTTTATGTTTCAAAGGGTTGTTAAAGCCCCTAATGTTCCAACAGGAAACTATCATTGGGAGGGCCTAATGGAGGAGTCACCCCCCACACCTGCACTAGAAACTAGTTGCATGCAGTTCCTTATCCCTCTTCTTCATCTTGTTTTTGCCTTTATGCCTCCTGATCTGAACAAATCCTTATTCTCCTCTGCCACATTATCAGGTGGATCCTCTTCCCTATTTGTCAATCTGCCACTAGCAGGTAGAGTTGCATCATGATCTTCCACACTAGTTCCAGTACATTTCCCGTGTCAGTTGCCTTAGAACCTTTGGAACTCCTTTTGCTAGGTTCCCTCTCTTTGTCTGAATTCATCTTGGCTTTACCCTGCCAAGTAGCAGTATTTTCCTGCTGAATCAGATTGGTCTGAGGAGTCTGGTTCTGTGTTTGGTGCTACTTGGTTCCCTTTAAGCTCTCAGCTGTTTCTGTATTGCCACTGTCCCGCAACCTTAGGATTGTCTTGTTTGCCTGCAGCCTAAGCCAACCCTGGCCCATTTGCAGCTTTACAGACCTTAGAGGAATGGCCAATTTTCTTACAATGGGTATAGAATTGGGGTAGCTTCTCAAAGAAGACCTCCTGCATCATCTTACTTCTATTGGGAAGTCTGACCTCAAAAGCCTTAACAACCTCTTTGGCTATATCAATTTCCACTAAAACTCTAGCATATAAAACTCTTGTTTTAGTGGAGGTTAGCTGATCAGTGTAATTGGTTTCCCAATCTTGGAACATAATCTGCTAAGGGCCTTCTTAGTCCATAGCTCCAAGGGGAGATTTCTCAATTGCACCCAAACTGGGAAGGTGCTTAGGTCTTCATTTTCGAATTTAAAGAACTTTGGCATCAATTTGAGTAGAAGAACCCTCCCAAAAATCATATAAGGGCCCTCCTGCAGCACCTTAATTTGGCTACCTTCCTCCTCAAATTAATATTATCCAACCACTATTATGAAAGTGTGTAGTTACCTTAACTTTCCAAGAAGAGGTAAGCTGCTGTAAGGCTACTCGGCCTGGGAAACGGCCTGCAAAGTATCCTACCAAACAGTATTTCCACTCATCCTTCTCTACTTCCAAGTCAGAATCAAGAATTTCAACAATTCCTTCATGAATTTCTACCCGATGCAACTTAGTTCCATTGGCAGGCTGTCTATTACCTAAAAATAGACTAGCAAAAGAAGGTCTATTTTTCCCTGCTGCTCCAAACTTCTTTGTGT
>CM034233.1:45989672-46272172 GCA_019916065.1 Vitellaria paradoxa | reverse complement strand
TTTATACCTAGGTCAAATCACATTTTTTGCCCACTCTAACTGTAATAAAAGCACTAAACCTACAATCCCTATAATCTCTTGTTCTAGAATCTCCTCACCATCTTCCTTTCTCATCGTCACTATTCAGTTTCCTTCGGTCTTCATCCTTCATTTTTGTAGGCCTAACCCCCTCCAAATTCTAAGGGGTCGTCATCTACAGAATAAGGTACTTTCCATCTAAGGCACTTTCATAGCTGTTTACAACACCCATACAGACTTGCTGTAGATTCCGCCAACTTCATTTCACACATCTAGAAGTGGAATCTTCTGAATTCGACCTCCTGAATGGATCCAGAATGTTGAAAAATCTTAGGACGAATTTTAGCTAAAAATTAAAATTTTTAAGGACCAAACTACAATTTCCCATACCTTTGGAGCAAAATTAAAATTTCTCAAAATCTAGATGCTAATATGTAACTAATAGAAACCTCCGAGGCCAATTAAAAATTTCTAATAATTTTGGAGTCTAACAATAATTTTTTCAAAACTTTGGTGGCTAAAATATAATTTCACAAAACTTTTTGGGTTGAATAGTATTTTAAAACATTCGTAAAATATGCCAAAGCATATTCTCTTATGTCTTCTTCCTCAGAAAACATCTCTGTTAATTTTCTACTAAAGAGAGACAATTGACTTCTAGAGCCGATTCTAGGTTCGTTCGGCATCTATTTTTGACACGGTTTGCTTGTTACGTTTCTCTCATGGAGCTCTACTTACTAGTATGTTCATTTTGATTTTTCAAGTAGCTTCATTATTGGATTCAAGAGCAAAAATGTGTGAATCTTTGTTTCGATGATTCTGAATTTTCTTGAACCAAGCTCTAATACCACTTGTTAGGTTCAGAAAAATAAAGCAAGGTATGCAAGGACATCACAAACCAGATTTACGTGATTCGACAAAATCACCTACGTCCATGACAAGTGATTTGAGAGCATCCACTATATCTAACAACATAGATTTATAACGGATATGAGGAACTTTTCATCTAAACTCACCTTCTCTAGCTTTCCTTCTCACCTCTCCATCTCAACCTATAGCCTCATTACAAGCCCTTTTTTGAGCTCCCCCCAAGCTCGAGCTCCCCAAAGCTCAAGCTCCCTCATCCTTGGCCACCTCGTTTGGTGATTCTCTCACCACACAAACTCTCTTCCCCACCCTCTATTGATATACAACTATAAGAAAAAAAAATGAACCACAGAATTTTAACAATGGTGGCCTGAAATTCTGGCACTTTGGATCTTATTTAATAGCTGGTCTTCATCTTCATTCGTAGCTTCCATGACCCATTTTGGGTGGAATACCTAACAATTGTGATGGGTGGCATTTAGTGGAGAGGCTACCTAATATAGAGGTGAATATAGCCCTAGTTATGGTGATGGAAACCTAACTTATGGCTAGCAAAAACCAATAATGCAATTGACTTGTCTAATGAATGGTTTATGTAATTGACTTGTCTAATGAAAGACGATGATTGCCCACCCAAACAGATTCTAACTACTGCTCAAACATGGCAAATTGCCTATAACTATTATTTGAAGAGTACATAACTACTATACAGACATCCCTGACTGTCTATCTATGAAACTATTAATTGTTGCTAACTGTTATTATGTGTCGGCGGCAACTGCCTTATACAACTTCTTGTCTAACTACTCTTGCAACTACTGTTCAGACATGTACAACTGCTGTGTTAGTTGTTGCTGAGTTGGCTGATGTTGGTTGTTATTGTCCACTATTGCTGCTAGTTGTGCTGAGTTGCTAGAATTGTCTTGGTTGTTTGCCCCTTGATGCTAGCCTGAGTACTCATAAAGGCTAAGGCATTACTGACTTGTTCTTGTGTGGCATGTCTTTGGCTAACCTCATACTAGTGGCCTGTTGGCATGCTTCTTTGCTATTGGCTAGGAAGGTTGGCCTATTGAGCCCTTAACAGTCCTTTTCCCTTTGGCAAACACATTGTCCTCAATATATAATTTGGAAAACTGCTACCTCAAGTAATGGAAGCAATTCCCATTGAACAAGGCTTCCCAAATTTTGTACTTTCCTTTCTTCACTTGGCGATAGTCCAACACTTGTAAAGGCTTAATGAATAGATTGGCATCATCGTCAAACTTTGGGAAATCATGAACAATTATGCTGGGCTCTCCTACTTTATGCTTGAGAAGTGAGAAATGAAAGATTGGATGAATGCTTGCGTTTAATGGCAATGTTAATTTGTATACCACTGGCCAAATTTTCTCCAAGATCTCATAAAGCCCATAGTAGCGATGGCCAAGTTTGTAGCATGCCTTAAGAGGCATGGTTTTCTGCTTACGGGGGTTGACTTTAACATACACCCAATCTCCAACTTGGAATTGCTCCTTATGATGTCCTTTGTTAGCATAGCTCTTCATATAGTTATTGGCTTTGAATAGGTTGTCTTTCAATTCCTTGAATAGATCATCTCTGTCAATTTGGATAAGATCCCTGATTTTGAAAAAAAAAGTTAAAATCAGATTTTGAAAATACCAGATGATTCCCAATTAATATATATGACTAGAGATTAGTCATTAGAGTTAGGACATTAATCTTAAGACATTTGAAAATTCATAATTTGCTGATAAAGATTTCAAACAATCAACCACACTTACAGAAAAATAGAAGACGAGATAAACAAGACGAGGAAACCCACAAAGGAAAACCTCAAACAAAACTTTTACTAAAATCAAAGGTCGGTTACAAACTCAAACCCTCGATAGATCGACTCCTTGACTCTATACTACGTTGACGTTTGTTTGACTCCTTGATTGACCAACACCTTTAGCAAAAGCCCTTCGACTCCTCGAAGGCACAACATCGAATCCTCGGCAAACTCACGTGCTGAATCCTCAGCTTCTCCAACGATTCGAACTTCTTCAAATCACAAAGACGTAAGTAAGCTTGGCTAAGTGATTGAGAGAACGTTTTGACTTTTCTAGCTCACAAATTTGATGTATATTCTCTCTCTCTTTCCAAGAAGACTCCCAGAAGATATATATATATATATATATATATAGAGAACCTGAGGCGACTAGGGCTCGAAATAAGCTGAAACTGGTTGAAATTAATACCTCGCGAGAAAGGTGCACCCGCGGTCTTCCCGTGACTCAAAGGAGGCTTTCCGAATGGCTTATTCTCCAAATCAAGCTCTCGGTATTTTCCCGCGCTTAACCGTGGCCTTCCCGCAGCCTTCCTGCGTAAATCAAGTCTGCCACTTGTTTGACTTCTTCAGGGCTTCCAATATAATGCAAACACAGCATTCCTAAAGCCTTCACACTTCTAATTGACTCAAGACTGTAGTGTCTTAGCCTACACTAAGTCTAAACATTGCAAACCGCTATCTTTGACCATGGATTTGCCAATTTACAATTTTAGCCTTAACAATCTCCTCCTTTGGCAATTCCATGTCAAAACTCAATAAATGAAATTACAAATGAATTCATCCTAATCTTAAAAAGACCTTAGTAATCTATTCCTTGATCAATATGTTATGATTATAGAACTTGTTTGCTGCACACTTAAATAAAAAAAATCAAGGCATCTTGTGGAATAAATAAAAATTAAATGAAATATTAACAAAAAGATAAAACAAAATATTCTCCCCCTTGACACAAATATTAACTATTAAAAAAAATTGATTGTTCTCTCCCTTAATAAACAAAATTCTTTTCACAGCATTCTCCCCCTTAATTATATCTCCTCCTTAGTTAACTAACTTCTTTTCAAAAATTCTCCCCATATACTATTCTCCCCCTTTTTGACATGAATTGACAAAAAATTAAGGTATAATGTGTGTTCTTGTTCGATTCATTCCAAGTTCTATTTAACACAGTTTCAAAATTTTGACCATACATAAATAGTAATAAATAAAAACTTCAAGAATCACCCTACTATTTATGTCATGAGTTGTTCACACATGTCATACCAATGGTCAAATGCCTGTGTGGTGTGTGAAATGAAGTTTAAGTGCAACATGATTAATACTTTTCACATACTCGCATAAATTTTAAAATTACCCATTTGGACTTTGAATTGAATTGAGTAAATTATGCAGTGTTAGCTCTTCGACTAGATTCTCCTCAATGCATTGTTTTCAACTATATTCCAATTTTTTTTTTAAAATTCATCTGCCAATTTTTTTTTAATATATATATACTTGGCGGCTTTCACACACTTATGGGTAGGAAGCCTTCTTCCTGTATCGCCAAACTCAAAGGGTGGTTATTTTGATAATCCGCACGTCAACAGGCTAACTGCACTCTATCCCATTAGTAGCCCTTTCCAAGTGATTTTTTTTTTTAATGTAAACTCAAGAGTAACCAATAGTCCAAAAAGGAGAATTTATTAAACCAATTAAGTGGTGAAAATTATTTCTCATTATGTACTAAACTTCGTGCAATTACAGTTGGCACATCACTACTATGACAAGGAACAACAAAACATAGGATTCAGATTGATCAAATAATTCAAATTTATGACCACTATGTATATCAACAATTTTAATCCTGTGATTTTGAAGTGTGTATGAGATAATAAAACATACAAGAATATCACAAAGAATAACATTGCACCAAAAATTTTTAATATCTTAAAAAAAATAAAAAGTATCTAATCTACATGATTCCATAGAACTAGGAAAAATATAACAATGACGCATAGCCTAGTTCATGATAAAAAATTTGTCTCTACATGTCAAGGTTCGCCCCTTCAACACTCTTAGGGGTGTGGGTGACATAGAGATCACTCTTCCTAACCCAAACAGTTCTTATTTTTGGAAAAAAAATATTTTGAGTCTTGGGATTGTTGGGTTTTGGACCAATGGGTTTTGAAAATTTTTCTTTATGTTTTTTCTCACAGGTCAAGTCATGTAAGGTCTAGGATCAAGATATGACTTTTGAAACCTTAATGAATTAAACCTATTTGACACTTGAAAATTAGATCTCAAAGAATTCCTAGTGTCAACATAGGATAGGGGAAGCCTATATAATTTGTGGCAATGTGGTCTTATGTGACCAGGTATACCACAATGAAAGCATATGGGAACAAACTTACGTTACAATTTAGGGGGCGTACCTTTGAGTTTCTGAAGATAAGCTCTTGACTGATGACCTTTCTTAGGTTGAGGAACTTTGACTGTTTTTGGAGCAGTTTTCTTTGAGGATTGAAACTGAATCAGCGTAGGTTTTTTCAGCTCACTTGTGGCAGCTTTAGCTTCAAGATTGACCGCCTGTGTGCTAGTGTAGCCAAGTCCTTTTTTGTCACGTAGTTCCTTTGCATCCCAAGTATGTCATCAAATTGGGAAGATGCAATATTCATCTTGAGTTGCATGGTTTGTAACTTACCCTGGGCATCCTTCAATTCATTATCTTTTTTATCCAATTTAGTCTTGAAGGCTATTATCAATTCATCTTGAGTTTTCTTGCTTGCTTTAAGATTGTCATATTTTCCTTACACTTCTTCCAAGGCAATTTTCAAACTGTTTCTCTCCCTTTTCAACACTTTGTTCTTCACAATCATTTTTTCATTTTGCTTGTGGAGTTAACGACAGTCTTAGTATAGCTGTTCATACGCCTCTTCAACATCTACTTCCTCGTTTGAATTTTCTTCAACTTCACTTTTAGAGGATTCTTCTTCCTTATGCGTAGAGGATGATGACTCTGTTGAATTTGAAGGGGCACTTGCTCTAACCATGAATGCAGTGTAATTCTCTGGAAAATCTTCCAAAGAAGAGGCGATACTCGACTGATCATCTGAATCATCAAGGGTTGCATTGAGAACCTTCTTCTTGCTCTTCTTATTTTCACAGTCTTGAGCTATGTGGCCATAACCTTGGCACTCGTAACACTTCATGCCCTTAGACTTATTCTCCTTCTTCTTCTTTTCTAAAGATTTCTCTGCTTTATCTTTCTCATTCTTCTTTGTGTTTCCTTGCTTGTTATTTTTCTTTTTGAAGAATTTTCTGATTTTCTTGGTATAAATAGCAATTTCTTCAAGATGGGGTTTGACTCATCATTACTTAAGGAGGACACATCTTTTTTAATAGTTTTTAGGGCAACTCCTCTAGATTTTGGTTTAATCATGTTGGCTTTATAAGTCTGCAAAGAGCCAACTAAATCTTCTACGCACATTGAATCAACATCCCTAGCCTCTTTAATAGCTGTAACTTTTGCTTGGAATGACATAGATAGAGATCGGAGAATCTTACTTACAATCTTTCGGCTGGGAATTTGTTCTCCAAGGTTGAAACTGGTGTTAACAATATCGCTGAACTTTGCGTAAAAACTATCAAATGATTCATCTTCAGACATCTTCAAGTTCTCAAACTTAGAAGTTATTTTCTGTAGTTTGGACTTCTAGACTGTGGAATTTCCTTCATGAGTCAATTCAAGAATTTTCCAAGCCTCCTTAGCAATCTCACAGCTTGAAATTCTTCTAAACTCATCGGTGGAGACTGCACAGAAAATAGAGCTCAAGGCTTTGTAGTTGCATTCTGCCTTTTCCTGCTCTACCCTAGTTCACATATCCATAGGTTTTTCTATTACTATGTTATTAATAAAATGAGTTGGTTTTACCTAACCTTTTTTTATGGATAGCCAAACATTGACATTTAATGAGATTAGATGACTTCTCATTCAAACCTTCCAATACGCATAGTTAGAGCCATCGAACCATGGGGGTCTAGTACTCGAATCGCCTTCTCTAGGAGGATCCATTAGCAAATACCAAGATCATGTTTTGTTCTCAAAACGCACTTACTCTGATACCAATTGAAAATTCTTAATTTGCTGATAAGATCTCAAACAATCAACCACACTCATAGAAAAATAGAATGCGAGATAAACAAGACGAGGAAACTACAAAGGGAAACCTCAAACAAAACTTTTACTAAAATCAAACATTGGTTACAAACTCAAACTTTCGATAGATTGACTCCTCAACTCTATACTACGTTGACGTTTGTTTGACTCCTCGATTCACCAACACCTTTAGAAAAAGCCTTTCGACTCCTCGAAAGCACAACACCGAATCCTCGGCAAACTCACGTGCTGAATCCTCAGCTCCTCCAACAATTCGAACTTCTTCGAACCACAAAGACGTAAGTAAGCTTAGCTAAGTGATTGAGAGAACGTTCTGACTTTTCTAGCTCACAAATTTGATGTATTCTCTCTCTCTTTCCCTGAAAACGCCAAGAAGATATATATATAAAGAACCTGACACGACTAGGGCTCAAAATAAGCTGAAACAGGATGAAATCAATACCTCGCGGGAAGGGCACACCCGCGGCTCCCGCAGGCTTCCTGCGGCCTTCACACGACTCAGGGCGGGCTTCCCGCATGGCTTATTCTCCAAATCAAGCTTTCTGTATTTTCTCGCGCCTAATCGTGGCATTCCCAAAGCCTTCCTGCGTAAATTAGGTCTGCCACTTGTTTGACTTCTTCAGGACTTCCAATATAATGCAAACACAGTTTTCCTAAGGCCTTCACACTTCTAATTGACTTAAGACTGTAGTGTCTTAGCCTATACTAAGTCTAGACATTAGAAACCACTATCTATGACCATAGATTTGCCAATTTATGATTTTAGCCTTAACAACATTATTATGAGATTTCCTTTGAATTGTAGCTAGACACTGCTTAAGATAACCAGATGGCTGACTAGGAGTATAACTCGGCTCCTAAGTAGAAAGGCCAGGGGGTGTAACTCAATTTCGCTAAGTCTTACACCTGTAAAGGTGTAACTTGATTCCTCACTCGTGATTTATATTAAGATAAACGTTCGCCATATTCATAAACGTTACATTAATGGCCCTATGTGCTTCGCTAATTTTCATCTATTCTAGGATAAGGTTGAGGATAGATATAAATTAGAGAATGCACTAGCCATTGCATCATAGTTGTATTGTTTTACTATGCTGCGTTAAGGTTGTTGTGAGTTATATTATATGTTTGATTATTATACGCTCGTGCACACTTACACAATCCTACCTAATGGGTGGTATGCTCATAACATCCTTATTACAGATGACTCCGCTATGCCAGGGGGTAGTCAACTAGAGCTTAGTTGAGACCACTGGCCATGACCTATCACTTTATTTATTTTATTGTCAGATTATTGTACTTTTCTTTGTGTGATGCAGGGTGTAGATCCTAAACTTATTTACATTTTGAGATTGTATTATAACTATAATAATTCTAACTTTTAATTTTTCTTTTTTTCCATTTTTTTAATTTTTGATTTATAATTTTTAATTCTTATTCCGTAAGCTTTGATTTATAAACCTTTAATATATATATATATATAAGATTATTTATATATATATATACATGTGGCCACCTGAGGCTTTGCCTCACTTGAGTAAGCTAGCCTATGGTAAGTAAGCTTAGTGAGCAAGGCATAGCCAAGCCACACCTTACCATTTCCAATTGCCAGTAAGTTGGGCTATCTAGTAGCCTTGATAAATGGCCAAGCTGCCTTTGGCTGGTGGTACCTTGAGGCTTCCATGGAGCTTCCACATGGCAAGGTAGGTGGATATATATATATATAGGTGCATGTCCAAGCCTATAAGCTAGAGACTCAAAAAAAAAAAAAAAAGAAAAGAAAGAAAAAAATGGAAGAAGATGACACTACTAAGCTAGAATCAGGAAAAACAAAAGTAAGAAAAGCCGCGTAGTACTAAGTAAGTACAGTAAACTCTTGCTAGTCTAAATTAATTTTAAAGTTCTGCAATTTTAAGGTATATTAAAAATATTAGTATAATTATTTTGATAAATAGGTCCAATAACTTTAAGAGTATGAGGCAATACTGACCATTCTCAAGTGGTTCTTGTACTGCGTTAGGACATTGAGGTAGGGATTTAAATGCATTATATTTATATATATAATGTGAAAAAAATATTATGACAAAATTTCTTATTAATTTATTTTATTTCTATGTGTTTCTTTATGCAAAATTTAGTTACATCAAGTTAATATCTAATCCGTGTATATATACATATATGAGTGTATATATATAATATATAAAATCAAGTATATATATATGTACCATTTAGTTCTTACTGGAAAAGTAAGTTAGGAAAGAAACCAAAAGGTTCTTAAAATTACAACATAACCCTAGTAATTTCATATAAGTATAAACTAACCCCAAATATTTTATAAAATTTCAATTTTAGCCCTTAAGTTTTGAATAATTACAAAATGACCCCTAAAGTTTTGAATAATTATGAAATCACCCCCAAAGTTTAGATAAATACATAGTGACCCCAAAGTTTGGATAATTACATAAATTATATAATGACCCCTAAAGTTTGTGAAATTACAATTTCACCCCGATATTGTAAATGTGGGGATAGCAGATACTGTGAAAAAAAGGAAGGATACAGAGACTACCTGTAGGTTGAAAGACCTAGAACTTGTGCAGGGGTTGATATTCATGCTAATAGATTAGTAGTCTACAGTATGACGATTGATGATTTGGCTTATCGTGGCCCGTGGTTGAAAACCACAAACACGACGTTGTTAGTATCCACCCCATAATTTATTGTCAAAAATCTCGTAGTAGTAAAGAAATTTAATGAACACTGATAATCATCTATTGCTGATAGGATAATCAAGGCATTAATATTTTCTGTGACATATTCACTTAATGAGTTATTGACATGTGATTATCTGACTGAATTAGATAAAGTAATGCATATGTTTAAATTTATTACATGTTATATATATTGGTATATGCATCGTGGGCACAAGTGGTTGATGCTCACATCTCCACAAATTGTGATGCAAGTGCAGCTCCTGAACCTTAGATGGACTGCAAGAGCACATTTTTTTTAATTAGTTATTTAAGAAAACATTTGTTACTTTTTAGTTCAAACGTTGAAATTATAATATTATTTTAAATTTTTAGCTTGATTTGTAAGGCCTTAAGGCCAAATTATATATACCTATATTGGGATTCTAATTAGAGGTACTATACTATTATGTCGCGATGGTATAATTAGCATAAATGGTGCCTATCTATTCCAGGGTAATTATGACTATTGTATTAGAATTCGTAACATCCTTCACTCACTCCCCTGGCACAAAATTTAGGGCATGACAATAAAGATGTTTATTATGGTTGTGTAAGTCTTGGATTGTGTCATCAGGGTGTGGCGTTAGATTTTATTGTTGTGAGGTCATTTCTATTATTATTTTAACATGGGAATGAGAGACGATGTTAGACACCCTAATTGTTATTATTTATTATGACTTGACCTTAACTAGGTTTTATTTATTTTATTTAGTTCTAATATTTCTATGTTGTCCATCCTAGACTACGAGATTAGGGGCGTGACATCAACCACCTTTTTAACTACAGAATTGCCTGCTCATAAGTATCATCCTATACAAACTTAACCTCTTCCGAGTTAACCTCATTAATGATTGGGCTATTCTACCAGATTTAGGAGACTACGGATCTTAAACATAGTCTTTAGCCTTGGCCAATCCAAAACTACTTCAATCTTTAACGAGTCCGTTGCAACACCGTATCCTGTCACCATATGCCTGAGCAACCTCACAAAAGTGTGGTAAATGTTAAAATAAAGGGATAATTTCCTTTTTACCTCTTATACTTAAATTGAAAATTACTTATGCCTCCTAAATTTTAAGACCTACCTTTGTATCCCTTGTACTCTGAGTTAAAGAGAAGTTGTAAACAGGGTTAAATTTTCAAGTTGAAAGACAAAAACATCCATTAAAACTAAATAAAACTAGGGGATATACGTGTAGGTAATATAAAGTTTAGGGGGTATAAATACAATTTTTTAACTTATTTAGAGTCAAAACCGTTATATTTGACAGATTTTTTAATGTTTTCACTTTAATTTGAAGTACAAGGGATAAAAAAATAGGTTTTTAAAGTTTATGGGCTGTAAATGATTTTCACCTTGAATACAAGAGGTAAAAAGGCAATTACTCCTAAAATGTATAAATTATTAAAGATTTGTAAAAAAAAAAAAATAAATGTCAAAACAAAAAATGACAAAAGTTTGTAAAGAAATTGTAATGAAATAAATTATTTTTATTTAATTAAATATAAATGACATATAAAAATTTATTTTACTCTTTAAAATTATTTTGTTTCCGCATAAGACTTGCAATCATAAAAGTAGGACCACTTGTAATCTTAAATTTGTAATTAGCTTTTACTCGTAGTGACTTTTTTCACCAATCTTAAATTGAAAATATAATCACTAATTTTTTTTCTAACTATTTATGTGTAAAAAAATAACTATTGAAAAATGTCAAAATAAAAAAGGGTAAATTACACATACCTTCCCTAAGCATTAGGCTAATTGCACATAGACTCCCTCAACATTTAAAATTTACAAAGACCTCCTTATTTTCAAAAGTTACTAACCACGAACCCTCTTCCATTAATTTAAACCCTAACTTCGTTAAAATATTTCATGTTGAGATAAATTTAACCTCAACTTAATAAATTAATCATAAACAAAATATAATATAAGTCTATACATATGTGTACACTATAATATATATATATATAAGCAGATGCAGATGGGCGATGGCACGTCAGATGGGCGATGGCACGTGAGCTGGGCGGCGATTGTCATCTTCGTTCCTCAATTGGTGCTTGTGACTTGGATCTTCAAGACCTAAAACAGACTCCGTCGCAGTTGTGTAAGGTTGCAATGACAGTGGAGTTACGGTGGAGGTGTTGCTTGCCATTGAACAGACGCTATAATTTGCAAGTAGAATCATCACATACACCATTAAAGTCAATGTGTGATAGAATACTTGATGAAACAGCCACACAAATGAAGCATGCATTTCCCTCTGGACATGAACTTAAATCCATTGTAAATCTTCATATAATAGCTTCTCCCTCATGCAGAGTTGTTTGGCAGCAAAATTTACTGCCGGAACTGCTGACCACGCCAAATAGAAATGCAATCAACAATCTGTCGAACAAAGACAGAAGAAATGTTATGGCCAGAGTGAAGGTCTCTGGCCGGAAAACTCTCCGATGCTTAAGTCAGCAAGTAGCTCAAGGAAGAAAGCTTTTTAGAAGAAATGAATAGTAGCTTAAGTTGGCAATAGTAAGCTTACCATAATTGTCCATTAGAATGTCGTATTTATAGTAATTTAAATAATAAATAAAATATACCTGTGATTTGATTACATCCATGCTTCCGTATCCCTTTTTTCCTTCCTTACTTTAAATGCCTTTCACCGCTCATTTAATGCCTCATACCTTTCATTTAATGCCTCATACTTTTCATTAAATACTCCATACCTTTCATTCAATGCTTCTGGTAGTTAAACATGGCAATATAGCCAGAATTCCGTGGTCAAACTGTCTACCTGTCACATCCATCAACTACTCATAACGAAATGAACTGACTTAGTTACTCCCTCAGAGATAAATACCTAGTTCAGTCATAACTACGATACATTTATGGTTATGTTCCCTCGTTAAGGCTATGGGTCCCAGGCCTAACATTTACTAGCTGCCAATCAATGGGCCGAACAAATTGGCTATTGAGGTTTTCGGCTACAGCCACGTAGTAACACATTATCTATAGATACTGTGAATCAGGGTATCCCTTGGAATATTAACCCAAAGACACGTGTCCGTGTATAACACTCACGTGGAACTCTCATGCCATCAATCAACTGTTCGGCAGAATGCCACGTGTCACACGTCAATGTGCTTGGTCAATGACTTCGTGACTCACGCAAACATACTCGACATTGGCCACGTGGCACCTTGACTATACTTGTTCGGCACTCCGTATATCAAAGTATTATTTTACCCAACATTTTGCCCCCACTCTGGTTGGAAAAAGATATTTTCTGAGCAGAGTAGCAAAGCAGAAAAGCCTTACCTTACCAATCCCTTCAATCTTTCCTGTGCGGTTTATCGTTTAGTGTCCTCCTAATGCGCTTCAAATCGGATTGGACGCTTCTCTCTCCTGGTAATGACACACGTAGCGCCCTTTTAGCTTTTCATCTACCGCGCCGCTTACACAAATCCCCAAATCTGGAGTGTTAAAATGTGAGTGGCCAAAAATTTAAAAATTGGGGCGGTAATAAATGCGTTTTTTACCGCCCGCTGCCCTTTCTTTGGCGATGCTTCGATTGCCTCCCACAAATTTACATACACATATATATATATACTGGATTCATCTTCTTTGCTTCCTTTCTGCAATTTGAGCTATCCAGTTTCCTTTGCTTTTTTCCCTAAACTTTCATCTTCTCCAGCCTTCATCTCTCCTGTAGATCTTCATTCCTGGTGAGTCAATCTTTCCTATCTAACATCTTCCAATATGGGTAAACTCACGAATGAGCTCAACTCAGAGGAAAAAATTTGAGTTTTCAAGGAGAAATATCAGATTCCTCGAAACGTAGAAATCAGGCTCGCCTAGGAGGGCGAGCGCGCACCAGGGGAATTCCCCATAGTAGCCATCACTGAAGGTGGCCTTAGGTTCCCCCTGCACCCTTTCCTTTGCTCTATCATGAGCATCTTAGACCTCGGACCTAGGAACCTCACTCATAATTTTTATAGGATAGTCAATGGGGTAATAGAGATAAATAGGCGATACGGATTCCACATATCCGAGTGGGATCTGCTTTACTGTTACTCCATCCAGAAGGTGAAGAAGGATGAGAACAAGTGGTATTTGAAATCCCGACCAGAAAAAGTCTTGGTCCATATACTGCCTGATACGATTAAGTCAGAAAGTGACCTGTGCGTCGTCACGGGTCACTGGACACACGATCCAGATGAAGATCATTTTCCAATCATCCCTCTGGTTTCTTTAGGCCCAGGTTGGTTGATTTCGAATGCTACCAGCTCTTACTTTTCTTCGACTTCCTACTTTTTGGAAGTACACTAACCATTTGATTTGATTTCTATGCAGCCGATCAAGCAAAGAAGTTCTGGGCCGGCGGTACTCGTGCTGATAAGGATCACCTCGATCAAGTGTTCAAATTCCTCGGGGGTCCAGATCTTTATCCCTTCGCCAGAGCGGTTCTGATTCTGTTTAACTTCATTCCCTCTCACCAAACGTTCATCGCCCCCCCAAGGTTTTGCCACCTCGAAAGCAATCAGGCGGCTCCAGTGGTGGTTCAGGGCCACTGCTGAAGAGAAGGAAAATTTCTACGTGCTAAAGCACCCAGGGTGGGTTCGTCTACCCCCCTTTACTATCCCTTTGGTTGCCAAGCAAGCTCCTACTCCAGAAGCAGCTATCCCTGGTCCTGCCAAACAACCAAGAAGGCAGAGACTCGTGCTTTTGGATGAGGAGGAGGAAGAAGAAGAAGAAGAAGAAGAGCTAGAACCTCCTCCTGCCTTCGAATACTTCTCCGACTCGGACGAAGAAAGGGAAAAGGACATGGCCCCCAAAATCGACTACAAGAAACTTGCACTGGTAAAAGCTAAGGAACAAAAAATTGAGGAGGCAAATAAAAAGAAGGCTGAGGAGCAGAAGGCTGCTAGTAAAAGGAAGTTCGATGAGGGGAAGGCCTCTGCTCCCATAACCGCCGAACAGATCCTCAAAGTCAAAATGGAAAGGGAAGGAGCAGGAGGCTCTTTGACAAAAACTCTCTGGTCCCCCTCAGTAGAAGAAGGCTAAGACTTTGCCTACTAGGGCGGTTCAGATCGTCGAACCTTCAACGCTGACGAGGGAGACCACTGAGAAGGGGGTAGCTCCTTCCAAAGACACACCACCCAAGACTGCTGAACCTACGCCTTCGCGGCCGATTGGGCCCGTGCCTCTTGCAATTGAATACCCAGCCAACCCAGTTCGAGACTCTCCAGCTTTCATCCCGCAAATCCTCATTCCCAGCCTCGAGTTTCCTCAAGGCCGACCATTCACAATCCAAGACACAGCTTTCCACTACGCCAAGGAGTACCTCAAAGGTGTCCTCCCTCCTCAGGACGTCCAGGCCACGAGGAAGAACAAGCTGGAGGACATCCATAAAACACTGATGAAGAATGCCATCTCTGTAAGTATAGCGATGCTCCCTTTAATCTTTTCCCTGTATGAATATCCTTTTGCCACCGAGCTCTTTCTAACTCTCTCCTTCATCTTCAGACTTCTCTCTATACAATGGAGCTAATTTCTCGGAGCCAGGCCCTTGATGCCAAAGTTGAGCAGGATAGATCAGATATGAAATATCTGAAAACGAGTGTGAGGAGCTTGGAGAAGGAGAAGAAAAATCTCCAATCCAGCAACGATACTTTGGCAAAAGAGATGAGCCAGCTTCAGGATGAGAAAAAGGATCTAGAGCAGCAGCTCAACTCTGCCCTTGGCTATGTTGAGGGGAGCAAGGCTCGTGTGGGGTTCATGGATAACATCTTGGTAAAGAAAGACGAGGAGCTATTAGAGACCAAGGGCAAACTTTCAAAGGCCGAGCTTGAGCTGTCCTCTTCTAAGGCTGAGCAAGATATGCTTTCGAAAGAGTTGGAGGTTTCCAGAGCCAAGCACACCAAGTTGAGGCAGGAACTTGATGGCCTCCAAGCAGAACTTGCACTCAAAACTCGAGCTCTGGAAGAGAAAGAGGTCGCCCTCCGAAGAGCCAAAGAGAAAGCTAAGGCTGAGGTTGAGGCTCAAATAAGCGACTGCGTGGAACAGATGAGGGATGCTCACAACGACTTTTCCTTGAGGGTTGGGAGGCTGCCATGAAGAAAAACAACATTGATCACACCAACCCCATATATAGAGGTCCCTTATCCAGATCCGCAGCGTCTGGCTCCTCAATTCAACTTTGAACGCCCACCTCAGACTTCTTCCATCCAAACCGCAGAGGAAAACATTGAAGCGGAAGGGGTTGAGGTGGAGAGTGCTCTTAAGGACACTTCCACTCAAGAAAAAGAAATTCATTTGGTTGTGGAGGGTGATCCTTCTAAGAAGGGAGAAAAGTGAGCCCCTTCCCCCTTGGTCTTTGTTTTGACTTTTGTCTCATTCAAATGTACTCACAAACCAAACGATGTAATTCTCTCATTTCGAATGAATGAAAATTTCCCTGATCTTTTCTTTGTTCTGCTTTTCATGTCTTTGCCTTTTTTAGAACTGTTGATGAACTCGTTGAAGAATATCTTGACTTGGTTGCTGATGAAGTTATAGGACGTGCAGCCGAAGAGTATCTTGATGTATTCTCATATGAAATAGCTACAAATCCGTACAATAAATGTTGATGTCTTGCCTTACACTTCATTAGAATAACTTCCACAGTTGACAACAGTGTACATTGTAACTGTACTCAGAAATACATAATAAAAATTTATGAACTGTTCCCATACTTGCTTTCACCCGTTAGGGTTTACCTTACTAGTTCATACGTTTCGTGCTTGTGTTCATGTAAGTGCTTTGAATGAACTTGGCTCAATAATCAAACTTTAATCAAACTATCATAAAACTTAACAGAAATGCTTTAAGCATCAAACCTTTTAAGGATAACAAATTCAAGTAATACATGGCTTTTCGTCAAGTAACTTGAAACTTTTGATAAAGAGGAATAACTTTAATAAATCTTACATACCTCGATTAGCTCGGCTGTCCTCTAGTTTACATATAGCAACGGAGGCTTCTATTTTTTGATAAAATTCTACTTTTCATATCAATGCCGAGCTTCCTTGAAGTGATTCTTTATGTTGTGAGAGCTTTTGCACATCAATGCCGAGCTTTCTTGAAGTGATTCCTTGAGTTTTGAGAGCTTTTGCTTCAATTGTACCAACGCTAGGCAAGCTGAGCGTGGCTCCTTTCGCAATCCATTTCAATAAACCGAGGAATTGAATCTCAGCTTAAAGAGAATGCCTGGTCAATAAATAAACCAGGATTGGACCGACATCTAAAGGGATGTGGCATCTTTCTGTACCAATGCTCGGCAAGCCGAGCATTGCTCCTTTTTGATAATCCTTTTCAATAAGCCGATGAACCAGATCTCAGCTTAAAGAGAGTACCTAGTCAGTCAATAAACTAGGGTTGAACCTGCACCCAAAAGGTGCGGTTCCCTTTCTGTACCAACGTTTGGAAAACTGAGCGTGGCTCCTTTCTAATAATACTTTTCAATAAGCCGAGGAACTGAATCCCAGCTTAAAGAAAAACCTGGTCAGTCAATAAACCAGGGCCGAACCGACACCCTAAGGGGATGTGGCTCCCTTTCTATACCAACGTTCGAAAAATCGAGCGTGGCTCCTTTCTGATAATCTTTTTCAATAAACCGAGGAACTGAATCCCAGCTTAAAGAGAATGCCTGGTCAGTAAATAAACCAGGACTGAACCGACATCCAAAGCGATGTGGCACCTTTCTGTACAAATGCTCGGCAAGCCGGGCACGACTCCTTTCTAAACCAACACCCAAAGGGAAGTGGCATCTTTCTATTGAACACTTAATTGTCTTAAGCTTTTGACATTGCTTTAGTTGCTTTCATAAGAGAATAGCTTTTCAATGAATGTACAGAGTCTTTAACAATGAATGTATAATAATATTAATGATAGTACAACTTCAAGTGGGCTATATTCCACGGTCTTTTGATTGGCTTTCCTTCCATGTCAGTCAACCTGTAAGCTCCATTGCCGAGCACGTCCGAGACGAGGAATGGTCCCTCCCAGTTGGCTCCAAGCTTTCCTTCAGTTTGATCCTTTCTGCTTCCCATCAATTTTCTTAACACAAAGTCGCCAGCTTGGAATTCTCTGTGTCTGACTCCTTTATTAAATTTCCTCCTTATCTCTTGCTGGTAGTTGGCTAACCTTAATGTGGCAAGTTCCCTCCTTTCATCAATCAGATCTAGGCTCATTGCCATGGCTTTATCATTTTCTCATTTATCAAAGGCTAGAGTCCTGATGCTCAGTAAGCCAACTTCCAGTGGAATGACAGCTTCAACTCCATAAGCCAGAGAGAAGGGAGATTCTCTAGTTGATCTTCTAGAGGTTGTTCGGTATGTCCAAAGCACTGATGGCAATTCATCTACCCACTTCCCCTTTGCTGCCTCCAGTCTTTTCTTGATACCACCGAGAATAACCTTGTTTGTAGCTTCGGCTTGACCATTGCTCTGGGGGTAAGCTGGTGTTGAGTAAATATTTTTGATTCCATATCTAGAACAATACTCCCTGAATGGGGCACTGTCAAATTGTGTCCCATTGTCGAAAATAAACGTCCTAGGGATGCCATACCTGGTAATGATACTCTTCCATACAAATCAAATGGTATCAGCATCTCTGATGTGGGCCAAAGGTTCTGCTTCCACCCATTTAGTGAAGTAGTCAATGCCGACCACTAGAAACTTTCTATTCCCTGAAGCAGTAGGCAGTGATCCCACAATGTCGAGCCCCCATTGAGCGAATGGCCAAGGACTGGTTAGTGGGCTGAGTTCTTGTGCTGGCTGGTGAGGTGTGGGAGCAAACTTCTGACATTTCTTGCACTTTCGAACATAAGCTTGAGCATCATTCCCATCCTCGACCACCAGTACCCTTGTGTAATAGCTCGGTGTGCCAATGATCTGCCCCTAGTATGTGCTCCAAAGATCCCTTCATGTAGCTCATAGAGGAAATCTTGCACTTTGTCAGGGTGAACACAAAGGAGATAATGACCTGTGAAGGACTTCTTGTACAGCTTATGATCAGGAAAAAGCCAAAACCTGGTAGCCTTTATCCTCAGTTTCCTCGCTTCAGTTTTATCCTCTGGGAGAGTTCCATCCTTTAGGTAAACAATGATTGGATCCATCCAAGATGGAGCTACTTTAGTACACATTACCTCTACATCTTTTATTATGCTCAGCTTCTTGAGAACTTCCATGAAAACCTGATCCGTTAACCTTATTCGAGAAGAGGTAGCCAGCGTAGCAAGTGCATCAGCATGAGCATTATGATCTCTCCCAATGAGCTCCACGCTAGCTTTATTAAAATCTTCAATCTTCTTTTTTACCAACTGTAAATACTCTGCCATCTTCTCACTTCTAGCCATATACTCACCCTTCAGCTGGTTGGCAACCAACTGGGAATCAGTCTTTATTACCACATCTTTTGCCATCAATCGCCGAGCAATGTTGAGCCCGGCTAGGAGAGCTTCATACTCTGCCTCATTATTAGTAACCTCAAATTCAAGCTTTATTGCATATTCAATAGTGACCTCTTCCGGCGTAGTCAAAACAATGCCTACACCACCGCCCTTCCTAGACAAAGACCCATCAACCTTAATTTGCCAAGGTTGTACGGCCTCCCCGTGTTCGGCTGCGATTTCGGATCTTATTTCCACTTGCCATACTTCTTGCGCCGGGCCTGGAGTAGGTGTGGTAAATTCCGCTACAAAATCGGTCAGAGCTTGAGCCTTTATTGCGGTTCTCGGAATAAACTTTATGTCAAATGCGCCGAGGGAAACTGCCCATTTGGCCATCCTCCCAGATACATCGACCCTTTTCAATAAATGGCCAATTGGCTGATCGGTGACCACCTGAATGGTATGGGCATGGAAGTAATGGGCTAACTTCTTGGAAGCCATCACCAACGCCAAGGTCAATTTTTCTAGGGGAAGGTATCTGGTCTCTACCCCTTGCATCGTTTTGCTCACATAATAAATAGGATGCTGCTTCCCTTTTTCCTCCCTTAGCGGGATGGCACTAACTGTATGTTCTGAAACTGCCAGATACAGTTACAAAATGTCCCCCGCCTACGGTGTTGAAAGTATCGGGACAGTTGTCAGATACTCTTTAAGTTTGTGCAGTGCTTTATCTGCTTCAGCATCCCATTGCATTTTATTCGCGCCCCTTAATAATCTGAAGAATGGTTGGCACTTGTCAGATGGTCTGCTAATGAACCGATTGAGCGCCGCCACCATCCCTGTGAGCTTTTGGACTTCCTTTTTAGTGTGCGGAGGAGAAACAAATTGGATGGCTTGTATTTGATCAGGATCAGCTTCGAATCCCCTCTGCTCACCAAGT
This sequence comes from Vitellaria paradoxa, assembly GCA_019916065.1. Lineage (NCBI taxonomy): Eukaryota > Viridiplantae > Streptophyta > Magnoliopsida > Ericales > Sapotaceae > Vitellaria > Vitellaria paradoxa. Next base: position 46,252,176 of record CM034233.1, on the reverse strand, counting down.
GGCCCAAAAATTTGCCTGAGCCAACTCCGAAAGCACACTTGGTAGCATTTAATTTCAATCCGTACCTGTCAAGGGTTGAAAAGACATGCTGGAGATGTTGAAGATGAGTGTTCGGCTCCTTACTTTTTACCACCATGTCATCAATGTAGACCTCCATCGTCTGTCCGAGGTCTTCTTTGAATATTTTTGTGACTAACCGTTGGTATGTGGGTCCAGAATTCTTCAATCCAAATGGCATAACCCTGTAACAGTATATACGTCGAGGGGTTATGAAAGAAGTCTTTTCCTCATCAGGGCTGAACATGGGGATCTGGTGGTATCCCCTATATGCATCTAGGAACGACATCCTAGAACATCCAGACGTTGAATCTACAAGCTGGTCAATCTTCGGCAGGAGAAATGGATCCTTTGGGTAGGCTTTATTCAGGTCCGTGTAGTCTATGCAAACTCTCCACTTCCCATTCTTCTTCTTGACCACAACTATGTTGGCTAACCACTCCGGATAAGAAACTTCTCGGATGGCCTCAGCCTCCAACAATCGGTCGACCTCTTCTATGACAGCCTCCGCATGCTGGAGAGCTGACCTCCTCGCCTTTTTGTACCACAGGTTTTGCCCCCGGATTCACATTCAGCTTATGAGTCATAATTTCGGGGGAAATACCTGGCATTTCATGTGAAGTCCAGGCGAATGTTCCAATATTCTTCAAGAGCATCTCCGTCAATTCCAGCTTCTCCTCGGCGCTCAAATTTGTGCCAACCAAGAAGAATTTGTCATCCTCGATGGGGCCAATCTGATACTTCTCTAAGCCTTCAATGGCTTTCTTCTGTGGATCACCGCCGACATCATCGATCTTTGGGGTGTCCTTGGGTAGCTCTGTCAATTGGACTTGCTCGGGAATGGTCTTGGATTTGAGGGCTGCAGTGAAGCACTTTTGAGAAATGTCTTGGTCCCCTAGGATTGCAATCACTTCCGCGCCGTAAGGATACTTCAGCACCTGATGATAGGTTGAGGGGACCGCCTTCAAGGTGTGAATCCACGACCTTCCTACTATAGCGTTGTAGGAAGAAGGGGAATCCACAACAGTGAACTCAACCTCTTGCTCCACTAGGCCCATACAGACAGGAATAACAACCCTACCTAGAGGCCAGACAGGGGTAGAATTGAACCTTATAAGGGGGCATTCTACCGGTTCTAAATCCTCTACAGTCAATCCGAGCTTCTTAAACAAGCTTAAGAATATGACTTCCGTTGAACTTCCTGCGTCAACTAAGATAATCCTCACTTCGGAGTCGAACATGCCCAAAGTAATTACCAGGGCATCATTATGCGACGTCTGAACACCAGAGTGTTCGTCTTCGCGAAAGGTGATTCCGTCCGGGGCAGCATTTCTCGGGCGCTTGCTCAGCTGACCCGCGACACCCAAGATTTCTTGTCTTTGTGAATCAGGGGAGCAGTTGATGACGCTCTGAGGCCGTTGCTCCATATGAATAACATGGATGATTGCAGGCCGAGCAATATCTTTACGCGGCCTGGCTCTCGGTGGGGGTTGCACTTCCTCGGCATTCTCATCCCCGGCAATCTCTTCTCGTTGCCTCCTGTGCTCTCTGTCCTATGGGGCTGCCTCCCTGGTTCTGCCCTCATCTACAAATTCTTTCAGGTGACCATTCCGTACCAACTCCTCTAAGTGCTGCAGCAATGATCAGTAAGACCCAGTGCGGTGCCCCATATCTTGATGGTATGCGCAATAATCTTTGGAATTCTCCTTTCCAGGGAAATCTGGTAGCTTCCTAGGCCATCTAAAATATGGCCTATTCTTGATCTGAGGGAGGATCCTGAAGATCGGCACCTTGAACACAATATTGATCGCCTCGAAGATAGATTTCTCTTCATCTAGGAATCGGGGGCCTTTTCCCCGGCTTTTATTTCCTCTTTGGCCTTGGGATCTTCCCTCTTTGTGTTCGGCTGGCTGTGTCTCGTCCTCCACCTAGGCATATTTTTCAATCCAGCACATGATGTCAGACATATTGGCCGCGGGCTTTTTGGTCAAAGAAAGCCACAGCTTATCCTCCTTCCGCAACCCCAACTTGAATAAAGTGACGGCCAGTTACTTTGAACACTCTCCCACCTCATTATAAAGCTCCAAATACCGGCGAGAATAATCTCTCAACGATTCTCCAGCTTTTCTCTTCATGGTGAGGAGAACGCCGGCGGTCTTTGGCTGTTTCGTGTTAGCCAGAAACCGGGATGATAAATTCCTCCGCTAGTTGCTGCCAGCTCCAGATACTGCTAGGGGGCAATTTATGGAACCATTGTAGTGTCGTATCCCCCAAACTGGAAGGGAATACTCTGCACATGAGATGATCATTGCTACTCCAGAGCGTCATGGCCTGCATGTAATGGCGATAGTGGGCCAAAGGATCAGTCCTTCCATCATAAAGGTTAAGCCTTGGAGTTTGGAACTTCTCCAGAGGCTCTGCTTCAGTAATTTCATCGGTGAACGGAGAGGTTGAGATCCTCCCCAAAGCTTTCCGCGCCATCATGCGTGTGCTCTAGCCCTGAGCTCCCCATTCCTCTTCATGCCCCCATTCATCTACCTTCGTTTTTCCCAGCCTCTTGCATCTCAAAGTTACCTCTTCCTCATCAGAGCTATCCGCATCTTCTGAGTGCGCATCTGGAGTCTTTTTTGATGAACTCTTTTTAAGGTATGCTTTGGTGAGCGGGCCAACGTCATATCTCGCACCACGTTTTCCAACAGTTTTAACATGGCGCGCGCCCTTCCTAGAAAGAGTGACATCACGTTGCGAGTGAGAGCGCACCTCCTCTTGTTCATTGGTATCCCCTTCATCTTCCTCAGTGGGGTCCTCATAGAGAGCATCATAACTTTTGTCAGACTCTGAATCAGATTGATCAAAATCGACTGCATGTCCCTCGGCAGGCTTTCCCTTTTCCTTGCTTAATTCCAGCAGAATCTCTTCCAATTCTGCTTACTTTTCGCTGGCCTTAGCCAACAATTCCTCTCTCCGCTTTACTACTTCTGGATCTTCCGTTTTCTTCCTCCTGGCATGCTCCAGACTCGGAGTCCGGATAACTAACGCGCTCCCTTTAGTCTTGGTCGGGGTAGAACCGCCCCCTACCCATGGAGATGGTGGCGGAGTGGTGTTTCCTCCTGAAGTCATCATGTGAATAATTGCTAGAAACTTGATAAAGAACTGAGAGATATGCTAATGAGCGACAAGACTGGTCTAAACAATGAGCCCCACGGTGGGCGCCAAATGTTCGGCAGCAAAATTTGCCATCGGAACTGCTGACCATGCCAATCAGAAATGCAATCAACAACCTACCGAACAAAGACAGAACAAAGGTTACGGCCGGAGTGGAGGTCTCTGGCCGAAAAACCCTCCGATGCTTAAGTTAGCAAGTAGCTTAAGGAAGAAAGCTTTTTAGAAGAAATGAATAGTAGCTTAAGTTGGCAATAGTCAGCTTACTATAATTGTCCATTGGAATGTCGTATTTATAGTAATTTAAATAATAAATAAAATATACTTGTGATTTGATTGCATCCATGCTTCCGTATCCCTTTCTTCCTTCCTTGCTTTAAATGCCTTTCACCGCTCATTTAATGCCTCATACCTTTCATTTAATGCCTCATACTTTTCATTAAATACTCCATACCTTTCATTCAATGCTTCTGGTAGTTAAACACAGGCAATATAGCCAGAATTCCAGTGGTCAAACTGTCTACCTGTCACATCCATCAACTACTCATAACGAAATGAACTGACTTAGTTACTCCCTCAGAGATAAATACCTAGTTCAGTCATAACTACGGTGCATTTATGGTTATGTTCCCTCGTTAAGGCTGTGGATCCCAGGCCTAACATTTACTAACTGCTAATCAATGGGCTGAACAAATTGGCTATTGAGGTCTTCGGCTACAGCCACGTAGCAACACATTATCTATAGATACTGTGAATCAAGGTATCCCTTGGAATATTAACCCAAAGACACGTGTCCGTGTATAACACTCACGTGGAACCCTCATACCATCAATCAACTGTCCGGCAGAATGCCACGTGTCATGCGTCAACGTGCTTGGTCAATGACTTCGTGACTCACGCAAATATGCTCGGCATTGGGCCACGTGGCACCTTGACTATACTTGTTCAGCACTTCATACGTCAAAGTATTATTTTACCCAACAAGAGTAGAGCTATGGAGGTCTTGAATTATGAAAACCATTGAAAAGAATGCTTTCCTGATAGAGCAATATGTAGACTCTCTTGCTTCTATAGAACCCTCTTGCTATTGCTTCTTCCTCTTTATGATTCAAAGCGAAAACTGTAGGTTGACGCATTTTGCCTTCCACTTGATACTCACCGAAACTAACTCATCTGCCACTGTCCAGTTTGGTGGCTCTACCAAATCAAATGGTCTCTAATTCTCCATAGACTTGATCTTACTTTTGAATTTCGAAGAATCTTCACCGTTAACACTATACATATCTGAAAAACCAGCAACTGTTTCTGATTCTTCAATGTTTTCTCTGTTCTCATTGTCGTTGTCTTCAGATGATTGGAATCTTATGGCCAATTCTGGAATATTTCTAGAGAACTCTTCATTGGAGAATTTGTCTCCCATAACATAGTTCCGCTAGTCAAAATTTCAGTAAAAATGAAGCTTCCATCTATGGGTGAACAACTATTAGGTACTTGCTCCTGCAAAATTTTTCGAACATTGAATCTGGGTTTTGACCCACAGCATATAGTGAATCCATTTCTCTTAGGGGAATATACTAATGGAAGAAACTTTCGTTAGCAACTCTAAGGCTCTCCTGTTTGATAGAGAAGCTTTCTTGCGAATTCTCTTAGGGGAGCCCCACTGCTTGCAAGAGCCCCGATTTTATTAACCCAATCTCCTCCTCGATCATGCATGTATTAAGGACGAAAAGAAAGACCAGCAAGAGAGTGGGTTTGTCAAAGGGGGAGTTGTAGTCGACAGTGGTGTATTCAGGGAAGAGCTTAGGGGGAGGTTTTTGCCAGAAATGAGTTTGTTTTGATGGTAGAGAAAGAGTGTGTGTGTAGAAAGAGACGAGGGCGAAGTGTTTTGTTTGTGATTAATTAATTAAGTTGAGGATAAATTTATCTCACCAGCAAATATTTTAATAGAGTTAGTGTTCAAACTAACAGAATGGGTTCTATGATTAGTAACTTTTTAAAATAATGGAGTCTTTATAAATTTTAAATATTAAGGAGTTTATGTGTAATTAGCCTAAATTTTAGGAGAAGTATGTGTAATTTACCTAAAAAACCAATTTACCAAAAAAAATTACAAAAAAAAACTTTTAAGCACATATTTAGATTTATCAAACAAATTATAAGTGAACTTCTTAAAAAATTTAAATACTAACTGTTCACCTGTCTATCAAAAATCTAAAAAGAAAAAAAATTGATAAATTGTCCTCTCTCTCTCTCTCTCTCTATATATATATATATAGATGTAAGTGCACCACTATGTATGTGGTTTTTTTAAGCAAATATAAATTTTTTAATTTTAAATAAATTATCAAATAAATTTAAAATAAAAAATATTGCAACACTTGTGAATAATTAGATAGTTAATTTTAAATGGCATTTAAGTAAATAATTTATAATTGAGTGACATTGGAAAAAGATAAGAACAATATAAAGGTAGTGGATTGTTAAAAATGGCATTTAATGAATACTAAAAATACAAAATTAAATTTACTTAATTAAGTGATAATTACTATTTTTTTCTATGAAAAGTATTAATTATTATGGTAAGTTGAAGGGTATTAGTGGAATAAGGTAAAAATTTTCACTAAATTTAAAATTTCATTAAATCTGAGACTTCGCTAAATACTCCTAGTTTTTGTTTATATAATATAGAGGATATACATGTCATGTCCCGGATTTCGTGACCTGGAGAGTGAGTGAAAGATGTCATGTCTCCTAATGTAGTATTTACATATTAATCTTGATCAGAGTTATGGCCACCTTAGAGTAGACATACACAATCCATTTCAATAAACTAATCATGAGGTAATAGCAAAGTAGTTTCAATGTAATTCTAAATATAAAATAAATAGATTTCGGCTTTAAGGACTTATAAACCAAGTGAATAAGTTAAATAGTATTGTAATCTTAATATTTAAGCTAAACTAATAACAAATTTTCTTAATTAATAATGAGCCTAATGCCACTGGGCTCACCTAATGTTTAGGATTCGCACCTGTACCATAATCTACAGGGACGTGAGCACCCACTACTTGTGCCCACAGTACATAATACTAACACATATAATATGCAATAAAATTGAACATATACATCATCTTATTTAATTGAGTCAGATAATTATATGTCAATAAATAATCAAATTAATATGTTACAAAAATTATTAATACTCATATCATCCTATCAGTAATAAACAAATTATCAATGTTTGTTAAGTTCCTTTACCATTTTTCAATTATCACATCAAATCATGGGATGGATACTAGTAGTGTCGTATTTGTGGTTCTTAATCATGGGCCACGATAAACAAAACTCATGATCGTCATATTGTAATCTACTAACCTATTGATATGAATACCAACCCATGTACAGGTTATAAATCTTTCAATTCAAGGATAATTTCTGTACCCTCTCTATTTCTTAATATCCACCATTTCCAAAATCATGACATCTATTATTTTCTTATCACTTACTCTATTTTTTTTTTCATTTTTCTCATTTCCTAGTAGGCATTCTAAATCACATATTTTTTACGTATTCAATTATTCAAAAAATGACAACATGCACATTATGAGGTATTGTTTATGTAAAAGAAAGTATCATCCTTGTATGACAAAAATATAAATCGAAAAAAAAAAATATAGAACCAATAGCAACTAAGATTAAAATATTCTTAATAAACGGGCTACAATTTCCTACATTCTTAGGGGTAAAATTATAATTTCACAAGTTACGGGGATCATTTTGTAACTAATGAAACTTTTAGGGGTCATTTTGCAATTATCAAAACTTTTGGGGAACTAAAAGTTTTAAAAATTTTTGAGACTAAATAGCAATTTTAAAAACCTTATAAACTTTTACCAAGCAGACCTTATATGTCCAGCAAACTTATTTATTTATTTATATTTGAAAATATAAATATAACATATATATATACCTATCTGTGTATACTATCCACAAGGTGCCAAGCACCGTTTCCCTATATATATACACATATATGTAAATATATATTTTATTATTATTATTTTATTTTTTTCTTTTATTTAATCCAAATGGACAAAGTTTTCTGGTTCGGACAAAAATCACAAGCTATGGTTACATTTAACCATATTTTGTGTAAAATAAATACATGAAAATTATTATAATTTTTTTTACATATTATACATGTAAATAAAATATATTAAATTCCTATCTTAAATATCTAACAGTATACAGTGAAATCTTATAAGTTGTCGAAAACTGTTACGTGTCCTCATACTATTAATCCTAATCTCCAAAATAATTATATAAATATTTTTAATAAACTTTTAATTACAAAACTATAGAATTAAATTAAATCTGACAGAGATTTAGTATTCCCTAGACACTAAATTGCTTCTTCCCATGTTGTCCTCGGCTAGACAATCGCCCACCCCCTTCTTTTCTTTCCAGTTCTCCGTTTCTAACATGCATGCCAACACACATATGTACGTAACCTAACGTTTGTATTCCTGAATCCTCACCGCCACGTGTCTAAGCTAATAACACCAATTCATCAACATAAGGTTCTTTGTTAGGTAAAGTAAAAAAAAATACCCTTATAGTTTATCCTTGATATCACTTTAGGTCCCACACGTTTCAATTACAACAGTCAAATCCCTACACTTTCAGTCAAGTATCAATTTGATCTTTCTGTTAGTTGACTGTTAGAAATAACCGTTAGATTGAGGATAAAATGGTAATTTCATTTATAGTTTATCCTTAGTATCACTTTCAATCTAACGGTTGTTTCTAACGGTCAACTAACGAAAGGAGCGAATTGATACTTAACCGAAAATGTAGGGATTTGACTGTTGCAATTGAAACGTGTGGAATCAAAATGATACTGAAAGTAAACTGTAAGGGTATTTTTTGTACTTTACCTCTTCTTTGTATTAGCATTGGCAGGCGGTGGAACAACATGATTTGGCCACGTGGAATTTAAAGAAAATAAAAATAAAAATAAGAATAAATCCTATTTTAATATGTATATATATTTTTTAACATATATATATATATACATATTAAAAATAAAAAATAAAAAATTAAGAATTAAAAATTAAAAAGTCATTAAAATTTGAAGAGTTAGGGTGATTACAATGTATTTAAAAAAAGTTTGTATAAGAGTATTTATAGTAAAATAATTATGTCTTGAATTAAGTTTTTGTATGAAAGAATTTATAGCGTTATAAGCATACAAAACATGTGATGAAAAGTAAGATAATTAATCCTGTAATTTTAATTAATGAAGAAGTGAAGTGGAACACATGAGGGAATTAGTAAAGTTTAAATAAGCTCATATTTTATAAAATCCAAAATTTTACTCACTTTTTTCTAAACTCTCAAAATTTGCTCTTTATCTTCATTTTATAATTTTAAAGTTCTTTTTTGAAATTTGATTTCATACTTAAATTTTTATTTAATTTTAGGAGCAAAATTATATCATGCAAAATTTAAATTATATTACAAAATATACACCCAAAATTTTTAAAATTCTAGGAGGGTGACACTAATTTTAAACTATATTACTACAAGATGGAAATTTTATAAATTTTATTGAGCAATTTTCTTTCTGTCATTAGAAATGACAATTTAACATAAGAGCACAATGGTATTTATGCAAACGTAAGTGATTTGAATAATTTAACTCAACACAGTTATAAAATAAATAATCAAAATTTATACACGTATAAAACAGGTTAAAGTCTTAATTATGTTAACCTGAATTTACTCAAATTACATAATAAAAATAAAATTTTAATTCATTAAATTAATTATTTAAATAAAATGGGAATCGGATAAAGTTCGATCCATTACAAACACAAAGATAATATATTTTTATTTTTTTATTAACAAGATCGAATGAATTACCAAAAAAAAAAAAGATCGAATGGAGATAAGCTAAACTCATTTAATTCATTTTCATTGCAAGCGCAGCAATTAGCCGTCCACCTATTGAAGCCGAACAACCAAAAACTGACGAACAACCCAACTGAAGGAAAATGGACAGCTAATGTTATTTTTGATGTTGTTCATGTGACATCCATCTTATTAAAATCAAACGAGTTATAACAAAAGCATATTTAAAAATTTTGCACGACTTGTTACTTTTGTTGTGAATTGTTTGCCTTTGATTGAACAACTCACAATTTGATTTCACAAGATTAACATTAAAAGTGATATTAGCTTATTTAAATCCCTAATTGAATCTCATATCATACACTTTATAGTAGGAACTGACTCCCTCCTATTTTTTATTCTTCTATTTTTCAACTATTTTAAATCTCAATCGTTTATTTTTATCTAAAACTAAAAATACAAACTTAATTTATAATAAGTATAAAGATAAGTAAAAGTTGAATAAGAAAATTCAGTACAATGAAATTCACAAAAATTGTATTACCAGTTGATGATGAAGATCTTCTGAGGGCATCTGAAATGACTTAGAGGCCCCTCAACATCGCGATGAAAAGGTCGGGGGAATCCAAATTACGGGAACCGAGCCGACCCACCCATCGGGGATGGACCGATCTGACCCTTTTGAGTGACCAAAGTGATCTTGTAACTCGAAATGGATAATGAGGGAGCCGAGATATTCAGCCGAGCTAGCTAATCACCCTATCGACTCGAACGCCTCTTTCGGGGACGATGGGGAGGCACATGAGTGGCAGATACTCCGACGATTTCAAGGGCAAGATCAACGGGAAGAATAGAGATTGATTTGAATCTCCTGCCTACCTTATCTAGTTAAGGAAATCGCGACAAATTAGGAAAAGATTTCTAATTCCCTTTAAAGCTTTGTGGAATATTTGGGGAGGAAAAAAGGACCCGGACAGGGTATGAAAAACTCTCTCTCTTCTCTTCTCCTTCCTTTCTCTCTGGAAGAAAGGACGAAACTCTACACCCTGTGCTAACTTAAGCATCGAAGATTCTTTGGTAGGCACCACACCGGTGTTCATTATAGGGAAATCTCCGTCATTCTCTGGAAGAACGAGTCCTTGAAGACCCGGATTAAGGACCACGAAATTTTTGCATCATCAGTTGGTGCCGTCTATGGGAACTACGATTGGGAGGTTTCCACTTTCCTGTTCATGGTCTGTACGAGATTCGGCGTACAAACTCGTTTAATGGAGTCAGCACCATCCATGGAGAACCAGAATGAAGGAGGGGACCGAATCACTGCCATGGAAAGACAGTTTGCGGGGTTGACTACCACCCTACAAGCGATTATGGAACGAGTAGATCATTTGGCCCAAATTCCTCCCCCACATCCTTACCATGACCCTAATAACGGTCTAGGCAACGGTGGAGCAATCCATAATGACGCAGATGAAAGAGTCATGGGCGAAAACAATGGAAGGATGGACCTTTCGCAGAGAAGCAACCCAGCACCAGAGGATGGGGCGTATAGTGAGTCCCTTCTGTGTCGTCCCGGCGGAGAGCAATACAGACCGTAAGAAGCTGGATTCATGGAACAGCGGTTCAGGGCCTTACAAGCCCAGATCGACGGAGCCATAGCAGCGGTAAAAAACGCCGGACCAATGGAGGACCTTGTTGATGAAACATGGACGCCATTCACGCCTTCCGTGATGGATTGCCCGCTACCTCCAAAGTTTAAAATGCCCGTGATCGAGCCTTATGATGGCTCAAAAGATCCGGTCGATCACTTAGGACATGTACAACTCGTCCATGCACCTTAATGCCATCCTCGATGAGATCAAATGCCGAGCATTCTCCGTCACCTTGAAGGGGCCAGCTTGGGCATGGTACAACAAGATCAAGCCTGGGTCAATTGAAAACTTCAAGCAGTTAAGCAAGTAGTTCGTCTCCCACTTCATCGGGGGACAACGTCAGAGAAAGCCTGCAGCTCACTTGCTCACAGTCAGACAGGGGAGAGAAGAGAGCCTCTGAGAATATGTCAGCCGGTTCAATCAAGAAATGTTAGAGGTGGAAGAGGCCAATGAGAAGGTAGCGCTGACAGCTTTCATGAGGGGCCTGAGATCGGGGCGGTTCACATTCTCGTTAGCCAAAAGGCCGCCCGAGGATATGACCGAGCTGATGTCCCGAGCTCAAAAGCATATGAACACCGAAGATGTAATGAGGGCACGAAGAGATGCCAACACTCTAGTCCCCAGGAAGAGGCAAAACGACCCAAAAGACGAAATGAGAGCAAAAGCCCCTCGATTTTTCGGTTCGACGGGAAGGACAATGGATCGGAGGGACCGGTATACAAGGGAAGTCCTGGAATTCAGTCCACTGAACTCTCGGCTAGAGCAGGTGCTGCACACCATTAAGGGCGATCCGGAGTTTAAGTGGCCTAAGGAAATGAAAGCCCCTCCGGAATCTAGAAACCGGACCAAGTATTGTCTATACCATCGAGACTATGGTCATGACACAGAGGAATGCTTCGATCTTAGAAGAATGGTTGAAGATTTGATACGAAAAGGCAAGTACAACGGGTTCATCGCGGGGCAGAAAAGGGATCGAAGAGATAATAGAAGAAGTCCACCTCGAGGGGATGTAGGTAGAAGGAGCCCGGATGAGGGGCACAGAGCACAACGCCCCATTGGAGAGATACGGGTTATAGTAGGAGGATTCGCGGGAGGTGGCGAGACCTCCTCCGCTCGTAAAAGGTATGTCAAGGAGGTTGACGGAGTCAAAGAGATAATGGCGATAGCCCAACCGTCTAAAAGAGCGAAGGAAGAGTCGGCATAGATAACCTTTACGAAAGACGAGGCCTCCGACTTATGTCATCCACACGATGACCCTTTGGTAATATTCGCTGCAATAGCCAATTTTCAGACGTGGAGGATTCTAGTCGACAGCGGGAGCACAGCTGACATTCTTTATTGGAAGGTATTCAAGAAGATGAACATCTGAAAGGAAAAATTACGTCCAGTTTGTTCACCCTTGGTTGGCTTCGCGGGCGATCGTGTCGAGCCTATCGGGGCAATTTCTCTACCCGTCACCCTTGGATCGGAGCCGTTACAGGCGACGAAAATGGTACGCTTCTTAGTGGTCGATACTCCCTCAGCGTACAATGTTATACTTGGGAGAGGGGCACTAAATTAGTTCAGGGCTGTCATGTCAACCTACCACTTGCGGATTAAATTCCCGACAGCCCAAGGAGTCGTATGTGTTAAAGAAAACCAGAGGGCTGCGCGAGAATGCTATGCATCATCCCTTTGGAATGCCAGTAAAGAAGCACTAGTTGTGGAAGAGCAGGAGGTTCGAGATGAAGAAGAAGTAAGAAGAGGAGAACCCGGTGACAACCTGGAAGAGGTAGCGGTTGGCGAGCCTGGACTCCAGAGGATTGTGAAGATAGGTGCCTTAGCAACAAATGAGCAAAAACAGGAGCTAAAGGAATTCCTCCAATGGAATCTAGACATGTTCGCCTGGTCTCATGAAGATATGCCCGGGATTGATCCCTAGTTGATGACTCATCATCTTAATATCTCACCAGATGCTCAACCAGTTAGACAGAAAAGGAGAGTTTTCGCCCCCGAGCGGAATGAAGCAATAGCCCAAGAGGTGGACAAACTTTTAGCCGCTTAGTTCATCCGAGAGGTTCATTACCCAGCCTAGCTCTCGAATGTCGTTTTGGTCAAAAAGTCAAACGGGAAATAGAGGATGTGCGTAGACTTCTCAAATCTTAACAAAGCTTGCCCGAATGATAGTTTCCCTCTGCCCGCCATCGATACACTCGTGAATTCAACCACTGGTCACCAGGTACTTTCTTTTATGGATGCCTTTTCAGGTTACAATCAAATCAGGATGGCCGAACAAGATCAAGAACATACTGCTTTCATCACCAACCGAGGCCCGTACTGCTACGAGGTCATGCCATTCAGTCTAAAAAATGCAGGAGCTACGTATCAATAGTTTTTGAATTTGATGTTCAAGTCTCAGATTGAAAGGAATATGGAGGTTTACGTCGATGATATGCTAGTCAAAAGTAGCCGAGCGACCAGTCACATAACAGATCTCCAAGAGACCTTCAATACGCTCAGGAAATACCATATGAAACTAAACCCTGCAAAGTGCGCATTTGGGGTCACCTCGGTAAGGTTTCTTGGATTTATGGTGTCACAAAGGGGAATCAAGGCGAATCCCGAGAAGGTGAGGGCAATCCTAGAAATGCAGCCCCCACGGATAGCAAAGGAAATTCAGAGACTGGCTGGGCGAATCGCAGCCCTAAATGGGTTCATATCTAGGTCATCTGATAAATGCATACCTTTCTTCAGGGTCTTAAAGAAGGCATTTGAATGGAATGCCGAGTGCGAAGAAGCCTTTCAACTATTAAAGCATTACTTGGGATCAATCCCACTCCTTGGCAAAACCATCCAGGGAGAGGAGCTCTATCTTTATCTAGCCGTTTCAAACATAGCAGTTAGTGCAGCACTGGTGAAAGAAGAGGATGGAATAGAGAAGCTGGTGTATTACGTCAGTAAAGTGCTACACAAAGTAGAAGAGAGATACCCGAGAATGGAACTGCTTGCCTTCGCCCTGGTCACCACAGCTTGGAGATTACGGGCATATTTCCAAGCTCACACAATCATTGTCCTGACAGATCAGCCTCTGAAAAACATCCTCCATAAACCCGAGACCTCGGGTCAATTGGTTAAGTGGTCAGTTGAACTCAGTCAGTTCGACATTAAATACAAACCGAGGCATGCGATTAAGGGGCAAGCAGCGGCAGATTTTATGGCAGAGTTCACGATGGCCTCGGAATCTAAAGAAAGTGATGATGCCTTACAGCGAACTTGGGTTCTGTATGTGGACGGTTCGGCAACACAGGGGGCTAGCAGGGCAGGCATTATGCTGGTATCCCCTGAAGGATGCAGAGTTGAATATGCATTACGTTTCAACTTCTCAGCTTCCAATAATGAGGTTGAATATGAGGCATTAATAGCCAGGCTACGGCTCACCCTTAGAATGGGGGCAGACCAAGTGATTGTGAAGAGTGATTCCCAATTAGTGGTTGAACAGGTCAGAGGTGAATTCGAGGCTAGAGAAGACAATATGGTGAAGTATTGCCAGACTGCGAAGGAGTTGGCCTGCAAATTCATGAAATTCGAAATAGAGAGGATCCCAAGGATAGATAATGAAGAGGCTGATCGGTTGGCTCGGATTGTAACTTCGAATGGGCCACACCCTAACATCCTTATTAAGGAACTCAAACAGCCAAGTACCGAGGTCCCTGAAGTCAGTCAAATAGAGGTGGAGGCAACATGGGCTAAGCTGATTCGTGAATACTTAGAAAGGGGAAGATTTCCTAAAGATCAGAACGAGCAAAGCAGGGTTCAGTACCGAGCGACGAGGTATGTGATCATTGAGGGAGTACTATACCGAAGGGGGCACACTTTGCCATTGCTTCGGTGCGCAACTGAGCCTGAGGCTGAGTATATACTCAGGGAAATTCATGAATGAGTTTGTGGCAGTCATTCTGGGTGGAGAATGTTAGCCAAAAAAGTCTTACACGCAGCCAATTACTGGCCCACCATAGAAAAGGATGCCCAGAACTTGGTGAGAAGATGCGACAAATGCCAGAGGTTTGCCAACGTTTCTAGAAAACCAGCTCAAGACCTGACCCCTATACAGAGCCCATGGCCTTTCGCTCAGTGGAGAATCGACATCGTCGGCCCCCTCCCCCTAGGGAAGAGACAAAGGAAATTTGTAGTGGTAGCCATAGACTATTTTACGAAATGGGTAGAAGCCGAAGTTCTGTCTAGCATCACCAATCAAAACATGAGGAAGTTCCTATGGCAGGGGATTGTATGCAGGTTTGGTATCCTATGGGTGGTGATAATCGACAATGGAAAACAGTTCGAAAGTCGATTGTTCAATGAGCTTTGCGAACAGTTGGGGATTCACCATCACTACTCGTTCCCCGAACATCCCCAAGCCAACGGACAGGTAGAAGTAACTAACCGGTCCTTGCTGAAAATCATCAAAACTAGGTTGGAGAAAGCCAAAGGGTTATGGGCGGATGAGCTTGCCAATATACTGTGGGCCTACCGAACCACGGAACGAACTCCTACAGGATATACACCGTTTTCTTCAACGTTTGGCACAGAGGCAGTGATCCCAGTAGAGGTCAGCCTCCACAGCCTAAGGGTCGAATTGTTTGATCCAGATATTAGTGAAGATACATTGAAGACTGATCTGGATCTGCTGGAAGGGAAAAGACTGCAAGCGGTCGTTCGAACGGCAGTATATCAACAGAAGATGAAGCAGTACCACAATCAGAGGGTCAAGCCTAGGAGATTTAAAACTGGCGATTTGGTTCTTAAGAGGGTGAATCAATCAACTCGGGATCCTCGAGAAGGAAAGCTCGATCCAAATTGGGAGGGGCCATATGTTATTGTCTCCTGCTCCAGAGAAGGAACCTATTGGCTCAGGGATCGCAATGGAAGGACTCTACCTCACCCCTGGAATAGCGAACACCTGAAGAGATATTTCACTTGAGAAGCACCCGAAGCAGTTGTTCTTTTTGTCTTTCTTTTGAAAACGTTCTATCAGTTGTTCTTTTTATCTTTCTTTTGAAAACGTTCTATCTTTGAACGGTTTACTATAAAACGATACAATTTTATTCTATTCATGTGAATGAAAAAGTGATGAAAAGATGCCTGCTAGGCCGAGAGCGCCTAAGGGGCGTGTCGACAGTTCGGTTGGCCCGAGAGAGACCGATCGACAGGAAAAGACGCCTGCTAGGCCGAGAGCACCTAAGGGGCGTGTCAACAGCTCAGTCGGCTCGAGAGAGACTGACCGATAGGGAAAGATACCTGCTAGGCCGAGAGCACCTAAGGGGCGTGTCGACAGCTCGATCGGCCCGAGAGAGGCCGACTGACATGGCGAGAAGCCCGTTAGGCTGGAAATAGCTAAGGAGAATGACAAAACATCGGTCGATCAGAGAGAAGCTGATCGGCACAGAAAGATGCTCGACAAGTCAAGGGTCTGTGACGATGGCATTGGTCAAATGACAAACATCATGACAACAGACCACGTCAAATTAACCAGCAAGCAATAGAAAGATGAATGAGCTACAAACTGATGAAAAAATACCATTAAATTCAGTGCGAGAAGATTCCAAAGTTCAAAAAAAAAAAGGGAGAGTCTTTATCCTCTTGCGCCAGCGTTGGAGGTAAGCTGAGAATAGTCGACAACCTCGGTTTGATCGGCAGCTTGGCTTGGACCCACCCCCAAACCAGCTGCTTCTAGATCTCGGGAATAATCAGAGAGAGGGGAGGCAGCAGCCCCAGCCACAAAGATCACCTCGGAAAGGTCCAAGTGAGGATAAAGCATGAGAACTTCAACCTTGGCATCGTTGAAGCCATCCTAGAAAGCTTCAGCAAGCCAATCTTGGCCTTCAAAGCTCTCTTTGAACTCTTCAACAGCAGCTGCCGCCCGTGCCTCCGTCTCATTTTTCAGCAGCTCTACCTGCCCGGCCAGTTCTTTCTTCAAGTTGGTCTCGGCGAGCAAGGTAGAGGACAGATCACTCGAATGTCGTACAACCTCATCCCGAGCAGCCAAGGCAGCGTCACGCTCGGATGTAGCGGCAGCAAATTCGGCCTTGACCTTCTGGATCTCCTCCTCTAGGGCAGACAACCGAGCCAGCAGATGCTCATTTTTCCTGCTTTCCTGAAGAAAGCCTCGATTCATTTCAACGAACCGAGTACCGAGCTCAGCAGAATAAAGCATGACCTGTAAGTTTACGTGTGTGTCAAATACAAGCAGCAAGGAATAAAAAAGTTCCGGAGGTAGAGGAAAGTACCTTGGCAAGGTCATGGGCAATATTCTTGGTCAACTGAGTAGGAGAGATCCCTTTTGACCGAGCCAAGTCTTCAGGGGTAATGATCCCCTCCATCCTCCTGATCGCCAGAGCCAGGTCATCCACAAGGTTGCCCGAGGGAGAACCTGAAGCTACCCCTATTTCCGGCTGACAGCCCGATGGGGGTAAAGAAGGCGCCATGGATACAGGATCGTTCAGCTCGATGACTGGAGGGTCACGTTGTTCTAACAGGTGAGAGATCGGGTCTTCGTCTCTTAGCTCCGAGTGAGGCACCGCCCCTCTCGAAGGACCCGAGCTCACAATCTTTATTCTTTTGGCCGGCTAGGGATCCGACCCTGAAGCCTTCCTACCCTTGTACGCCTCGTTATTGAACTTCATCTGGTGGTGAGACAAGATGGAGGCGGCAACGTCGGCGTCTGCAAATTAGATAACATGGAAAGATGAGTCCCAAAAATAAAAACAAAATATAAACATTATCAATGACTCACTTCTCTCACGTTCGATCTCCGAAGCCTTTGAGGTCGGCTCAGGGCCAAGCATATGTTCGGCCAGACTCTCAGCTGTAATCAGAACACTGCAATGATGGTTGGGAAAAGTCTAAGCCAGAAGGATTCACTCCAACTGAACATCAGTCAGAGAAGGTCGAGCTTTGGCTAGACAAATTACAGCAGAGGTCAGGATAAGGTAGAGGTAGGAATTTGACTAATTTAAAGAAAAAAGGGGGACATCATACCCTCTTCGCTGGGCCAGCCCCATGCAAGGGGGCAACGGATCAGCTTGTCCTCTTCGGTCTCCCAAGGGCAGAACTCTCACCCATCTCCGAAGAGGAAAAAGAAGTTCTCCTTCCAAAGCTTTACGGAGGAAGGATAGCCCTCCACCAAATTGAACTCTTTCGCTCTGGCTGAGAAATAGTACCAACCTCGGCCTGATTCCACAACTCGGTAATAGTATAAAAATTCGTCTGCTGAGAGGTGCTCACCTTTAGTGGCCTTCCAAATCACTGCGCACCCTACAAGGATTTTCCAGCTATTTGGCACAAGCTGGGCCGAGTTCAAATTAAGGCGAGAAAGTACCTCCCTAATAGGTTGCGCCAAAGGGAATCGCAACCCGCTTGACAGGGCAGCCTCATACACAGTGATGACCCCGGGCATTGAAGGAGAGCAGGTAGTGTCTTCAGAAGCGGGCCAACAGTAAGAAAGATTCTTTGGAGGTTGAAATGCCTTAAGAAGTTTTTTTAATTTAGTCCTATTCACGACTGAGTGGATTGTTGCACAATCCAGCTCAAGGAGGCCATCCCCCCCAGACGAGGAGGCCTCCTGATGATCTGACCTGGGGGAACTCCTTGGGGGTTCGAGGCCCTGGTCTGAACTAACCACTTCTGAGTCACTATGGGGTACGTCGCTCGCGAACGAATCATCGGTGTCCTCATTGACGATCATTCTCCTCCGGGAAGCCATGATCTCAGAAAGATTTAAAGTTCGAAGTCTAAAATTGTAATATTCAAAAATAAAAAAGGCAGAAATCGCCTTAAGAAATGAAGGAGTTCCTATAAAACCTACCGGGTTAGGCAGCCTGTTATACCTCTTGTAAGCCCACAGACATCGGACAAGAAACCAAAGCATAAAAAAGAAAGGGGGTAATGAAATGAGACGGGAGAAACGTACCAGAAAAGGGAGCACTCTACAACTCGAAGATGAAGAAAACGGAAATGGTGGAAGCCCAACAAAGTTAACGAGGGAGAAAATGAAAAGGTGCACGGTAAACGAACGTGTCCAAAATTTGAAAAAGAACGTTGTAAGATGGTGCCGCGTAAATACAATCTGTAGGGCCTGTAGGATAACCAAAAAACACCAATTCAATAATGACGCAAAGCGACCCAGAGGGAGAAGTTGCAAGAACGCGAAATGGCGCAATAATGATGACTGACAGCATTAAATGCGCATGTGGCTCAGAGAGGATGGGCTCACTCGATTCCCTCAACCCTGCTAGCAGACTTGGGGAATTGGGGGGCAACTGATGATGAAGATCTTCTGAGGGCATCTGAAATGACCTAGAGGCCCCTCAACGTTACGATGAAAGGGTCGAGGGAATCCAGATAACAGGAACCGAGCTGACCCACCCATCGGGGATGGACCGATCTGACCCTTTTGAGTGACCAAAGTGATCTTGTAACTCGAAACGGATAATGAGGGAGCCGAGATATTCAGCCGAGCTAGCTAATCACCCTATCGACTCAAACGCCTCTTCCGAGGATGATGGGGAGGCACATGAGTGGCGGATACTTCGACGATTTCAAGGGCAAGATCAACGGAAAGAATAGAGATTGATTCGAATCTCCTGCTTGCCTTATCCAGCTAAGAAAATCGCGACAAATCAGGAAAAGATTTCTAATTCTGTTCAAAGCTTTGCGGAATATCTGGGGAGGAAAAAAGGACCCAGATAGGGTATGAAAAAACTCTCTCTCTTCTCTTCTCATTTCCTTTTTCTCTGGAAGAAAGGACGAAACTCTACATCCTGTGCTAACTTAAGCATCGGAGATTTTTTTGGTAGGCACCACACCGGTGTTCATTATAGGGAAATCTCCGTCATTCTTCAGAAGAACGAGTCCTCGAAGACCCGGATTAAGAACTACGAAATTTTTGCATCATCACCGGTTCTTAAATAAAAATGTAAGATTATAGTAAAAAAAAATAGTAAAATAAAAAATAATAGGTGGAATGGGGCCGTTCGTACCACAAGCAGCAATAATGAAATGACCAAAACAGCCCCCACGCCCATGGTGACAGTTCAACCACGCATCTCTCCGTGCATACATACCTCCGCCTCTTCTGATCTCCTACATCGTACCTTGCCAACCACAAAAATCAACAATGAAAAGACAGACTCTGATCGGTTCGTGGCTGTGAATTAACGGTCCAAAATATGAAAAAAGCTGCGAGCACGAACCCACTTCGGTCTCAGCTGCTCATATTCTCTCTCTCTCTCTCTCTCTCTCTCTCTCTCTCCATGATCACCTGCAGAAACCTTTGCCATTTATCGCTCTATCAAAGCTTCACTTCCAAAACAAAACCCGACCATTTTGTTTATTTACAGACCAACCCTTGTTCGTTCCGCTACAATCACAAATGCCTGGTCTTCTCCTACTCCAGGGATAGAGATAACCATTTCATAAATGGCACGAATCATTTTGGTAACAGACACAGAGCACAAGATTATGAAGAAGAAGAAGTAGAAAGGGAAGAGAGAGAGAAGAAGGTTAACTGTGAAGTGGAGGTGATTTCGTGGCGGGAGCGCAGAGTAAAGGGCCAAATACTGGTTAATGCAGACATTGAATCTGTCTGGAATGCTCTTACTGACTATGAGAGGCTTGCTGATTTCATCCCTAATCTTATTTTCAGGTTATACTTCAAAACTAAACCTCTCCCTCTTTCTTTCGCACGCACGTACATATACACACATGCGTGGTTTGTGTGTTTCTGTATTGATTGATTTTGAACAATCAAAGTTTTCCTTTTGTTTGTACGCTTTAGCATGTTTTTTTTTTTTTCTCTCTCTCAGTCTGATAGTTTTTCAATTGATGAATAACATCAA
Organism: Vitellaria paradoxa; assembly: GCA_019916065.1. Classification (NCBI taxonomy): domain Eukaryota; kingdom Viridiplantae; phylum Streptophyta; class Magnoliopsida; order Ericales; family Sapotaceae; genus Vitellaria; species Vitellaria paradoxa. The sequence continues at coordinate 46,231,523 of CM034233.1, read as the reverse complement.
TCTTCAAGTTGCATTGGGCATCTAAATTGGGATTCCAACTGCATGTACCTATTTTGGGAACATATGATTTGTTATTTTGGAGTACTAACTTTTGCGCATGTGTTGGGGAAAAAGAATAATTGTTGTAAAGAAGTGTCAAATAAAAAAAAAAATTAATAGCTGAAATAATTGACTGAATGTTTGTGTGATGAAGTAAGCCCTGAAATTCCTGGTGGGGGTTTGCATTTGTTAGTAGTTGCCAAAAACTTACAATACACGGTACGATACATATGACAAGTGTCGCAAAAGAGGCATCTTGTGCAATTTTTATGAGAATATATTTGTCGCAAAAAATTTAGATACACACACCGTATCTTATGTTACAATTCACGATACGCGCTAGATATCTAATGTATATACTATTACAATTTTAGATTATAAAAATTTACCAATTTAATAGGAAAAAGCAAACAAACCAAAATTTTATCCGTATGGGTTTGTTTTTTGAGGAAGAAAATAGGCAAATTTGGTTAAAGACAATCAACAAATTAAGGATAGCAGTTAAATCACAAGTTTCTTCAGCAAATTAATTGGTCATTAGAATTAAGCAATTTATTTTCCCCTAAAATTAATACACCATATTTAAATAAAGCTTCAAAGAGGACAGTAAAATAGAAGTAAGAAAATACTTGAATATAAAAGTGAAATTTAAATATAAATATAGAGAAAATGATTTTTCTTCTTTTGGGATGAAGACTTTAGTGATATAAATTACCAAAAAAAAAAAAAAAAAGACTTTAGTGATATAATATTTTCCATTAAATATAATGGTCTATCATAGTGTACCGCATAATTAGTATGTCTTAAAAAAATAAAATTATAATAAATTAGATGAAATTACCGATACATAGAATGAATTCATTGTGGAAAGCTAAAAGATTATACCATTGTTATGATAATTTTAACGTGTAGGAATGTAATACGATGTAAGATCTTTGAAATGATAACTACAATTTTTTCTACAACATTTTTTATTATCTGTAAATAAGAGGGTTAGTTAACAAGGTTCAAGTCACAATTTATATGGGATGGTGGAAAATGAACTCAATTGTGGACCTAGTCTAGGTCTGAGAAGCAGCTTACCACTTGGACTACCCTCTTGTCCAACTTTATTTGTTGTTATACTATACGTATTTATTTATTTTTGGATAAATTACTATATGTATTTAACCTATATAGGTTTAATTACTTAGCACATTTTTTTTACTTTATTAGAAAACATAGGATACCCGATTCAGTATGATACTGTTTGTGTAAGGGGGGATTTGTGTTGTTTGTGCAACAAAATTAAGTCAATTAAACTTTTGTATGAAAAAATATTATTTGTATGAAAGGCAACAACAAAATTTTGTATAAATTTTTGTATACAAATCGCAATACTTAATGATTAAATCAACTAATTATAAATAATGTGATTTGTACACAAAACTAGTTTTTTAATCGATGAAGTTATTTCTAGAGTCTAGTTTACTCGTGGATCACTTGGACATCCTGAATTCTTGATGAAATGGTACCAATCCGTATGTTCTTTATGGAATGTCCATGGGAGGTGAAACAAGGTCATAATGAGATTCTTATATCAGATAGGGTTCCAGAAGCTAAGTTCCATCTTATTTTGTTCTTCAGTTCTTCTAATATGTGAAATTTTGAATGTCTGCGAAATTATGTTGATTGTTAATACAATATATAAGGACTGCTACTACAAAGTATTACACCCTTGATCGTGAAAAATCGATTGCTTGTTGAACCCTATGAATTGTGTGAAAGTAGGATACCCCAATTTGGGGGTCAAAGAGTTTTATAAAACGTTCTTGGTGGAAAAAAAACGTGAATGAAGGATCTCTGTGAAATTATTTTGAGATTGGTCTTGGAAATTGCTGGGGTAGAACTATTAATTTTGAAAACAATAATTATAAAAATTAATTATAAAGAAATAACGAGGAGTACAGGAGCAAATATATAGCAAGTTGAGCTGCCTACATGATAAGTGATGCAAATGAATGTACCTCAATCTGATAGAGGAGCTATTCTTTACTTTTATCGGAATTGTTGTCATTGTCACATTAGAAGCCCATGTGAGTTACTTGGTGTCAGTCACAAATATTTTTCCTCATCACTGTGTCTAAAATGTTAAGAGTTGAATCTGATTGACTCAAGATATGTTTTCCCAAGCAATCTGTTAGAAGGCCCAAATACTCTCTGTTTTGATCAGTAATTGTTGTCATTGTCACCATTGGAAGCTTTGGTGAGTCAGTTACGTAAATATTTTCCTGATTACTGTCGAAAATTATGAGTTGACCCTGGAAACCCAATCTATTTCATTGAAGATATATTTCTTATTCAATCCAGTGAATCAAAGGTTTAACATGTAGGTTCCAGAAACTTGTTTTCTTTAGTCAAAAATATAATATATATTGATTTTGGAGTGTAATAGAAACAGTGGCCAAACGAATAGTATTTAAAATAGTATGAAATAGAATACAATCCCTTTAATTTTCCAGTATTTGTTAGGAGGAAGGAGGGGGGGGAGTAAAGGCTGCTAATAGATCTACCAAGCAATGTTATCTGAAAGCTTAGTACTATTTTGCAAAAATGTTATTGTTTTCCTTACGTGTTTCTCCATGGAAGGTATGAAACATGGTCTTTTTAGCCACTAATACTATAGTGAAAATATTGGGGAGAATAGTGATACTTTCTTAGCACATTTCAAAGTTCGCTCCTTAGTAATTCAATAGGAGCCTTGTATTATCGCTGTTTAACCACAAAGTTTCAGTAGTAGAACATAGCCTAATGATGGTATATCAGCTATTTAGCACTTATGTTCATGTGCAATCCATTTTCACATGTGGAGATTCTACAATGCTAATTTAAATAGGGTGTTCTAGCAATTCAACTGGAAGATAGTGCACAACAACAACATGATCGGGCAAATAGAAATTATGAGACTTAGCTAGGATCTATAGGTGCTGTGTTAGATCACTGACTGTTCCAAAAGCTTAAACAATTAGGAAATGATTCCAGCAACCTAGAATTGTTTAACAAGCCCACCACTGTGGAACTAAAGTTGGTTGTACGTCAATCATAAATTTAGTCCAACTATAACTGATTTGTGCTCCATGTGGCATTGGGAAAAAAAAGGTCTTATGTCATTTCTTTTCTATTGGGATTAGTTTGAGTTCTAATATATTGTCCTTGTGCTACATGTTAAAAATTATCCAGTGAAGATATTGATAAGAGTTTGTTAAGCATATTTAGTGTAGTTATGATTTTGGCCTATTGTTATTAATATCGTTTCCTTTATGTACTCAAATCTATAGTAGAATAGAGAGAAACATATATTCTTTCCCTTTTTTCTCTCCATAATTCTTTTCTTCTCTCTCAACTAGGTATCTGACATTGATCCAGGGAAAAAATAAAACATAAAAGCTTATCGTTTAAAACCCTTACCAGTTTCACTATTCATGCTGTCAGCCAACTTTCATCATCACCACTTGGCCATACCCTTGACTCGTCGTGACCGTTGATGATGAAGGAACAAAAATTCTACGCGTTCTCTAATGTGCTGGCAACAGGATCTCTCCAACATCTCAGGCGGTGCCAATGGATCTTACTTTTGTGGACTCTCTACCACCCCTTCCTATAGTTGCCTGATGCAAACAAAGCGTCGATAGCATCTATATGATGATTTGTTCGATTGCTCATTGTCGTCGCTTGTCTCTCATTGTTGCTCGCTTGTCTCCTATGCTAAGTTGATGCCCTCTATAATTCATTGCTTGTATCTTGTCCTTGTCACTTGTTCTACCTTGTTTTTTGATAGCTACTCTTTGGTTTCTTTTCTCTGCTGCGTTCTAGACACAGGAAATCAACAAAGGTTTTGATATTGACTTTTTTTGTGGCTGCTTAATACAGTTGTTTATTGTTATCTTGTGATGTTATCAATCCTAATGGCTGCCCACCCCATTGACACTAATATTGTTGGAGATTCTTTCCCTTGTTTCATTGGCTCCACTTACTTCTATAGTGCCAATTGATAGTCCTATGCAAATCAATTTCTTTTGAGAAATTGAAAGGTTCTAATTATCTAATACAGTCTTATGCCCTTTAGGATTTTTGATCGGTTGATAGATGGAGAAATTTATTATTGATCTTCCTCCAGATTCTTAGCCTCTTACCTGTTCACAGTGGCGTGCTGTGGATGTAGTTGTTATAAGTTGGCTTTAGCACAGTCTTGAGCCTTCAGTTTGCGCATTATTGCCCCTATGTATTACTTCTAAGGTAATTGGGGCTCTTTGACAGATTCTTTTGCTCACTTTTTTGTAGGATAATCTCTCTTTATCAGATTATTATAGCATTCTTAAGGCCCTAGGTGATTGTCTCTTACAGTTTCGACCCTTTTGATATACTAAGGTGAAGATGATGAGATAGTGGGAAGAGCATTTGATAGTTGTGCTTCTAGCGGGCTAAATGATGATCTTTGTAGCTATTGTGACCAACTTTTGGCTGGTGAGACTATACCTATCATTGGCTAGGCCCAAGTTGGTAGTCCCAATCTAGGTTTGTTTTAAATCTTAAATATGAGGTTTGTAAACTTGGCAAATATCACCGTAGTTCTTTTTCTAGTAGCACTGGTAGTTGTCAGTCTGAACCTTTTGAAGTAGTCCGTATGGACATTTGTGGTCCTTCAAGAGTCTTTACTTATAATCGATATTAGTATTTTGTCATATTTGTAGATGATTATTCTCGTATGATATGGTTGTTTGTAATGAAAAATCAATTTGAGTTACATGCAATTACCTTACATTTTTATAATGAAATTGTTACGCAGTTTGGTAAACACATTAAAATGCTTCATTTTGCATTGGAATACACTAAATCTGTGATTTGACCAATTTTGTGTTGAATGAGGCATTATTCACTAGACAACTTGTATTCATAGATCACTTCAAAATGGTGGTGTTGAACACAAATATCGTCATTTGCTCGATATTGCTCGAACCTTGAGGTTTAATATGAATGTTCCAAAACAATATTGGGGTGATGCCATCGTGACAACTTATTTGCTCATTAATCGTGTTCCCTCAACCACACTTGGTAATCAGTCTTCAGTCTTCCTTCTCTCTACTTTATCCTTCCACTTCTCTTTTCTCTCTTATTCCTCACACCTTTAACTGTGTTTCTTTTGTTATAACTTGGACATAGGTTTGGATAAACTCTCACCTAGAGCTTGTTGCTGTGTCTTCCCTAGATATTCTCGTACTAAGAAGGGATATCGTTGTTAACACCCTCCTCCTTGTAGGACCTTTGTTAGTGCTAATATTATCTTCTTTGAGTCTATCTCCTATTTTCCTCAAGGAGATTTATCTTCTCGTGATGGGGAGGTTCTCTCCCTCCTCGAGAGGGGGAGCCGTCTTAAGAGTTTTCCTTTTGTTGATCCTGTGCTTCCTATACTTAGTTTTCCCCATTGCGGGTTTATTAGCATAGCTCTCATCCTGCTCCTTTCAGCTCCAATTACCTTAGCACTTGTGGGTCCTAAACCATTTGAGTTATCCACTACTAATGTCTCTGAGCCTGATGAGGCATCCACCACTAGTGTCCTTGAGCCTACACTTTTTGCCACTGATGATCTTCTCATTGCCCTACGAAGAGGTAAATGTATTTGTACCCAACGTCCTATTACTAAATTTTTTTTCTTACCATCATATGTACCTCGTTTCCAGTCCTTTGTCTGTGCCTTGTTTTTTGTTTCTATTCCTACCTCCTATAAGTAGGTATTATTATAACCGAGCTAAAAGGTAGTGATTAATGAAGAGATGCATGCATTACATCACAATCATACTTAGGAGCTTATAACTCTTCCACCTGAGAAGAAGACAATTAATTGGGTGTCGATAAGTGTACACTATTAAGTATTTTCCAGATGTATCAGTTGATAGACTTAAGGCTCAGTTGGTGGCTAAGCATGGTTCAAAGTATTGTCCAAGATAGCCGATGTTTCAGTGTCTCGGATTGGAATTGATGAATAGCGCGGCGAGATCTCAACCTGCATCAAAGAAATGCACCAAGAATAGTCGTCTCGCTCTGTTATGGCCGAGATAAGCCGATATCTTGCGATACACTAAGACAACTAGTTGTTGTGGCGAGAAATCAGCGAGATACATGATTTCCCGGCGATTCGTGTAAAAGAGGAAAAAGTATCTCACCTTCACCTTCATCTTTTTAGATTTGCATGACGAGAGAGAAGTTGAAATCGCAAATCGTTGGAGTGGTTCATAGTTGCACAGATCATTGCAAGACTCACAAGAGTAGTTTGCAATCACAGATATTGTCGTGATGACCTATTGCCGACGCTAGTTACTATCATTGTGGCCGCACCCTTGCCAGCGAGCATCGTCATAGCCTCTCTCACACTTCAAACGAATAGCCTTAGTTAACAAACCCTTTGTTGACCCTTTTACTGATGAAACGGTGATATGTTTCATCAATTTTTTGCTTTGATATTCTTAACATTTGTGTATAGCCCTTAGCCACATGGTTCAAAATTTCTTTTGGTTGTCGTATTACATGTTTCGTTAGCAGAGGGTTTGTTAATTGAGGCTGTTTATCTAAAGTGAGAGGGAGGTTGTGACGATGCTTGCTGGTGAGGGTGGTGCGATCACGATGACAGCGACTGACGTTGACGGCAATAGATCATTACGACGATCTTGCGATGATCTGTGATTGTGAGCTACTCTTGTGAGTCTTGCAATGATCTGCGCAACTATGAACCACTCTGGCAATTTGCAATTTCAACTTCTCTCTCGTCGTGCAGATCTAAAAAGATGAAGGTGAATGTGAGATAACTTTTTCCTCTTCTATGTGAATCATTGAAAAATGGTTTGTCTTGCTGATTTCTCGTCGCGACAACTAGTTGTCTCGGTGTATCGCAAGATATCGACTTGTCTCGTCCGCGACAGAGCGAGATGACTATTCTTGACACATTTCTTTGATGCAGGCTGAGATCTTGTTGTGCCGTCCATCGATTCTAGTCCAAGACGCTGAGATATTAGCTGTGTTGAACGATACTTTGAACCATGCTAGTAGCAGTGGGTAAGGTCTTGCTTGTTAAGATTTGATCCTTAAATCCTCGGAGAGCAAGATTAAGGTCAAATAAAAAATTAGCAATCATAAACTCTTCCCAATATTTCTTTTGCTGTAGCAAGTTTGCACTAAAGGGGCGATATTACAACAACTGGTCCCATAAGCTTTTCAAATGACTATAATATCTTGTTTCGCTAAGCATATTTGCACGTACAACTCATAAACGCGAGAATCATTGCTCTTTTCGGAGTAAGATTTAGTGAGGCAGTCCCATATCCTTTTTGAGGAATCGCAGAATTCAACTGTGGTGGCAATAGAGTCCTCTAAACTCTGCCACAGGAGGCCCATTATAATCGCATCTTCACTCATCCAAACACTGTATTTAGGGCCATTTGAGGGAGGTGCTTCATCAGTGATATATTATAGTTTGTTTTTTCCCCCGAAGAAAGGTTTTAACTACATGTGCCCAACTCAAATAATGTCGCCATTCAACTACTTTGGCCTAAGAGAGCGAGGAACATCATTAGCTTTGAGAAAAACTACCTGGGGCCTGTTTGGCCGACCAAAACATACCAAAAGTCACCAAACTTTAACTACTTTTTGTACTTTCTTTCAATAAAATTTTAACACTTATCACCTTTATGTCACATCTTTCTATTTTTATTGTACTTTTTGACCAAAAGTTGGCCAACCAAACAGGCCCCTGGTGAAGGTTTTGATCAAATGAAGATTCTGACTTTGACATAAGAAATAGAATACCTGAAACAATATGTTTGATTTAGGAGTCCTCCCAAGAGAGAGAGAGAGAGAGGAAAAGCCACCAATTAATCAGAACTAGCAAAAGAAGCATCATAAGAAGCAAACAAGCAAAAATGACGAACTCAACAACGAAAGGATGAACAGTTGACAACTGACATCAACGAGAAGAACACAGCAATGTGAATCTTCAACAGATCATCAATTGAGAAGAACAAAGCAACGAGAGTTAATCAACGAACATAGCATAGCAACGAGAATCGACGAACTCAACAACAAATGGACGAATAGTCGGTGATATCAACAAGCAACAAGTTTTCAACAGAACCTCAAAAACAAGGGGCGACGACATGTGCTCATATCAGGCAATTGCCGTCGAAGAAGCCGGTAGTCCTCTAATGGGTCGTGTGCCGACATGCACTAAGGGTTCCCTCAGTGCATGAGATTTGACGTAGGGAGTGAAGGTTACGCGTGGGAGCACGTGAGAGGACTTTTAGTGACAAGCCTGCTAGGGTTCTAGTTGTTGGTCACCGACGAGGCTCAAGGTACTGTCGGGTAGTGACTCTGGTCGCCAAAGAGATTGCCAGCGATGAACAGTCTTCTTCACTTATGTGGTTTGCCCCTCTCTTTTATTTATTTATTTTTATTTTTCTTGCTCGGATACCATGTTAAGAATATTAAAGCAAAAAATTGAGGAGTGTATATTCTCCCCTCTCCATGCATTCTATTTATAATTGAAGATTTCAATCAGAAAGGAAATACAATGAAGCATGGCTATCAATATAGGAAGGGAAAATATTTAATACTCAATCATAATAATAATATACTCAATCACACGAATATTCTCTAACAACAGACATATGAGGTTAATTATTTAGTGACTTTTTTACTAGTTGCTTGCTTTAATGCATTTCGTATTCGTCAAGCAGTGATAGTGAGCAAGTCTTGGCCCTTGTTTCAATTAGATATTAAAAATGCCTTCTTGATTTTCAGGAGAAGGTATATATGGAGTTTGAGGTAATGACCATCTTGTTTTTTGCTTGCGCGGAGCTCTGTATAGGCGTAAGCATTCTCCATGGTCATAGTTTGATAAGTTCAATACTGTTCTGTTGGACTATGATTTTTAATGATCCACATCTGATCATTCAGTGTTTATGCATCAATCACCCTTCAATACTATTGTTTTGATTGTCTATGTTGATGATATTATTATTTCTAGTGCTGATGATAAGGGTATTTTTGTGTTGACTGACCATCTGGGAAAGCACTTTTATACGAAGGATCTTGGAACTTTATGCTATTCCCTAGGTGTTAAGGTTGCCCATTCCTCACATGGTATATCTCTATCTCAAAAGAAATTTGTTTTGAATTTGCTATCTGAGACTGGGCTTTTGGGTTCTCAACCTACTAACATACCTATGAATTCTTCTATTTGACTTGATTCTAGGAGTGGTGAACTATTTTCCAATGTTTATAGATATTGCCGGCTTATGGGAAAGTTAATCTATTTCACTGTGACACGTCCACACATTACATATGCTATTGGTATAGTGAGTGAGTTCATGCATGCTCCTTACTAACACCATTTTGATGTTGTGTGTTGTATTTTGAGGTATCTGAAGAGTTCTCCCGATGGAAGATTGTTTTATTGACCTTTTGTCTTGTTTGATGTCATTGGATATTGTGATGCAAATTGGGTAGGTAGTCATTCAGATAGAAGATCTACTTCTGGTTGCTATACTTTTGTTGAGGATAATTTTGTGACTTGAGCTAGTAAAGAGTGGACTGTTATTGCTTGTTCTAGTGCTAAGACCGAGTATCATGCCATGGGCCATCCTGTTTCTAAGATGCTTTGGGTTCATTGTCTCTTTAGTTACTTTAGCCTTAAGCTTCTAGCTCCGATGTTTATGTATTGTGATAATTAAGTTACCATCTTTATTGCTAATAATCTAGCCTTTTGTCATCAATGTACCAAGTATATAAAACTGGATTGTCGCTTCATTCGAGATCTCCTACTTAAGAAGGATCTCACTACTCCATTTGGACGCACAGATTCTCAAATGGGTGATATACTAACCAAGCCCTTAGCTCAACCTTCTTTTCAGCAGTTATCTATCAAGTTAGGCATGTTTGATCTTTATGCTTCAGTTTGAGGGGAAGTGTTAACATATGATAATATTTTGTTAAGGATATTTAGGTAGCTAGGATTTGGCTTATCTTTATTATCATCGTTTTCTTTTTGTACTCAATCTCTTTGATTATAGATATAGTAAAATAGAGGGAGAGAACATATATCTCATTCATTTTTCCTCTCCATAATTATTTTCTGCTCTCTTAACTAACCAAAAATAGGATAATTAAGTTTATTATTAAATTTTGAAGTTCGCATATAAAAGAAATAAAAGTTCACGAGATAAACTAACCGGCTTATCACTGGTAGTAGTTTTATTTCTTGTATGTCTATTAGCTGTTTTCAACTGCATTTTCAATTTAATTATGATGTCTTGCTAGATTTTATTGAATTCCTAAAACGATTTGTCCATAACAATAATTTTGATATTGACATTACTTCTACCGTTATTTGACCGACCTGCTTTTTACTGGATTGTCAGTGGGAGAATTCCTTGCCCACATCCTAGGCGGATATGGTTGGAGCAGAGAGGCTTGCAGCGGGCATTATATTGGCATATAGAAGCTCGTGTTGTCTTGGATCTGCAAGAATTTCTTAATTCAGTAAGTCATTTTAGCCTAAATATTGTGTGAATTATGTGAATATGAATATGACCACTGACTTGAATATTATTTCAATAGGAATATGTTGCTAATGCCTACCTATACGGGTGCAGAAGCGTGGATGAATGTTGTTTTTTGTTCCCTTTTTCTTACTCGGGGCTAGAGGAGAGTAGAAGTATGGAAATGTGTGCGTGAATGAGACATTTTGTGTGGGTATGTTAGTGTTTGCCAATAAAAAAGATGTGCTACTTGTCTTACTCGCTCGAGCTCATGGACACATTTTGGGGGTTGGTGTAGGATCGTAGAGAAGACGAAAGAATCAAATAAGAAGAAGAAGAAGAAGAGAAAAGGAGAAGGAGAGGGAAAAGAATAGCAGCTGTAGGGAAGAAGCAATCAAATTATCATCCAATCAATCAATAATGTTCTGCTAACCCTAATTAGGGTTTAAATAGTCCAAATAATCTTTAATAATATAAACTTATAATCAATAAAGTTCAAAACAAATGGGTTTAAATAATAAATAATAATAGTAAAAAGAAATAAATTTAAAAACTGATGTCCTCATTAACTCTCTCGAACTAAGAAGAACTCGACTCTGTTGAGTTGAAAACTTGGCACTATTATTAGGTCGCATTTTCCACTTGACAAGACATCTTCGGAGTTGAAGGAAAATGAGGTCTTCAACATTGAACATAGATAGACACCGTTGAAGAGGCGGAGGAACTGGAATTGGCAGGAAAACATCGCCATAACCTGTAGACAATATCTGAGGCCCAAAGATGCCTCGATAAGGTAACAAGTTCTCCCAATAGCAAATTGCGACAAAACCCATATCAAATGGCAAAGTGAAAAAAATTGCATTGGGACTAGGATCACAAAGGATATAGAATAGTCTAACATTTTCAGCATGCAAATTTTGACAAGACGATATGGGGTAGTAAGTAAGCAATGCATAAGTCGTTATTAAGTTACATCCATTAAATTCTTTATTCCCATTAATAACATAAGTAGGAAATTTATAATAATTATTACTTAACCCAATTTTCCAGTTAATATCGGCATCATCAAAAAGGGGTGGAATACATTGTTGAGAAAAAATGAGGAGGGATGATGCAACTGAATTTGTCAAATTAGAATCCCTCAAAGAAGAATAAGTGACTGGAAACTCAATGATATCAATAGAATAGCAGTAAGAGATGCCACACACAACTTGTAAGAGAAACTGTTCAATGCAAGAATGTCTCTGTTACACACTATAAGTGTGGAGGACTTATGCAACTGGATGATCTCACGGAAGAATAACTTGGATATAGACTCAAAGAACTCCTAATTGATGAAGTCACTTAGTAAAACTCTTGTGATGCTTAAATAATATCCCCTGAAAAAGTAGCCATCACCAATGATAAAGTCTATGCAATCTTGACGATCATTATTCATGATGTCCTCAAAGAAACCAACAAAATCAAGATAAGATGACGGTGGAACCAATTCAACCACTTCAGACACATTTTGAGGATTTGGTGACTCGTCATGATCAAATGTCAAAAGAGGAGAATCAATAAAAGAATCACAAGTGTCAACAAAAACAATAGGGGCGCTAGGTTTAGGAGATGGACGTTGTAACTCAATGGTTTGTATAGGGCACTTTGACTCTGACATAGACTCATAAGACTCAAATTCATAGTATTTTTTAATTTCTAAAGCTTTGGAATAAGTTTCATTTAATGTCTTATGAGTGTATTATTGAACTACCTCACGGATGCACGGCCTTAGCCTAAGGACAAATCTACTGATGGCACAAGGCTCATTTTGAAAGTTAGATCACTTCCTAAGAGTTTTAAATTGATCAAAATAGTCATCAACAGAAGAATCCTCCTGTTTAAGACACATTAACTAAGACTATGCATTATCTATAAAACTTTTAGGAACAAATCGGTCATTCAAAATTTGTTTCACCAAAGCCCACCGAGTAACAGGTATATGGTATAATTCGACTGTTTGCTGATTCTCTCTAGCATAATTGGTTAATCTTGTTTTGGTCAGACGAATACGTCGGTCATCAGACAGGTCGTGATAGTCAAAAATGTATTTAATATCATCTACCCAATCAAGAAACTCATGAGGATCGATAGTGCCACTAAAATAAGAAGGATCTTTGACGTAAGTTTGATGAATAGAACGAAGTCATATTTTATTATTCCAATATAATTGGTTTTCAAAATTCATGGTAAAAGGACGGAAGTAATTTTTTTTTTTTTTTTTAATGCTAATATTAAAGAAAACTGAAAAAGAGAGTAATAAAAATATAAAATCCTAATATGCTTAAAATAGGAATGATGAATCTGATAAATGAAACTCAATAAATAATTTAGGCAAGCAAGGAGTGAGTGATTCTTTTTTCTTTTTCTTTTTTTTTTTTTTAAGATGGGCAACAATTACCTAAATTCAAAAGGGAAATAGGAAGTAGGATAAATAAAACAAATGGGCAAGGTTCAACTTCAAATTTATGCAATTCACGCTGCTATATGACATAAGCATTTATCATAATTAATAATGAGAGAGTTGTACCTAATTCAAACATTTGCTCTAAACTATGTAAAGTGTTCACTTTTGAAACATCCGAATAAGTAGTCGGCTGTCCTGTTGCTTAGAGTTTGCCAAAATAGATTGACAGAGTATTCTGGAATTCATCAGAAGTTACCGAAGGTTTGGCGAAAAGTCGCCGGAGTGTCACCGGAGATCGTCGGAATTCACCGGAGTCACCGACGAGTACGTTTTCGTGCGTTTCTACCAACATTTAATTCCGGCGAACCTCTCCATTGGCACCACCTACCTCTAGCAGCTGTTTCTTTTTTTTTCTAGAACAGTGATTAGGGTTTTAAAAAATTTGTAGGATCATTTGCTCTGATACCAAAGTTGGTGTAGGATCGTAGAGAAGACGAAATAATCAAAGAAGAAGCAGAAGAAGAAGAAGAGAAAATGAGAAGGAGAGGAAAGAGAATAGTAGCTATAGGGAAGAGGCAATCGAATTATCATCCAATCAATCAATAATGTTCTGCTAACCCTAATTAGGGTTTAAATTGAAAACTTCATGGGCCTAACACAAAGGCCTAAAATAAACCTAATACTAAAATAGCCCAAAAACAAATGGGTCCAAATAATCTTTAAAAATATAAACTTATAATCAATAAAGTCCAAAACAAATGGGTTTAAATAATAAATAATAATAATAAAAAGAAATAAATTTAAAAACTGATGTCCTCATCAAGGGTACACTTTTTGGTTCGGCAAATTTTCATCTTTTTATACAAAACAAACGGAATAAAATTCTGTAACTTTCTTTCCTTTTTTCTTTTTTATTTTTTTTGGTTTGGTGTCCTAAAAGATTTATGCTGATTCTGGAGAAACAAACTTTACATGGAATTGCTTGATACCTTTAGGTTGTCTCAGCATATATTTATATGCAAAGAGCTTGTACAAATTAGGGAACGTACAAACTAGGAAACATGTATTCTCCTTATCAAATCCCTATTCAAATCAAATCTTCTAGAAATCAAATTTCTACTAATATACAATGTTTCTACATTCACCATCAAGTTGGAGGATATATATCATGTGTTTTAAGCTTGGCACAAATTTACCTAACTCAAACCCTTTAAGGGCTTTAGTAAACAATTAGCAAGTTGGCCTTCAATTTTAATTTAACCAGTTTTAGTGGTTTTTTGTACGATCTTCTTTTTGAAAAGTGACAGTCCACCTCAGTGTGCTTAATCCTCTCATGAAAAATTGGATTGGACAAAATATAAAGAGCAGCCTTATTATCATATAACAACTCTACGGGCTAAGAGTGCTTAATTCCCAATTCTTATAGGACATCTTGTATCCAAATTAACTTTCGAGTTGTGACCCATGGCTCTATACTCAAATTCTGCACTTAATCCTGTTACCACGGTCTACTTTTTGCTCTTTCATGACAATAGCTTACCTTTAACGAAGATAAAATAACCAATAATGAAAGGTATGTCTGATGGAGATCTTGTCCAATCGTCCAGGAGCTCCCTTCAAATGTCTCAGGATTCGAATAATAGCATTCCAATGAGTAGTATGATGTGATTCCAGAAAGTAACTAATCACACTCACAGAGAATGAAATATCTTATCTTATCACTGTTGGGTAGTTGAGAGGGGAACAATTATCTTTGAGAGCCCTCTTCATGGAGCTTTCTATGGCCATGCCCTCATCATTGTTGTCTTCTGCAACCTAGAGCAATGCTTTGGTTGTTGCAAAGCGAGTGGAAGGCGAGAAGCTAAATTGATTGAAGAATTGTTTGAACTTGGGGGTTTTGCTTATAGTTGTGCCCTTTCACGTTCAAACTCTGGGTGGGTTGTTGGGTTTGGTATGATAACTTCCCATGTCGCTATCTTTTCATGCTCTTTGTGATGCGATATCATCATCACATTGCGTTGTCTATCTTGATGGCAAGGGAGTGAATCTTTCAACACGTCCCGTGGGGTGACCTCTAACCCTCTCTTCCTAGCCATCTTGTGAAAGAAAGTCCAGAAGGCTTAACAACCCTTGGTGGGGTGCTTTATAGTGTGATGGTACCTATAGAAACTTGGCTGTTCTTCTTATCTTACAAGTAAATTCTTTGGTTTGCACCCACCCGCCGGGGGGGAGGGGTTGACTAGTACGCCATCTGTGACCCATGCATCTAGAAGGGCTCTTAGATCTGAAGTGGATAAATGGGCCAGAAATGGAGGCTGTAGTGGGTTATCTTTTAGAGTTTCTTGTCCCCGTTCCTCCAATATAA
Source organism: Vitellaria paradoxa (assembly GCA_019916065.1). NCBI lineage: Eukaryota > Viridiplantae > Streptophyta > Magnoliopsida > Ericales > Sapotaceae > Vitellaria > Vitellaria paradoxa. The sequence goes on along the minus strand of CM034233.1, from coordinate 46,216,108 downwards.
CGACTACACGGTGGAGGCTTTTACTTCAAATACAGAGTGATTGCAACGATGTGGATGTTGCCTATCTCTTGAAGTTTGTCGATCTCTTTTGGGAAAATGAATGGTGGAGAATGGAAGTTGTCATGCTACTCCTCTTATTGTTTCACTTAGATTTTCGGTAGCAACTCATGCCAAAGAAATCTTGAAAATGATGATTCACCAATTGAACGTCATACTGGGTACTCATCCCCTCAATGCATATCTTCACAAGTTGCTCCTCTGAGATGGGTCTTGGACATCAATTGCCCTCTTGCGGAACCGTTTGACATAAGTAAGGAGGTCTTCCCCAAACCTTTGCAATTCCTGGATTAGATGGAGCGTGGTGAGCCTTTCTTCCACTCAAAAGAACTTGGCGTAGAATTTCTTCACTTGGTCTTCCCATGGGGGCACTGACCCGGCGAGGAGGTTGGCATATCATGTATATGCCTTATTTGTGAGGAATTTGGAAAATGCCCAAAGATACAACATTTTGTTTGAGTTGTGGATTCTCGAGGTATCAATGAACCTTATGACATGCCCACATGCGTCGCCCCTCTTTCCATCAAATCTCATGAACATGGGTACGATGTGATGTTGGGGGTAAGGAAGTTTTGCTATCTAGGTAGGGTAAGGTGGTGGAAGATCAAAGTCAAGTGAGGAGGGAACATTGGAGCTTTCTTGGTAAACCAAGTCTCGGACATAGGATTTTAGTTGTTCTAGGGTGAAGGCGGTTGTAGGGTTCAGCACGAAAAATTAAGTGCCTATTGGTGAGGGAAGGCTTAGGGTAGGGACAACTTATTGAGGGAGAGCAAAGGCGGCAGTATTGACTACTGGGGTTTAGTTTTAGGAAGATGTGGAACCCCCTGTGGGGGGGGGGGGGGCGAGATTACACCCCCTGTAGAACTTGCCGAATGGCTTGCATCATGGATTGCTTGATGGGACTGCAACTGCTAAATGGGGGAATCAGAATGTTTCTCCTGTTGTGCACGACGGGGTTGATTCCTAAGTTGGTCAAGGTTGGTAGCGTGATTAAAGGCAACACCATCAAAGGAAGTGGCAGGAGGGACATCTGCCCTTGTTGCAAGGCCAAAATGGCTTGCATCATGGATTATTGAGTGTGTTGAGCCTTCACTTGCGATTGTTGACAATGCAATACCTGCTTCATGATGACTGGGAATTGGTTTGCCATGGAAAAAATAGTTGGTTGTGTTGCTGTGGGTTCTTGCTCTCCTTCGTTTGTGGAGCTAATTTGGCACCATCATGGGCACTGGTGTTAATCGTGTTGGCACTCTTTTTGTGCGGTGCCATGGATGATGTTCAGCATTGGTTCCCTAGTGGAATGGGTGATCAAAGTGAGGCAGGATGCTCCGATTGTCTGGGAGCAGTGATGTATGACGTTAATGGCGAGGTGTCACTAGAGATGGATGGGATGAGAGCTGGGATAGCTTGGAGTGACGAAGAGAGGTGACTCTCGAGTTATGAGTAGTAAGGGAGTATGTAACAATTGGGTAAAGTATTACTGGGTGAGGGTATTTATAGGGGGTATGTCAGGATAAGAAGGCTGGCTTACACGCACTAAGGACAGTGGTCCTGAGGCCATGTGGCCGATTCTGCATGGCCTGACACATTTGTTGGTGAAGGTACTCTCGACCAAGTAGTTATAACACTGTTGCATGGTTAGCTAATACGAGGATCATCGCCACATAGGTACGAAGTTGGTTTTGTCGCATAGTGATGCTCTTTCTTGGGCTGGTCGAGGGTGTTTCGACAGATCCCTCAATTTTAACTACTAAACGACCCATCCTTGGACTGTCTCATGGGTGAATGTGTGCTACTGAGCTCTTTAACTGTGGAGCCCTTAGGCCTCGCTCCTAGCTTTTGGGAGCAGGGTAAATCCGTAAGTGTTCATCCTTTGGGGTCTCCCAAGGCCCCACGACGAAGGTCTAGAATGCAACCTGATTCCAAATGTTCCTAGTGGAGAAAAGGAGGTATTGGGCAAAAATACCCGCGGTAGGGTGATGTCACATTGCCGTGGCGAAGGGTAGCCCGAGGGCCGCCTCTGCGGTGGGGGTGGCTCTAGACACCTAAAATCCTTATGTGGCATTTAACATGGTTCAGTAGTCTTAATTTGTCATTTAATCATTTCACATTTGCCCTAATAGTGTCTATTTGAATATTTTTTCAAATTTGAGATGCTACCACTTGTTTTTAAAAATTTTTATTCTCTTGATTTCATTTGTTGTCGGACTACAACTCTAAACCTTTCATAGTGTAGGCTAATGATCGTGAGCTCCACTTCTCTATGGTAGATGGTGATTTTAAAAAGTTTGAAGGCAAGTGGTCCTTGAAATTTGGAAAAAGGTAATGAGAATACCATTGGTGACAACATGGTTTCAAACCTCTAATTTGGAAGATACATTGCAGTTTTATCTCCATTTCTTATGTTTTTCCTTTTTTTATTTTTATTTTTTATTTTTTATTTTTGTGTTGTTCTGGTTTTGGGATTCGTGTTCTACATTTGTTTCTACTTAACTGCTATTGGATGATGGATTATACTGGAATAATCTGGAGGATTAAGATTAAAGTCCAAGAAAACTAAAATTTTACCATTTCATTTATGAGTATGATTTTCCATTTAGCTCCATTATATTTGGTTATTGTTATTACACTGACAATTGATTACACAAAAGGAATTACATAGAAAGCTACAGTCTCGGGATCACGAGTTTTTTGGATACCAATAGGCTTGAACATGCCATACCATATTTATCAAAGAACCAATAATCACTGGACTAGTTCAGCTTCCTGTGGCGATAATTTTTGCTCATGCACAGGAAATGAATTATTCTTCATTCTACATTGCATTTGACACGATATATTTCCTTTTCCATTGTAATTGTAATTTCTCTATTTCATTTCATTTTAGGTTTTTCCTTTTTGGTGGGTAAGCTTGAATTTGGCTTTGTAGAAGTTCTAGGGTTTTGTTCAATGGCTTGAGACGCCCATTGGGGTTGTCTTGCATTTTATTTATAATATCAGGAGATATGTACAATATGGAAGGAAAATCAAACTAGGAAAAGGGGAGAAAAAGTAGTACAAGTTAGAGAGGGGCATACCTCTGGTACAAAATATGTGCATGAAGAACAAGAGTGTTACTTTATACATTATGTAAATAAAGCCTAAGACTGCTAAAATGGAGCATACAATATTTTTTATGTTACTGCAAATTACTAGGGTGCAAATTACATTTAAGAATGTAATTTGCAAATTTGTAACAATGGTTCCATTCTTCAGTGCTGATAAGAACTTTTATGTCAAAACTTTGTGATGACGCGTTTGATTTTTGTTTCCATTCAGTTATGCCCAAAACAGAACCTTGCTTTATGAGAAAAAGGTTTCCATTGGGTCAAGCAAGGAAAATGAGGACCTTGATGGTCAGTTAATACAAACAAACAGAGGACAAGGGATGGGGGTTTATGGGTGTACAGCGAGGGGTATGTATGGTCATACCGTTGGACCTATAAAGAGGAAATAATGGGAGGCAAAGAGGCGACAAGTGCATTGATTTTTGCCTGATTGTATGTTTGTTTAGAGATTTAAAAAAAAAAAAAAAAAAAAAAAACAATGGAGTCCTTTTGTGATTTACATGATTACGGCTGGTTGCCTCAGTTAACTAGTTCTATTTTCTAGTCAATTTTTTTTTTTAATCATGGGATTTCTCTTCTTTACTTACCTTTTACTTTTCGCCTCTTGTTAATAAATGTTTCAGTATGCTATTCCCTTTGAGGAAAAACAATGCAACGTGGGGATGGATTATTTTGAACTGGCTCTCATCAATCCATTTAGTATAGGAAGAAAAACCTTCAATTATTTTTTAGTTGTTCAGGCAAAGCGAGTGGAGAGAACACTAGAGGTAATGATTCAGCCTTTTTAATTGCTTCTACCTTGTGCCAATGTTGCTATACTCCAACCTATATTATTAACTTGCCTTCCAAATCACTCCTTATCCCAGATGACTTTATCTGATTGAGGAAATCCATTTCCTTTCTGTCTTTGCCAATTAAATCAACAGAAGGCTCTTTAAAGACTGTTTCTTTTGTGTACTTTTTTTTCTCTCTCTCCTACAAAGTTGAGCATTACATTTGACACATTTTGGAATGATATGTGCTTTGATTCTGCATAGGGTCAATGGCAGTTATAAGTGCCATAGTGAACCTGAGGATAGTAAATGCAAACCCTATAAAAGTTTTTGCTGTGACTTCTAAAAGAAGGGATGCATGGTCATGATGACCTGATTGCTGAAAGTAGTTGACTTTTAAGTTCTCCCTACTATCTGTCAACCGGTTAATTTTACTTGTGGCTCATTTGAATTAAACACACAAGTGAATTTTCAACAAGGTCCTTGTTTGAATGTATCAAGTCTCCAAAGAGTATCTACCTAAGTACTTAAGATGCATATACTACACGCGGCAAGGAACAAAATATTGTTTCAAAATTTTTTCATTTCTTAAGAGACCAAAAAGAAACACTAGTGAATAATATTTCAATTGTTTCTATTGGAACATTAATACACACCCAACCTACAGTGTATCATTCAAAATACTGTGTTGTTCTATATTGTTGTGCTACATCCAAAACATTTCTGAAAAATTCCAAAACCTTTTCAAAATGATTCTATTTTTGTGTGTCAGAATATCTCAGAATATTTTAGACTTAATTGACCATGATTGTAGCTGATTTTATTAGGATTTTATCATGATTGTAATTTTTTTTTTATCTATTATCCACTATTATAAATATAATGACATAGAGGGAGGCTAATAAAGCTCTCTGATTTTCTCCTCTCTCTTATTCAACTTGTTATGAGAGCAATTTAAAAAAAAAAAGAAAAATAGCGGCTGCAGTTCATTCCGTCTACATACCTCCGGCTATCGGCATTGGTCGTTGGCTCTCTAAAAAGGATCGCATCCTTCTGGCAATCACAATCGTAGCCGATTGATTCCTTCTGGTGGTTAGACGCACTTCCACGCGCCGGTGATAGCATCTCAGAGTAGATCTCACGCACTTTTGTCTATAAAGAGGCTGCCAACATATCCTAGCCTATCCTCCGATGGCCTTTGGCAGTGGTCGCCTGATGTAGGATGACCTCGTACCGCCGTTGTCATGATGTATAGATGATTGCTGTCATTGATTGCTCGCTTTCTGCTCTCAGCCATCATTAAATCTAGCTCAGCATTGGCTCTTAGTCGTTGTGCTCTCTCGGTAGTCACCCTAAGTTGTCACTCTTGATCATAGCTCATTTTTAGTTGTCGACTCAGCTCACTGCTTGTTGACAATCGGTGACCATCGCTTTACACGCCTCAATTTTGCCCCCTTAAAAATCACAATATTGAGGACCTTTAGTTAATGGTGCTTTATTGATTAAAATATTGTAATTGTAGGAAGTTGAAAGAAATAGAGAAGATTTAAGAGGGCGAGTTAATTATCCTCAACTCCCTCGTATTGTATATATATTAATGGATTACAATTAATTTCGAAAATGCAATCAATCATAACCTAAATCAATTCTCTCAAATTCTCACAGCTCATAATAGAAAATTCCAAAGATTTTAACACTCCCCTCAAACTAGAATATAGAGATCAAACATGTTTAGTTTGGTAGACAATTTTTGAAATGGAGTTCGAGCTAAGGGTTTTGTGAGAATATGCCCAAATTGAGAATTAGAGCATATAAACGGAGTGATGATGTTGCATAAGCAAGAGATCTTTGATGAAGTGGCAGTCAACTTCAATATGCTTGGTTCGTTCATAAAAAATAGGATTGTTAGCATTAAATTTCGCTTGATTGTGATGGAACATACATATATACATATATATATTATAATAGTTAATGAAATATGCTTCAAATCTTCAAAACATAAACACAACCAACATCACAAGGTGTTCACATACCATATATGTGAAAGATATGCATTGAATCTCTGCCTCAGTTGCTTGGAAAGAAAGGAAGGAAGAACAGTGAACAACTGGAAACTTCAAAAAAGCTGAAAACTTGGTACGTCAATCTACAGACTCTTAACATTGAAACAACAATTCAAACAGGTTTAGAATAACTCTAATTTAATAGTGGCAAGAGGAGTCGAAGCGAGGTTAAAGTTCCATAAACTTACCAAGCTTGGCTCCTTCCCTTGGCTGACTGCTTTAAATCCCGAAAATGTATAACTATATTCATATATGTGTATATATAGATGAAGGGTGCTTTGGGAAAAAGGAAAGAAAAGCAGTGAGGTCATTAAGGATCGGCGACAATCTTATTACCCTAGATCCATAAGTGTAGGCAGCAAAGATGGAAAGAAGCTGTTTTAGCCGATAACCAAAGAACTGACCCTACTGGTTGCTGACCATGGTGTTAAAAAGCGGCCTTATGTAACGGAAACACCCATTACATTATAGAATCGGCATTCTCCGATACCGTTAAGGCCACGTTATGGGGAGTGAAACAGTAATCACATCGAAACAGCCCGTTACCGTATCGTAATGTCGTCGTAACACTTGTTACAGCGGTGTTATGCTGGCTTTATAGCTGTTCTTAGCAGAAAAATCAAAAACAAAAGGAAGAAAAACATGAAATCTCATAGCAACAGAAAAGAAAATTTTGATCTGAAACTCTCTGATGTTTCAATAGAGATTCGAAAAAGAAAAGCCCAAATTTTTTACAAAACTCTGATCCAAAATACGAAAATAAAGAAGTATCCAAGAAGTACTAGATTTAGGTCTTTTGAGAGATGAAAAATTGTGATAGAAGTAAAAGTAAGAATTAAATCATTGAAGCCTTCCAGTTACATATCAAGATTAAGCAAACAACTTCACCAGTTCATGTTCTTCTGGCTTCAGCTATCAACTGGGGAAGCGGCGACTATGGAATTGGAACGGAACAAAGAGTCTGAAGAAAAGACTAACGTAAAGAAGTTGTTTTGGCTTTAGCTTTCAATTGAAGAAGAAGCGATTGTGGAATTGGAACAAAATGAAGGGTTTGAAGAAATGACTAAAGTCAAGAAGTTGCAAAGTCTGCAGGGTGGGTTCCTTGGGTATTGTAATTTTGGGCGGTGACTTGGGTCTTGTAAGTGATTTGGGTGGTGGAGGCGGGTTTCTTGGGTATTGCAATGACCAGTGGCATTTATTGCAATGATTGTAAGTACTTGATATATACGAATATAAATATATAAATAATTGTTAGAATTTAAGAGTGATATGATTTTATTTCCTATTAGGATTGATATAGGATTAATTAGGTTTGACATGATTGTCACAGCTATATTTCCTTGTCTTGATTTCTTTCCTTATGTGATGTAAGTTTTTGATTATAAATAAGACTTAAGGGAGAAGAGAGAAGAGAATTCACTCTCTTCTTTTTCTCTCTATTTTTCAACTTGGTATCAGAGCTTTCTTTCAATATAAAAAAAAAAAAAAAGGAAGAAGGAGGAGTCAGAGTCACAGCTTCTGGTCTCGTCGCCAGCAGGTCCTCCGGTCATCAGAGTTGACCGCCGACCATCCCAAAAGAGTCGCCGACTGCCGACAACCTCCACCCACCTGAGCGCGTCGCCTAAGGAGCTTAGACGCGCCTTCATGCGCCGCTCACCGCCGCTGCCCAGTCCTCACGCGCCTGCTGTCTCTTGGCGCATGCTGGTGCATGGCCCTCCGGCGTCTCACCGGCGACGTATGACGGTGATCGCCTGAGGGAGGAGAGTCCATCTTGCTGTTGGTGATCCTTGTTGACTGCTCTGTTGATGCTCGATCTAGTTCTGCTTGCTGTGACGATCTGCTGATGCTCGATGCTCGATCTGGTTCTGCTTGGTTTCTTTTATTGCTGATGCTCTATTGTGATTTTGATCTAGTTCTGCTATGATGTTACTACTGGATGCCGATGCTGATCTGGTTCTGTTTTGATGTTTTGCTTCTAATCTGATGGTCTGTCTGTGACGATCTGCAATCTGTTGATGCTCGGTTGTTATTACTGATTTGGTTCTGTTGTATTTCTTTTTTTTTTATTGTCTGGGTCATCGTTGCTGATCTGGTGGCTCTTGGTAATTCTCTTCCTTGTTGATTTCGGTTTTCTTTTATTTTTATTCATGGTAGAAGGGAAAGTTAATACTCTTGAACCGAAATCAATATTAATGACAAATGAAGATGTTTCTTGGTCAATTACTTCTAGGAAACTAAATGGACTGAATTATTTGGCTTGGGCCCATACGGTGAAGGTGTTTCTTCGTGGAAAGAAGAAATCGAAATTTCTTACTGACCTTCCGCCCAAACCAGATGATAGTGAGTATGATGATTGGCTTAGTGAAGATTCCATTGTTATGGGATGGTTATGGCGCAGTCTTGAGCCCCACATTGCCACTACAGTAGAATTTTGTGACTCTTCAAAGAAAATATGGGATTCTCTTGCTAACTCGTTCTCACAACAGAGTAATATCTCACGAGTGTTTGAGTTATATGAGCAGTTTTTTGCAACCAAACAGGGTGGTCATCCTCTTTTAGAATATTACAGTGTCCTTAAGAATCTTTGGGATCAGCTGTTACAGTATAGGCCCTTTACTACTGACCTTGAGCAACAAAGGCGACACTGGGAAGATTTTATGATTGCCTCTCTTCTCTCTGGGCTTGATTCTAATCTACGTGGCTTCAAAGATCAAATTCTTGCTAGTGAAACTTTACCTACAGCTGCCAATGCTTACTCTTGTCTTTTGCGATCATCCTTAGGCCATCACACTTAAGGTCGGGCCACTACTTCAGAAACTTCTGCCTTGATCTCCACTAACACTGCTACAGGAGCTTTTCGTGGTAGTATGTGTGGACGTGGTCGTTCTTCTCGAGGCCCCTCGCGTGGTGGTCGCTCGTCTCAAGGGCGAGGGGATCGCAAATGCTCTCACTGTGGTCGCACCAATCACACCGAGCCTTATTGTTGGGCCAAGTATGGTCGACCGGATCAAGCTCATCATGTGTCAGATGGTTCTACTCCTATCGCTTCCACCCAGTCGACACACACTGCTTCAAATCCTTCGAGTACTAACAGTGATCTTGCTGCCCAACTTAGTGAGATATTGTAAACTCTTCGGAAACCTCACCCATCTAGTTCCACTGTTACCTTAGCAAATTTAGGTAATATTGCTTATACTGCTTCCACTTCACCTTCCTAGGTCATTGATTCTGATGCAAGTTCTCATATTTTTGGTAAATCCTTCTTATTCTCTCATTTAGATCCCATTAATCATCATGTTGTTTTAACTGATGGATCTTCCCGTCCTGTACAAGGACAAGGGGTTATTTCTTCTCATTCTTCAATTCATTTGCCTCATAGTCTTTATGTGTCTAATTTCCCATTCAATTTACTATCTGTTAGCCAATTGACCAAATCCTTACATTGTTCTGTAACCTTTTCTCCTACCTCTTGTGTGTTTCAGGACCTTAAGAACAAGAGGACGATTGGTTTGGGGCATGAGAAAGACGGGCTCTACTATCTTGATCCAGCTAGCTTTTCTACTACCGTTTCACCTGCTTTGAGTGCAACCGTTTCTCCACTCCAATAGCATTTTCGTCTTGGGCATCCCTCATTAAATAAATTGAAATCTGTCATTTCTCATTTAAGTCCTGTATCGAGTCTAGATTGTGAGACTTGCCAGCTTGGTAAGCACCACCGTAGCTCTTTTTCTAGTCATGGTGTCAGTCGTCAACCTGAACCTTTTGATTTAGTTCATACTGATATTTGGGGACCATCTCGCATTACTAGTATTAATGGTTATCAGTATTTTGTTATTTTTGTTGATGATCATTCTCGCATGACTTGGTTATTTTTGATGAAATAGAGGTCTAATTTGCCATACATTGTGACTCACTTTTATAATGAGATTTTTACCTAATTTAACAAACGTATCAAAATTTTTCAATCAGATAATGCTCTAGAATATGTGCAATCTGTTATGGAAACCTTTTGTACTGATTAGGATATTATCCATTAGGCCACATGTATTCACACCTCCCGACAAAATGGTGTCGCCGAGCGCAAACATTGTCATTTGCTTGATGTTGCTCATACTATGATGTTCAATATGCATATATCAAAACCTTTTTGGGGGGATGCTGTTCTCACTGCTTGCTTTCTCATTAATCAGATGCCATCTGTTGTGTTGGGTAACTAGTCTCCTTCTTCTGTCTTGTATCCTGAGGGTAATTCTTTTCCTCTTACTCCTTGAGTTTTTGGTTGTGTGGCCTTTGTTCATATTCTGGATCTTGGTTTAGATAAGTTATCTCCTCGTTCTCGAAAATGCATTTTTTTAGGCTACTCAGAAAAGGTACCTTTGTTATCATCCACTTTCTCGTAAGTATTTTGTGAGCGCTGATGTTACTTTTTTTGAATCCACACCCTTCTTCTCTGACTCTGGGACTCAATTATCCCATGACTTACTGTCCAGCATTCAGGGAGAGTCATGTCCTACTCGTGAGGGGGAGACTAGTCAGGGAACACCTATTCCTACATTACCTTTACCTCTTTCTCACCCTTCCTTGCAGAAATCTCAGCAAAATCAGTTGCAGGTATACTAGCGGGATCAGAATAGACAAGTTGTTTCTTATGGCCCATCTAACTCATCAGATTTGTCTGAGGTCCAAACCTCTACTTCATCTCCCTCTGATGATGATTTACCCATTGTTCTGCGTCGATGTAAGCGTGCTTGCACCCAACATCCTATTGCTAAATTTGTTTCGTATCATCGTGCTTTCCCTTGTTTGTATTCTTTTATTTGTGCCTTGTCTTCAGTCTCCCTTCCAGTCTCATATCAAGCTGCGTTGTCTTCACCTAGGTGGAAGCGTGCTATGGATGAGGAAATGGAGGCGCTTTATACAAATCATACTTGGGACCTAGCCAAATTACCTTCTGGGAAGAAAACAGTGGGCTGTCGTTGGGTTTATAACGTCAAGTATCTTCCAGGTGGTTTAGTTGAGCGGCTTAAAGCACGCCTTGTTGCTAAAGGCTATGCTCAGACTTATGGCGTTGATTATCTAGAGACCTTCTCTCCAGTTGCTCGTCTCAATTCAGTTCGTATTCTTCTTGCTGTGGCTGTAAATCAATCTTGGCCACTTTACCAGCTGGATATTAAAAATGCTTTTCTTCACGATGAACTCCACGAAGAGGTTTATATGGATCAACCACCAGGCTATGTGGTTCCTGGGAGTGAACACTTAGTCTGCCGGTTACGTAGGTCCTTATATGGTCTGAAACAATCCCCTCGTGCTTGGTTTGATCGCTTCAGTGATGTTCTACTCAAGTATGGTCTGCAGCGGTCTACCTCAGATCATTCTATCTTTACTCTGCATTCTACTACTAGTACAATTGTGTTGATTGTATATGTTGATGACATTCTTATCTCGGGTGATGACGCCGTAGGCATTGCTAATTTAAAAACTCATTTAAGTCACCACTTTCACACCAAAGACTTGGGTGCCCTTCGCTATTTTCTTGGCATTGAAATAGCACGATCCAACACAGGACTTATGCTTTCCCAGCGCAAGTATGTTCTGGATCTTTTATCTGAGACTGGCTTACTTGGTTCTCGGCCTGTTGAAACTCCCATGGATGCCTCTGTTAAACTGGATGTGACTACTGGCTTACCATTTTCTGATGTGAGTCGTTATCGACGTCTCGTAGGGAAGTTGATTTATCTCATAGTCACTCGTCCTGACATTACTTATGTAGTCCATATTGTCAGTCAGTTTATGCATGCTCCTCGTAACACCCACTTTGAAATAGTATGTCGTATTTTACGTTACTTGAAGGGTGCTCCCGACCGCGGTTTATTTTATCGTCCTTCTTCTCTTTCGGTGACTAGCTATAGTGACGCTGATTGGGCTGAAAACCGTGATAATCGAAGGTCCACTTCAAGTTGTCGTACCTTTGTTGGTAATAATCTGGTTACTTGGCGCAGCAAGAAACAACAAGTTGTGGCTCGTTCAAGTGCTGAGGCTAAATATCATGCTATGGCTCATACTGCCTCTGAAATGCTCTAGGTTCGTTCACTACTTCGGGATTTTGGTGTCGATATTCCTACTCCTATAGCTATGAATTATGATAATCAAGCTGCCATCTTTATTGCGAATAATCCTGTGTTTTACGAACGTACCAAACACATTAAAGTTGATTGCCATTTTATTCGGGATTTTTTATTTCGCAAAGAGCTGAGCACTCCTTTTGTTTGATCCTCTTCTCAATTGGCTGATCTTCTCACGAAACCATTGCCTCAGTCTTCATTTCAGAATCTCTTATCCAAGCTGGGCATTTTTGACTTATATGCTGCAGCTTGAGGGGGAGTGTTAGAATTTAGGAGTGATATGATTTTATTTCCTATTAGGATTGATATAGGATTAATTAGGTTTGATATGATTGTCACAGCTATATTTCCTTTTCTTGGTTTCTTTCCTTATGTGATGTAAGTTTTTGATTATAAATAAGACTTAAGGGAGAAGAGAGAAGAGAATTCACTCTCTTCTTTTTCTCTCTATTTTTCAACTATAATTAATAGTATTATTATATTGACATATTATATAATTTATATTAGTTGTATTTTGTAGATAAATTCTGTGTATTTGGTAGAGATGGATCAGATCTGTATAAAGATATATTAGGAATGATTGGATAAGATTTGATTAATTCAGTTTCTGATTTATAGGAATTAGTTTCCTATTTTTTAGGAGTCTGTTTCCCTTAATCTTAGGCTGCTGATTGCTACAAATGTGGAAGGAATTATCCACTCTAAGTGTATATATACAGAGCTGTAAATCCTTTGTGATATATGAAAGAAATAATATTACTTTCATGGTACCAGAGCCAGGTTCTCCATAGAAGCTCCATCTTCCTATCCGGTTGAGGTTTGTCCTCCTTAGCCATATCTCGATTCTTCAGGCCGAGGTTTGCCCTCCTTAGCCATTCCTCATCTACTTTAATCAACTAAGGTTCTGTCCTCCTTAGCTTTACCTTAACCATTCACAATATGAGTTCGGAAAAGGAATCTGAAACTCTATCCTCTGGTCTTCCTCAACCTGCAATTGCTGCCCAAACCTTTGGAGAAGGCTCGACTTTGCAGATCACCAACCACAAGCTGAATGGAAAAAATTTCCTTTAGTGATCTAGATCTGTGTTACTGGTTATTCGAGGCAGAGGGAAAATGGGCTATATCAATGGAGATATTAAACAACCCAAACTAGAAGATCCCTCTTATGCAAACTGGGAACTTAACAACTCGATGGTTATGGCCTGGTTAATCAATTCCATGGAGCCTCACATTAGCAGGACCTATTTATTCCTTCGAACATCATAGGCTATCTGGGCTGCAATAAATACTAATTATTCTGATCTCAAGAATGCCTCTCATGTGTTTGAGATCAAGCATTGACTGAAGGAATAAGACTAGGAAATCTGGAAGTTACAGAGTACTACAATGAACTACAAATTCTGTGGCAAGAATTGGATATGCACTATGAAGCTAATTGAGGAGATCTAGAAGACAACTTAAAGTTCAAAAGACACTTGGAGAAGGAGAGGTTGTATGAATTCTTGACAGTGTTAAATTGAGACCTCGATGAAGTGCGAGGAAGGATTCTTGGCCACAAACCTCTGCCTTCCATTGACGAAGCATTCACTGAAGTGAGAAAGGAAGCAAGCAGAAGAAGAGTAATGCTCGGCGTTGGAGGAAATAGAGAAGTTCCTGCCACTTCATTGAGTGAGAGACTTGTTGAAACAACAGCCCTTGTTGTTAAAAATGATTGTGACCAAAAAAACCATCAAAAGGGTGACAAAGGAGGAAGGCCCTGGCAACCACTGCAATAAACTAGGACACACACGAGACATATGCTGGGATCTCCATGGAAAACTAGCCAATTGAAAACCAAGAGGACCAAGAAAAAGCTTTCAAGCGACAATGGAGGAGAAACTAGTTGAGTCTCGAAGGGAATCGGAACAGAATGGGATTTTCTTGAATAAATCTCAACTGGAACAACTGCAGAAGCTGCTCAGTCAAACAACAGTTGGTAACACAAGCACCTCTGCAACTGCTTCAAGTACAATAATGCATACCAAGAGCAAGACTTCTTGGATGCTTGATTCTGGGGCCTTTGATCATATGATAGGTAACTTATCCTTGTTTTATAATTATACTTCTTGCTCTGGAAAATCTACAGTCAAGGTAGCTGATGGCTTCTACTCAACTGTTGTTGGAAAAGGATCAATTCAACTGTGAAATAATATTTCGCTTCACTCTGTTCTTTATGTTCCCAACCTCACTTGCAACCTGATTTCAATTAGCAAACTTACTCATAAGTTAAACTACTGGGCTAAGTTTTGTGCTAATGGCTGTGAACTTTAGGAACTAGGTTCAAGAATGATGATTGGCAATGCTAGAGTTTGTAATGGCCTCTACTATTTTGATACTGAAGACAACTTAGAAAAGAGTACTGCTACAGCAAAGAATGTATCTTCTCTTAGTTCTGATAATGAAATAATGTTAAGGCATTATAGCCTAGGCCACCCTAATTTCCATTACCTTAAAAGATTGTTTCTAGATTTGTTTATCAATAAAAATCCTAGTTCCTTTAGTTGTGAATTTTGTTTACTTGCTAAACACTATCATGCACAATTTCCCATCAAACCATACAAAGAATCTCAACCTTTTTCTTTAATCCACAGTGACATATGGGGACCTTCTCGTGTAAAAAATGTTTCAGGCTCTTGTTGGTTTATTACTTTCACTGATAATCACACAAGGGTCTGTTGGGTATATTTCCTTAAGGAAAAAACTCAAACTACCCAGGTGTTTAAGTACTTCCATTCAATGATATTGACTCAGTTCCATGTCCTAATTCAAACCTTAAGAACTGATAATGGAAGAGAATATTTAAATTCCATTCTAGGTATTACTTTGCTACTAATGGAATAATTTATCAAAGTTCCTACATAGATACATCCGAACAAAATGGTGTAGCTGAGAGGAAAAATAGACATCTTCTTGAGGTTGCTAGAGCCTTAATGTTCATTATGAATATACCTAAATATCTATGGGGTGAAACTGTTTTAACAGCCTCCTATTTGATCAACAGAACGCCCTCAAGGATCCTCAATTTTACTTCTCCTTGGTCCATTCTCCTACAACACTATCCCACCTTCAGATCTATGTCTTCTCTACCCCCAAAAATTTTTGGATGTACTGTGTTTGTCCATAACCACTTACCTAATAATTCCAAACTTATCCCAAAACCATCAAGTGTGTTTTCATTGGATACTCTCCCACTCAAAAGGGATATAAATGTTATTCCCCCTCACTTCGTCGAGTCTTTGTTTCTATGGATGTCTCCTTTGTTGAGTCCTAACCTTTCTTCACCAATACTTATCCTCAGGGGGAGACTTTAAGTGAAGATAAGTCTTGGGACATATCTGAAGAAGAGCTCTCCTTACCTGAATCTTCCCTACCTCAGTCCACAGTTTCACTTCCATCCTTAGCTTTGCCGTTAGTGCCTAACATTGAACCTGAGTTTAGTGCCAAACTAACTCAGCCAATTATGGAACCAAGAGGAGATACTTCTCAGTCAGGGGGAGAAAAGTCAGGGGAAGACACTGCCAAACTTGGCTCTTGGTCAGAGGGCCAAATACTGGTTTACTCAAGGAGAAATCAAAGACAGCAAGGCCAATCTAACTTGAATCCTAGTTCCCAGGACTATGAAGCTAGTGATGATCAGATTTAGTGTAGTATTGAGGCTCCAGATCAGGACCTGGACTTGCCCATTGCTGTCAGAAAAGGAACAAGGTCCTGTACTCAGCATCTTATATCTAAGTTTGTATCTTATGCCAGGCTGTCTCCTACCTTTCGTGCTTTTACCACTGTTCTGTCAGAAACTGCAATTCCAAATACTATAGAAGCAGCTCTAGCTAACCCAAATTGGAGAGTAGCAGTGCAGGAAGAAATGGATGCACTTGGGAGAAATGATACATGGGAAATGGTTGAACTACTTGCTAGGAAGAGAACAGTTGGCTATAAATGGGTATTCACCATAAAACATAATGCAAATGGCAGTATTAGTAGATATAAAAGTAGGCTTCTGGCCAGATGTTTCACTCAAACCTATGGGATAGATGATCAAGAAACTTTTGCTCCAGTAGCCAAACTGAACACTATAAGAGTCCTACTTTCCTTGGCAGCAAATCTGGAATGGCCTTTACAACAATTAGATGTGAAAAATGCTTTCCTAAATGATGATCTACATGAAGAGATTTATATGGATGCACCTCCAGGATTTAAGGGAAACAACATGGTCTGTAGGTTGAAAAGTCTCTCTATGGACTGAAACAATCACCAAGGGAATGGTTTGACAAATTTACTCAAGTAGTTAAGAAGAAATGTTTTATTCAAGCCCAAACTGATCACACACTGTTCTATAAGCACTCTAATGATGACAAAATTGTTAGTCTCATTGTATTTTTAGATGATATAATTGTCATAAGGAATGATCTAGTGGAATTAAATTCCTTGAAGAAATATCTGGCAAGGGAATTTGAATTAAAGGATCTAGGGATTTTAAGATTTTTTCTTGGAATGGAAGTGGCTCGTAGCAGTGCAGGAATCACTGTTAATAAAAGAAAATATGTACTTGATTTACTTCAAGAAGTTAGTATGCTGGGCTACAGACCAGCCGAGACTCCTATGGACCCTAATATTAAGCTAGAGTTTGAAGGAGGAGAAGAAGTCAACAAAGAAAGGTACCAGAAGTTGGTGGGAAAGCTAACTTATTTGTCCCACACTAGACCAGACATTTCCTTTGTTGTTAGCATGGTTAGTCAATTCATGCATTCACCAAAGAAGACGCATCTTGAAGCTGTGCTAGGAATCTTAAAGTATTTGAAGAAAACACCAAGAAAGGGACTATTTTTTAAGAAAGGAAACCATAGAATGGTGGAAATCCACACTGATGCAGATTGGGCAGGTTTCTCAATTGATAGAAGATCTACTTTAGGCTATTGTACCTATTTATGGGGCAATTTAGTAACTTGGAGAAGCAAAAAATAGCCTGTAATTGCGAGAAGTAGTGCAGAAGCTAAATTTCGGGCCTTAGCAGATGGAATCTGTGAGAAATTTTGGCTTGAGAGATTACTGAAGGAATTGAAAATGCCTAACAGGACTCCTATAGCACAGGACTCCTATAGCACAGGACTCCTATATACTGTGACAACAAGGCAGCGTGAGCATAGCACAGAACCCAGTTCATCATATTGTACTAAACATGTTGAGGTTGATCGACACTTCATCAAGGAAAAGATAGACAATGAAAGTGTCTCTTTAATTTATATCCCAACCAAAGAGCAGACAGTTGATGTTTTGACAAAGGGGTTACACAAACCAAGCTTTGAAATCCTGGTAAACAAGCTGGGAATGTTCAACATATACTCCCAGCTTGAGGGGGAGGGTAGATAAATTCTATGTATTTGGTAGAGATGGATCAGATCTGTATAAAGATATATTAGGAATGATTGGATAAGATTTGATTAATTCAGTTTCTGATTTATAGGAATTCTGATTTATAGGAATTAGTTTCTTGTTTTTTAGGAGTCTGTTTCCCTTAATCTTAGGTTGCTGATTGCTACAAATGTGGAAGGAATTATCCACTCTATGTGTATATATGCAGAGCTGTAATTCCTTTGTGATATACGAAAGAAATAATATTACTTTCATATTTAGTATTATTAATCAAGTATTTTATTTTAAAAATTATTAATTGTAGAATTCCATGATTTGTTTCCTAATTTCTAGGAATCTACAGTTCTAAATTAGTGTTGATTTGTTTCCTTGTATACAAGGATATTGGTGTTATTCTACCAAATCCCTTAATTAGGTATTTTCCAATTTTAGCTTTGATAGGATAATTAATAGCTCCTTGATTATAGGAAGTGATTGCCTTCTTCTTGCTGTGTATATATCCCTGTATATTTCTTTTAGAAAAGTAACACGAGACTTCTACATGGTATTAGAGCTATCTTTGAACCATTAAACGATCCTTTTGTTGACCAAATACAACATTGCCATAGAAAAACAAGACTCGTCCTTGTCTGAAGTATTTTTGAGATATGGAGCTATCATTCCGGGCAACCATGGCGGATAAGATGGTTTCCCTCTTCCTATTACAGGTTATAAGCTAAATGGGAACAACTAACTTCAGTGGTCACAGTCTGTAAAAATGTACATATGTGGTAAGGGAAAAGATGAGTACCTTACCGGCGATGTCAATCCTCCTGAGGCTGAAGATCCAAAATTCAGAATCTGGAAGACTGAAAATAATATGGTCATGTCTTGGTTAGTCAATTCTATGACTAACGAAATTGGCTAGAATTTCTTGCTCTATGATACAGCCCATGAGATCTGGGATGTAGCAAAGGAATTCTACTTGAGCAAAGGAATTCTACTCGAGCAAAGAAAACACTTCGGTAATTTTTGAAATTGAAACTACTCTTCATGATCTTCGTCAAGGAGACCTTTCCGTCACCCAATATTACAATCTCCTCTCTTGCTATTGGCAACAATTAGATGTATATGAAGAATATTAATGGGGATGTACAAATGATGCAAAGAAGTTTAGCGAGATCAATGAAAAGAAAGGAATATTTAAATTATTGACGGGTCTCAACAAGAGTTCAGATAAGTTCAAGGATGAGTGCTAGGAACTAAACCTTTGCCCAGCATCCAAGATGTATTTTTTGAATTCTGCCGAGAAGAAAGCAGAAAGAAAGTAATGCTGGGGAATTACCTACAGTTACAGTTGCTGTACCTGGTAAATTTGCTCTTGCTGCTCGAGGTCCCAACCCTGACTATCGGTAAAGAAAAGGGAAACATTGATGTGATCATTGCCGAAAGCTAGGCCGTACTCGTGATATGTGTTGGAAAATACACAGTAAACCTGCAGATTGGAAGCCTTCAAGACCACCTCCTGATAAAGAAAACCGAGGAAACCATGTTTCTCTTGATGAAAAACCTGCACTTGTTGAATCTAGTCCATTTAGCAAGGAACAACTTGAACTCCCGCAAAAGATGTTCTCTCAACAAAGTCTTGCTCATGGTACTATTGGAAGAAGTGCCTTAGCAAGCAAAGGTAATTCCTCAAGGGCCCTTACTGTAGACTCAGGAAAAACAGGTTCATGGATTGTGGATTCCAATCACATGATAGGAGATGCAACCCACTTCCATAATTATAACCCAAGCCGAGACAATCTTATAGCTAAAATTGCTGATGGCACATTGTCTAAAGTGGCTGGAACAGGTTTTATTCTCATTTCAGAGGACCTAACACTAAATTCAGTTCTTTATGTTCCTAATTTGGATTGCAATCTTTTGTCAGTAAGCAAACTCACTTAAGAATACAATTGTGTTGCTAAATTTTCTTCGATATGTGTGAATATCAGGATATGGTTTACATCAAGATATGGTTTTTGATAAAACACAGTGGCACTGTGCGATCCATGTAGCCGACTCCACCTAGTGGGATAAGGCTTATGTTGTTATTGTTGTATGTGTGAATTTCAGGATTTGAATTCGGGGAGGATGATTGGCAGTGCTAAGGTGTGCTCAAGACTTTATCTTCTTAAAGTCGGTGAATCTCCTAGTAGAAAAACTCACAATGTAGCATGTGTTCAGTCCAAGAGTCAATCCAGTGAAGGCTCTATTCCTTTTTTAAGAATTCTAATAAGGACAATGCAATCATGCTTTGGCACTATCGTTTAGGTCATCCCAATTTTATGTACCTCCAAAAATTGTTTCCTTCATTATTCATGAATGCAAATCCAAAAATGTTTCAATGTGAAATGTGTCAAATTTCAAAGCATGTTCGAAATTCTTATCACATGCAACCTAACAAGGCATCTCATCCTTTTTCAAAGATTCATAGTAATGTATGGGGGCCACCTAGAATAAAAAATATTACTATAACTAGATGGTTTGTTTCATTTGTAGATGATCATGCTAGGATCACATGGCTATTTCTTATGAAAGAAAAACCTAAAGTTGGTCAGATTTTCAGGATATTCAATACTGTGGTTCAAACCCAATTCCAAACACAAGTACAAGTGTTGAAAACTAATAATGCCAAGGAATATTTTGAGACCTTCCTAAGTGATTATCTTACTAGTCAGGGCATTATCCATCAGAGTTCATGTGTTGATACACGCCAACAAAATGGGGTTGCAGAAAGAAAAAATCGACATCTTCTTGAAGTTGCCCGATCACTCATGTTCACCACACATGTTCCCAAATTTTTATAAGGTGAAGCAGTTTTAACAACCAACTATCTAATAAATAGAATGCCATCTCGAATGTTAAATTTCCAAACTCCTTACCAAGTTCTTAGTCAATTGTTTCCTAACACTCACATTCGATCCACTCTTCCTATGAAAGTTTTTGGTTGTTTTGTGTTTGTCCACATATATGCTCAACATCAGAGTAAACTTGATCCTAAAGCCCTCAAATGTAAATTTGTTGGATACTCCTCAAATCAAAAAGAGTATAAATGTTATTCCCCTGTTGCTCGAAGATTCTACAACTCTATGGATGTCACTTTCGCGGAGCAATAGCCTTATTATTCCAAATCCGATATTCAGGGGGAGAACTTCACTCAAGAATATCATGTTTGAGATATTGGCACCTTGGATTCATCTTGTGTTCATAGCCCATCTTCAAATGAGCCTTCACTGCCACCCCATACAAATCAGATGCCATCAAATCAGAGTCATAGTCCAATTCCCCTGAACTTGAGTCTCAAACAGATCCCCAGGCACCTCAGCAATCTATTCCCACACAACTTGTTGCAACAAGTTACGTGTCTATACTAGGAGAAATAAAATTCAAGAAGAGAAAGAAACTTAGCCCTCAAATCAAGGCCATGCATCCAACCCTGAATTTGGAATCCCATAATTCACCAGGTAACACTAATCTAAGTCCTACTTCCGGTGATCTTCTTGACAATGAGCTTGACAATAGACCTATAGCCATGAGAAAAGGCATGAGGTCTTGTATTAATCATCCCATTTATAATTTTATCTCCTATAGAGGATTGTCACCTAGTCATCCTGCATTTTTTAGCAACCTTGACTAAATACAGGTTCCAAGATCAGTACATGAAGCTCTCAATATGCCATAATGGAAGGCAACTATTTGGGAAGAAATTCGTGCACTTGAAAAGAATGGAACTTGGGTGATATCTGAATTGCCATCAGGAAAGTGTCCTGTAGTTTGCAAGTGGATCTTTACTATTAAACATAATGCAGATGGTCCTCCTGTAGTTTGCAAGTGGATCTTTACTATTAAACATAATGCAGATAGTAGTATCAATAGATTCAAAGCACAGGATTGATTACCAGGACACATTTGCACTTGTAGCCAAGCTTAATACGATTCGAGTGTTGCTCTCAATGGCTTCTATTCTAGATTGGCCACTTTGCCAACTAGATGTGAAAAAATACTTTTCTCAATGGGGACTTAGAAGAAGAAGTTTACATGGAAATACCTCTTAGTTTTGATACTATAGCCACCACCGACAAAGTCTGCAAGCATAAGAAATCTCTGTATGATCTCAACCAGTCACCAAGAGCATGATTTGACAGATTTACTAAAGTTGGTAAGAGGTTCGGATATGATCAATATCAAACTGATCATGCTATGTTTGTGAAACATTCATCCTCAGGAAAGAAGGAAATACTCATTGTATATGTAGACGACATCATTCTAACAGGAGACCATGAAGAAGAGATACTCAAACTCAAAAGTTTCTTAGCCAAAGAATTCGAGATAAAAGAATTAGGAAATCTCAAGTATTTTCTTGGGATGGAAGTAGCACAATTAAGGAAAGGTATTTTAGTTTCTTAGCATAAGTATGTGTTAGATCTCTTAACAGGGATAGGAATGCTTGGATGCAAGCCGGTCGACACTCCTATGGACTCTACTATGAAGTTGGGAAGTAAGAGTGATAGTGCACCAGTTGACAAAGGGACGCATCAAAGACTTCTTGGAAAACTCATTTACCTTGCACACACTAGACCTGATATCAGTTTTGTTGTAAGTGTAGTAAGTCAATTTATGAATAATCCAACAGAAGAACACATGGAGGCTGTATACAAGATTTTGACATATTTAAAAATGACACCTATTCAAGGATTGTTCTTCAAAAAGACAGCAAACAAAGAAATCAAAATCTTCACTGATGCAGATTAGGCTGGATCCATAATTGACAGACGATCAACCTCAGGATACCGCACTTATATTTGGGGGAATTTTGTTATTTGGTATAGTAAGAAACAATCAGTGGTGTCTAGAAGTAGCACAGAAGTAGAATTCAAAGCTCTTGCACACGATGTTTGTGAGGGAATGTGGTTAAAAAGGGTATTCTATGAACTAAGAATTCCAGTTATAGAACTCGTGAAAACATTATGTGATAATCAGTCTACGATCAGTATAGCCAAGAACCCAGTTCATTATGATAGGGCAAAGCACATGGAGATTGATAGACACTTTGTCAAGGAGAAGTTAGAGACTAGCATAAAATCACTTCTGTATATTCCAACTACTCTACAGATTGCAGACATTCTTACTAAGGCTGTACCAAGGAAAACATTTGAGGATCTTCATTCCAAGCTAGGCTTTCTGAACATCTATAACTTAGCTTGAGGGGGAATGTAGAATTCCATGATTTGTTTCCTAATTTCTAGGAATCTACAGCTATAAATTAGTGTTGATTTGTTTCTTTGTATGCAGGGATATTGGTATTATTTTACCAAATCCCTTAAGTATTTTCCAATTTTAGCTTTGATAGGATAACTAATAGCTCCTTGATTATAGGAAGTGATTGCCTCCTTCCTGCTGTATATATATTTCTGTATATTTCATTTAGAATTGTAACACCAGATTTCTACATTTATTAAGTGTAGTTGTTATACTATAACATATATTATTTTAGTTAAGTAATTGTACATTTATTATTGAATTAATTATTGTACAAGTATTAACAATTTAATATATATATATATATATATAAGCTTATTTTCATGTAAGAGGTGTCTAAAAATAAAACTAATATTTATATATATGAACATGGCATCATTTTTTTTTTGAAAAGATAAGTAAGATTTATTATTTGCATCGAAAGGATACCTCAAAAGCGATATATTACAACGATTCCTTTCTATTTCATACTTCCTATGAAAACCATAAAAGAATAGAGATCAAGCTCTTTTCCACCCTCCGCCCAACTAAACAAACAAGAAAGAAAAACACTTTTGGAATGCAATAATGTCCGTTCTGAGTTCTCGAATAATCTCCTATTGCGTTCCGTCCAAGTCAACCAAAAAAGACAATATGGGATTGTGTTCCAAATCTTCCACTTTCTCCTTTCCATAGTTTGTCTCCACCAAGCTAGAAGAAAACTTTTTAAGCCTTTGGGAAAACACATTTGGATACCAAAACATGAAAGAATTAGATTCCAAATGTCAGTTAACCATGCGCAATGAATGAGTAGATGATCAATAGATTCCTCCTGTCTAAGACATAAACGACATCTATTTACGATAACAAAACCCCGTCGCTTAAGATTGTCCATTGTCAAAATCCTTCCTCTAACCGCACACCAGGAGAAAAATAAGACTCTTGTTGGTACTGGGGCCTTCCATAATTTCTTCCAGGGAAAAACATCCTCCACTCCATTCTGCAAGAACACATAAAAGGATTTAACCGAAAACTCTTCATTTTTTGAAGGCTGCCAACTTAGTGTGTCAATCAAATCTTCCATTTGCCAAGAGTAAAGAGTTTCCATCAAAGTCCTGAAACTGTCCACTTCCCAATCATTCAGATTCTTCCTCAAATGAATATTCCAAACTCTATTAGATCCAGTCCCTGAAGAATAATCTGAAACCATAGCATTCTTGTCCAAAGTAATGGCATAAATGTCTGGAAAGACATCTGATAGGCTCCCCCCCGTCAGCCACTTGTGTTTCCAAAACATAATTCTATCTCCCCGTCCCACCCTCCATAATAATCCTCTCTCAAAACTCGGCCAAATCTTGCATAAACTTCTCCATAGGCTAACACCAAAAGATGGGGACCCAATATCAGATTTCCATCCACCTTTTGCAACTCCATATTTGATCTTAATCAAGCGCCTTCAAAGACTAGATTCTTCTTTAGCAAATCTCCAAAGCCATTTCCCCCTGAGTGCTTCATTCTGCAACTTTAGCTGTTTAATGCCAACTCCCCCCTTAGGAATGGGGTTGCAAACAATTTTCCAATCCACTAAGTTGTGCTTGAATACTTCCTCACTTCTTCCCCATAGGAAATTCCTTTGTAATCTTTCTATTTCCTTAATCACACTAACAGGGGCAGGAAAAAGTGAGAAAAAATAGGTGGGGAGACTAGATAAAACACTCTTAATTAAAGTAACTCTCGCTCTCGTGGATAAGTAATGAACTTTCCACCCAGCCAACCTTTTTCTACACCTTTCAATCACAGGTTCCCAAATTTCTTTGGATCTGATTTTTGCTCCGATGATCATCCCCAAGTAAGCAATAGGAAGGGACCCAATATTACAACCAAGAACAGCTGCAAAGTCCTCCATTTCAGGATTAATTCCCACTGGTGTTACCTCAGATTTGCTGAGGTTGATCTTGAGTCCACTAACAGCTTCAAACCCCAGCAGAATGCATCGAAGATGTCCCAGCTGTAGCAGATCTGCCCCACAGAACACCATTGCATCATCTGCAAACAGCAAGTGAGAAATGCTTAGACTCTGCCTACTGTTTTGCACCAGGAAGCCTTCCACTAAACCTGCCTCCACAGCCTTATTAATCATCCTGCTCAGGACCTCCATTACTAGTATGAATAGAAAAGGAGATAATGGGTCTCCTTATCTAAGCCCCCGAGAGGAAGGAAAAAACCTGCAGGGGATCCATTTATTAGTACTGAAAATCTGGCTGTAGAAATACACCATTGTATCCATTGACACCATCTTTCCCCGAAGCCCATTCTACCCATCAATTATGGCAGAAATTTCCAGTTCACATGGTCATAAGCCTTTTCTACATCCAATTTGCAGACCAAACCAACTGTTTTGCTTCTTAATCTGGAATGCAAGACCTCATTTGCTATTAGAATTGCATCCAAAATCTGCCTACCCTTAACGAAAGCATGCTGAGATTCTGAAATGAGGCTAACCAATACCTTCTTCAGTCTATTTGCTAGAACTTTGGACACCAACTTGTAAACTGCACCCACTAGACTAATTGGCCTGAAATCCTTCATTTCCATAGCACCTTTTCTCTTCGGGACAATTGCAATAAATGTTGCATTGAAGCTTTGTGTAAACCTCCTCCTGCAGTGGAATTCTTCAAAAACAGCTAACAGATCCTCCTTTAGTGTTTCCCAGCATCTTTGAAAGAAGGCCATTGTCCAACCATCTGGGCCAGGGGCTTTGTCTCCATTTAACTCCATCAGCGCCTGAAACACTTCTGATTCTATGAAAGGATTCTCTAAACAGACAGTTGCAAAGGAACTGAGCCTACAGAACTCCAAACCATTCACTGTCGGCCTCCACATTTCTTCTTCCTGAAACAGATTTTTGTAATAATCCACAATTCCCTGTCTAATCAACCCTTGATCTTCTATAACCTTCCCATTAACCTCCAATTTTTCAATCCAGTTCCTCCTCTTGTTCGCTGAAGCCATCTTGTGGAAAAATTTTGTGTTGCGATCTCCTTCTTTAAGCCACCTAATTCTGGATTTTTGCCTCCAACTTGTTTCCTCCATTTTAATTAATCTAGTTAGCTGCCCAATCTTTTCTTGCCGTAGAGACCTTCCTGTTTCAGTTAACATTCCACTATCTTCCAACCTATCTAGCTCCTTAATTTCTTCTTCCAGCTATATTTTCTGCTGTGCTATCCTACCAACAACCTCTTTATTCCACATTTTCAGATCTGACTTTAAAGCCTTCAGCTTTTGACACAGTCTATAGCTAGCAGAACCATCAAAATGATATTTCTGCCACCACTGATCAATCATTTCTCTAAAACCTTCAACCTGCAGCCACATGTTCTCAAATCTAAAGGGCTTTGGTCCCTCATTAATACCTCCACCATCCAGCAACAAAGGGGAGTGACCAGTTTGGGAAGAGTTTTCTGCAGAACAGAAGGGAATAAATCCTCCCAATCAAAAGAGACCAGAAATCTGTCAATCCTGGTCTTGCTCAACCTGTTACTCCAAGTGTATCTGCTCCCAGTTAAAGGCAGATCAATGCACTCTAAGTCATCAATGAAGTTAGAGAAGATTGCCATCTGTCTTGTACTCTTCTTGCATTCCCATTTATCCTCTAATCATATTGAAGTCACCCCCCATACACCATGGCTTATTCCATCGATAAACTGCAGCCCCCACTTCTTCCAAAAATTCTGCCTTCCAATATTTGCTCACAGGCCCATAAACTCCTGTGAAAGACCAAGATATGTCCTCCTCCAAGTGCTGAAACCAACAAGAAATTGAAAAAGAACCTAACTCAGAATCCACCACTTCCAACTTCCTGCTGTCCCACATGAGCAAGATGCCTCCCGAAGCCCCAACTGATTCCAGCGCAAGCCATTTGCACCAGCCTCCTCCCCAAATAGTTCTAACTACTTAATCATCAACCTTGCCCAACTTTGTTTCCTGCAGACACACTATATCAGGTTTCTGCTTCACAATGACAGACTTTATTACCATCCTCTTCTCCTTCCTGCAGCAGCTCCTAACATTCCAACTTAAAATTTTGGGCTTCATAGTAAACATAATGGTAAATTCTCACCCCTTCCTTCCTCTTTGAACAGCTCCTTCTCATCTTTATCATATGTAATAGATCATTGGAGATTTCTCAGCTCCCTAGCACTGCCCTTTAACCTGCTCTTTGGGGTCTTTTGCTGACTTCTAGTCCCCTTCATTCTTTTATCTCCAATTGCCTGCAGCAGATCCATTATCTGCTCTTCAAAACCTTCACTTGATAATCCCAAAATCTTCTTGAAAGACCTCATCCTATGTATCACCCAAGATGATATCTTCTTTTGATCCTTCCCACAATTTTCTAAGAGCAAATGGTTGTCATCGGGCCAAACTTCAGTTGGACCTATTGCTACCAAAGGTTGGCAATCCATAACTTCCCCAAACTCTGATTCCTCATATCCATAAGGAATCAGCAGAGACCCTACAGGAGATCCATTGATATCGCCAAGAGGATCAACAATTGAAGGGTTGGCCACTGTTTGGCCTCTGCTGAACATTGAACTTGTTTGTTTCCTGGAATTATACTTTCTTCCAAAATACTTTCAGCTCTCCATAGACCTTTCAACCTTTCCACCTCCTGCACTTTCCACTCCATTAAGGCTAACACCTTGTAGCATATCCATTCTTGCATCTGTATTATTTTGGCCCTCATCATTAATTGAATTCAAAACCTCAAACCTATTAACTGCTGGCTGGCCCATTGTAGAAATTTTTGGAGTTAAAATCCTCTTTAGATCATCTGACTTTCCATCTACTGGGATCCATTGAACCTTCCTAGCATCCTTTAAATGCCTTCCAGGTTGCCTAGGCCCCAGCCTTAATGACTCCTTGCCTTTTCGAATTCCAATAGTTGGCTATTACAATGAAACATTATCCCACTCACGCGCCACCCTCTTCTTCCCCACCGGTGGCTGTGGAATCTCAACAGTCCAACTATCTTCTTTCCATTCCACCCAAATAGGACACTCATAAACAACTTCACCCACTATGATCTTGATTGAAGCAGGGATGTTTCTTCCATCACCTTGAACTTTAATTCTAGTCCAACTAAAGTTGGTTACTTTGCTTGGATCAGCCTCAGACTCCAGATGGCCCCCGCAAAAATTACCTATGCTCTGGAAAACTTTAAAACTCCATAAATGGACAGGCAGACCTAATACCCTGATCCAAACAGAATCGGCATTCCATCCTCTCCTAAAACAGCAACTCCAGCTGTGCCAAGTATCTAACCAAAGGGTGTCCCCATTTATCACATAATTTTTGCTTTTAATTCTATCTGCTAACTGCTGTGAAGGAAAAATAAATAAAAATCTTTCCTCATCCAAGGTTTTGACTCCAACTCCTCCTGGAATCCTCCATCTTCTATTGACCAGCTCAGCCATTTTGGCAACCTCCATTCTAGCAGCACCCGGGCCACCTAGTCTGTCAACTAAGCATCTCCTCATTTGCATACTGTTCTCCACTGCATCCTTATGTTCAGCAATGACATATTGGCTGGTGTGGGTGCTACGAATATTTGAGAGCTTCCATTCTGGCAGTGCAGCAGCTTGAACATATGACTTGACCTTGCTAGGAACACCATTGGTTCCTAACAAAGATGGATCTTGCACCCTTGCTTGAGGCTTGAAATAATTGTAGACACTATCTCTAGGTAAGGTATCACTAATGATGTCCTTAAGGAAGCTCCAGCCATTCCCGAAAGACAGCTCTGGAATCCTAACTTCTCTTCTTCCAAAAGGGGCAAACAACCTCAGCTCCAACTTCCTACTGATACCATTAGATACAATAGTACCAACCAGAGTTCTTGCCCCACCTCTATAGCTACCAATTTGATGATGGCCTTTAGTGTTCCAGAGTTCCTTCGAGCACTTCTGCTGCAGCCATCTCAGTTCTTCCACATACAAAACCATAAGTCTTACATATCCTCTTCCACGTTCTATTAACCTATATCCTCCTTTGTTCTTAGCATCCTCCTCAATCTCAATTGTAACATCTTGAACTTGAAAAGTTTTCTTGAGTACTTTGGGTAGATTGAACAAGTTGGAATACCGTGAGTTGCTAAAAAGGTGCATTTTAGCAACTAGACCCCTTAACTTACACCGAGAGCATTTTTTCTGTGAACATGGCATCATTGATTGATGTAAAACCACTAAACAACACTAATCATATATATTTATGCATTTTAATTGTTGAAACATCAAAAACTACCCAATTTTCCGATTTCCGTTTCCATACATAGTATTCATTACATCCCACTTTCACGTCACTGTGACCGTTGCCGTTTTGGTACCTGTTTTTTTAAAACCATGTTGCTGACGTGGCACCCTCGGCGCCTAGGGAAGGATGGGCGTGCACTCGGGCTAGGCCGTGCGCCTAGGGAACCAATCTCGTGTGCCCGAACCCTCTCCCCTTCCAAAAATTTTAAACATTTAACAAAATAGCTGAAAACCCGCCTCAGAGTCGAGCAATAGAGTTCAGTAATGCACCATATTAAATACACTAATATACCATTAAATCATAATTATATGCATTAAGAATAAAATATTAGATAACAAAACACGGGTGATTACAGTTATCTTGATTGAATAACTAATTGTAATCATTTAAGCCAAAATTGAAATAACGGATGTGATATGAAATGTCTCTAAATTTAAAGTGATCGAGATATTAGTCAACTATTTGTTCACACCTTTTATCTCTCATCGATTTTCACTCACATTAAACATTTACCATGTTATAAATTGAAATTAATACACACTTCAAGCAATTAAAATTATGCAAAAGAATATGATGCGAGGTTCATGCAAGGGTGCTTATGGTACAGGGGCACCAAATCAATTCGATCTCTTTAGGTCAGATCAATTTGATTATGAATTTTGAAAGTGTCCAAAATGAGCAAATCTTGAGCTTTGAAATATCTATTTATCGTCTTTATTAGGTGGGAGATCAAATTTTTATTTTGGTAGGTTTTTATAGTTAGCAAAGAAACATATCAAAAAAGTTTTGAATTTGAACTCTTTAACTCAAATCCTTATCCCAAACAAATGGGGTCGGCTGTATGAATAATTTTCCTCTATTTGTATGTATCAAGGGTTATGTTTTCCATGAGTTTATTTGAAATTAGGTCTTTCTTCACAATTTCAACATATACAACCTTAGGTCTATTTTTTGCTTTTTACACTTTCTTACTTGGAACCAATCATGTTTCTTTATTGGTGCTTCTAGGTTTACATTGGACATGTCTAAACCATATTAAATAACTTTTTCTCAACTTATATTCTATGGGTGCTTCCTCTAATTTTTTCGGGCTATATTCATTTTTTACCTTATATGTATATATATTGTTATTTGAATTACCACGAATCCATCTCAACATTTACATCTCCCCGCACTTATTTTGTGAGATTGTTTCATCTTAATGGCCCAATACTCTATATCATAAATCATTATTAGCTTTGAAACTGTCCCATAACATTTTCCTTTTAGCTTGATAGATATTCTATTGTCACAAAAAATACCTAATACACTTTTTCATTTCAACCACCGTACTCGAATCCTATGGATAACATTACCTTCAATCCCTCCTTTTGCATAGATAATTGATCCAAGATACCGAAAATGATCACTTTTTGTCACGTCTTGATCTTGAATTTTTATTATTCCCTCATTTGTAATTTTAATTTTACTAAAATTGCATATGTATGTATTCTACTTTGGTTCTACATATTCTAAAATCTTTGGACTCTAAAATGTGTCATAATGATCGAGCTTATGATTAACTCTAGAGCTAGTTTCATCTATCAATGCAATATTGCCTACGAGCAACATACACCAAGGATCTCATCTTGATTATGATTGATAAACTTGTCCATAACCAATGTGAGACAATTAAGAGTTTTAAGGTGGAACCTTGGTGAAAACTAATTGTAAGTAGAAAATTATTTGTGTTCCCACCAATAGTTCATACACTAATAACTAGTTCCCATACATGTCATTAATTACTTTAATATATTTCATAGCTACTCTCCCCCCTTCCCATTCAACGTCCACCATAAAATTTCTGTTAGGTATCATATGCTTTCTTTAAACCAATAAAGATCATTTGGAAATCTTTCTTTCTTTTTTGTTTTTATACTTTTCTATCAATATTCTTATTAGAAAAATAGCTTCCATTGTCAGTTTATTAGAGAGAGAACCAAATTAGTTCTATGATACTTTTGTCACATACCTTGGCTAGTCTTAATCATTCTTTCACAAAGTTATGTAGCGTGGCTTATGAGTTTAATGGGTCGATAATTGTTACAATCTTGGATATCTCTTTATTTTTATGGATGGGCACTGAGATACTTCTCCTGTATTAGGTTGGCATCTTATTAGTAATACAACATCCTACTAAACAATTTTGTCAATCAAGTTATACCAACATCCCCTAGGCACTTCCAAGCTTCAATAGGAATACCATCCAAACCTATAATTTTTTCTATCTTCATTTTTGCTTAGCCTCCCTCTACAAACCTAATCCTATGTATAAAAGTATTATTTCAAGTATGATTGGGTCACTAATGTCTCTCAATTTCTTCTTATAACTCTTAAATAACTTATCAAAATAACTTTTCCACAACTCCTTAATATCCTTTTCTTTTACTACAACTCTTTGATTCTCAATGTGCTTAGAAATGTAAGTTGAAACCTCTCTCAATGTAAGTGTTAACCTGTTAGCCACCATCTCACGTAAAACTTCAGTTTTTAGAGAGGTAGGCACTTTGTTATTTATATTTATATTTTTATATTCTCAACATGGCCCTCAAGTGTTGCTAGACCTAAATTTTTTTGAAAGAGTTGAACACATGCAATTATTGACTATCGAGTTGACAGTAAGGTTTGAGGTCAAGACTTTTACTTGTTCTAATACCATATTAAATTATTTGCTGCCTCATTTAAAAGTTCAACCAAAAGTTTAAAGTTGTTAGAGAGAGGTCCAATTTAGGATTCATATCATTAATTTTATACACTTTCAACAGTTTGAAAATTGAATGATAAATTAATTAAACAACTTATCTTGATATATATTATGTTGTATGGTGGTGTGTTTTCTTGTGTTTTGATGAAAATATTAGAATTATTCTTCCACTAGTATTTCATTTTGGTTTCTTAGAAATCAGTACAGATCCCACTAAAGACACAAGTAAGGTACAATGACCACAAAAGTCACAAGTGAGGTACAATGAGCTAATGTGCATAATACCAATTGAGTTAACCCCCCCCCCCCCCCAAAAAAAAAAAAGTTTATTTCATCCCTTAAAATTCATGCGACCTAACTTTTCAGTATTTGGGCAAAGCCACAGTGGTTATTGGTTTTGCAGAGTAATTGTCTTATTTACCTTATTCATGGATATAGACAATTTCATTATCTTACTTACTGCAATGATTGTTACACTTCCCTAATTCTGCAACGGTTATTATGCATCATAGGTCATCAACAACAATTTTGTCATATGAAGTTAATGTGATACCTAGGTTCAATTTCCCAGCCATATTTTTGGAGAGGATTATCAGGTCTGATCTCCCTGTGAATCTTCAAGCCTTGGCTTTGAGAGCTGAGAAAAGTTTAAAGGGGAACCAGAATGCATCAACAACAGAAAGTACCTCGGGTACAGCATCTATGGCTTTCCCTATTTCCCCTGGGGTAGACGCGGACAATATTGTTTCTGAGAAGAGTAAACTTTCTCCTGGAAAGTTAAAGGAGAGTTTCTCCAGCTCCACTCTTGGTCACCTGTCCTCATCTCCTTGTGACCTGAGCAGCAACTGGGGAGTATTCGGGAAAGTTTGCAAACTTGATAAGCCTTGCGTGGTAGATGAAGTTCATCTTCGTAGATTTGATGGCTTACTGGTAACATATTGACTCTAAACTCATCTCACTAAGCCTCCCTTTCCTTCATAAGCCACATTTGTTGCAGCACTCTTCCTGATGAAATGGTTTTGGACTGAAGGAAAATGGTGGCGTGCATCGCTGTGTTGTTGCTAGCATAACAGTGAAAGCTCCTGTTCGTGAAGTATGGAATGTTTTGACCGCTTATGAGCGACTTCCCGAGTAAGTGTCATTTTATTTTTTATGTACTGGCAACTTGTTAGTTTCCAAGCCTTAACATGACACATGAGCATAAATATTACTGCTGTTTTTTAGTATGTTTTGGAAAAAAATCGGGATTGGAGGGAAGGTAATTGGGATGATGTTCGTAACTATTAGCTCACTGGGGCAAGAGATATTTCTGAGTTATAATATGAAAAACAAGAACAACCTTTTTTTTTTTATTTTCCTTCGAAGGGGTGGGAGGAGGAGCTGCGAAGTACGGAAGTTCTCAAAGATAATAATTGGAACCCTTTTTTTTTGGGGGGGGGGGTGTTGATGGAGGGTAGCTTGGTGTATAGTGTACCTCTAAGAAAATGATCAGCAATGGTGTGGCTCAAGAGCACGGAGAGAATTAAGGAAATCAAGAGTGAGGATAGATTTTAGTGGAGAATTCCGAGTTTTGGCCGGCGAAACGATTGTCTCACTAATTGCACTATTTAGGAATATCCTATTATTTATGAGGTTGATCCAAATTTGGCCAGCAAAACAATTGTCTTACTAACTGCACTATTTTGGAATATCCTATTATTTATGAGGTTGATCCAAATTTAGATTATTTGAAGAATAAAGTCCAATTCCTTTTCAAAAGCATTAACATATTGCCCGATAGCTTTTGAAAGAGGACATCAAAAGTTGCTGATTAGGTTTTGGAACTCATCATCTTCATGATCCTAGATACAGGGACATACAGCTCTAGATATAGCAATCTTGTACTTAACAAATTTGGTTAAAACATCATTATGATGTCCTGTAAGTATATATCCAATGACGGAGCCATAATTTTTATTTTATTTTATTTTATTTTATTTTTTTACTTTATTTTATTATTATTATTATTTTTTTTTTGGGAGGGTGTGAGCTCAGTGAATTTTAATACAGCAAACAAAAATTTGTAAAATAGAGTTTATTAGACTAATTTGGTAGTAATGAATAAATAAAATTTCAAAAAATATAAAATTTTAAATGACAACTTAAGTTTTTTCATTTAAGAAAAAAGAAGCTTGCATAAAAAATAATTACGAAGATAAATTTCTGCTATTCTTTTTTTTTTTTCAATGTTTATGTACAGAGCTAAATCTTCAAACCCAAAAAATTGTGATGTCTATTGTTTTTAATAAACATTGCAACTCAGCTTAACAAAAGCTTAGTCTCAGACTCGCAAATTAGTTAGGGTCATTAGTTAGGGTCAGCTACATAAATCTTCTCCAATTCATTTCTACTATGGGTGATGTTTTGTGTAAGATTATATGGTATTAGTTATTACTTACAATTTCAGTTTATGAAATCTTATATCTACTTTCTGTCCTCTTTACATCTTCTACTTGGATCAATTCACTCTTTTATATTAGTGTATCCTTAGGCCTACATTAGACACAACCAACCATCTTAAACGACATTCTCTCAAATTCTCTTCTATTAGTGTTTTCTCAACTTTCTTTCGAATATATTCATTGTTTATCTTATCTTTTCTTATATTAGCACACATACATCTCAATATCCTCATTTCTGTTGCACTCATCTTATGAAAGTATTACTTTTTAATGACACAACCCTTTATATCATAGAGTATAGTTAGTCTTATAACCTTCTTATAATTTTTTTTTTAGCTTAATAGGTATTCTCTTATCATATAAAGCACCCGAGGAACTTCTCCATTTTAACCACTTAGCTCGAATCTACTGAATCTGATGGGATGAATTTATAATCTTGATTAAATAAATTCACTTCCTTTCTATTATTAAAAACATCAGTGTCCCTATGATGGTCTGCCCTAAGATTTATCTTTAATTTGATGTTCCTTTTTGTTTCTTATTTGAGTTTTCTTATTTAAGCAAATCCTGTGTTGGTGTGAGGGATACGGTTGAATTTTATGATATTGAAATGAAGCTTGTGAGCTGATTTCTCCTTTTCCTTGTGTTCTTCTCCTAAGCTTATTTCCTTCTCTTTTGGCTATTTCTTCTCTCCTCGGCTTAAAATTTTCTTGTTTTACATCAAATTGGTATTAGAGCAAATGATCCTAGCAAAGCCAGCAAAATTTTTACAGCGATTCCTTCCAATACTGTTCATGCTTTTGTTCCTATTCATAGCAGAGCCACAGGGCTGACTTCTATCAATGTTCGGAAAAGAGCAGATTTTGAATACTTTTAAAAATAAATAAATCTGCACAGTTTTCTGCACAAAATAAATTATGCTCAATTTCCTGTGCAGAAAAAATCTTCATTTCTGCATAGAAAAAAATCTGCAGTTTTCTACACAAAATAAATTCTGCATGGTCTCCTGCGCAGAAAATTCGTCAATTCTGCACAAAAACAAATTGCAAAGTTTCCAGTGGAGAATATTCTGCACAATTTCCTGCGCATCAAAAGAAAGACGTGGGACAACATATTCCAATTTTGATTCCATAAATTTTTACCCAGACTGGAATAATAAAGGGCAGTTGGCTCAAATCATTTCCTCTTTATGAGAAACCCGGTATCAATTTTTGGGCTGGTCACGAGTGGAGCTTTTTTGAGTTACTCGAGCTTGGTTTGTGTTTCTTAATGAGCTCGAATCAGGCTTGATTTATGCCTCATTTATAATCAAGCTCGTGCTAAGCATAGATGAGCTCGGCTTGGAAGCTCACAAGCCAACTCAATAAACAGATGTCATAGGAAAGGCTTGGAACATGCTGAAGTAGAATTACTAAGATGTTTCTGTTTGCCAAGTCCAGTCAAGGCAATTTGATTGCCTTAGACCACTGGAGATAGTTTTTCCCATTTAACTTTCGAGTAGTTAAATGGTTAGGCCAACTAGAGGATTTTGATTCCATGGAAAGAGCAATGGTGATGGTATTGAATTCAAATGATATTTGGGATGAAAAGAGATAGAAAAGCCAAAGTCAGTGTCCTCGCGAGTCGTCGGAGTGTCACCGGAGAGTAGATCGTGCTAGAACGACTATTGGAGAAATTGCCTGAAGAAGACAATGAAAAGGGTAGTCCACTAGTTCCAAGATATTAACACACGTGTGTGTGCAAAACCAGAAGTTAGCAGGAGTAGATCTCGCTCTCCTAATTTAGCGATGGCATGTGTTGCCAAAAAGTAGTAGTCTTTTACTAGTCATAGTTCGGGAGGACCCATCAGCTAAGATAATGTTGTGGGTGGTAGTAGCTAATTTAGAAAATAAGGATTACCTGAGATGTGTGCACTACCACCTAAATCGATGAACCATTGAGGGGCAAATAGAGAAGTTAAATAAACAGTACTACTTGAATGTGCCAAAGTGGCAATAGCCTCTGTGGAATAATTAGGGCTATTCATCTTTAATACAAACGGTACATTTATATAGAAAAAAAAACTGACCTAATTATATCCTGATTTATCTCCTATAATCATGCAGAATATTTACTCCAAAATATTTACCTACCATATATGAAAATATTCACCTACTATATTTACACCTGTTATATTTATATATGTCATATTTACAACACTCTACTTCAAGTTGGAGCATATATGTTAATGATGCCCAACTTGTTACAAATGTAATCAATTCTTGGACCACCTAAGGCTTTTGTGAAAATATCACCCAATTGTTCCCCAGTCTTGACATAGCTAGTGGAGATCAATCCTCGTTGAATCTTTTCTTGAATAAAATGACAATCAATTTCGATGTGCTTAGTCCTTTTATGAAAAACTAGATTAGATGTAATATAAAACTAGATTAGATGTAATATGAAGAGATACTTGATTGTCACACTGCAACTTCATAGGCAATGATCGTTCTAAACCAATCTCATTTAGCAATTGAGATACCCTCACAAGTTCACACACGGACTATGCCATGGCTCTGTACTCCAATTCTACATTGGATCGAGACACAACATTCTGCTTCTTACTTTTCCATGACACCAAGTTCCCGTCAACAAAGACATAATACCCTGTAGTAAGCTGTCTGTTAATTTTAGAGCCTACCCAATCTGCATTTGAGAAACACTCGATGCGAGCGTGACCATGATTTCTTTATAGTATACCTCGTCCTGGAGCCCCCTTTAGGTAACATAAGATCTGCTCCAAAGCTGCCCAATAACTCGTGGAGAGGACATAAACTGACTCACAATACTAACTGGATATGCAATGTGAAGACGAGTTACTGTAAGATAATTCAAGTTTCAACCAACCTTTGGTACCTCTCAGGATCATCAAATACCTCCCCTTCTTCTGTTGTAAGATGTTGATCAGTAGCCATTGGTGTAGTGCAAGGTTTAGCCCCTAAATTTCCAGTTTCTTTCAACAGATCAAGTTTTTAACTAAAATAATATTCACAAGAATTCCATAGTTATAAAATTTAGAGTATCAAATATTTCAATAAGAGGAATTATAAATAAACAAGAGAATGATAGTTTTATTCATTTGGAATGAATTAGACACTTATGAAATGTACCTTAAACGCTTACAAATTTCAAATGTCTTGTTTTCAAAATATTCTTTTTTTCTAGATAACCAAACAACTTGCAAAACAGAGAAAAAGGCACAACACCATACCTATACTCTTGCATACTTAAAATTATCAAGTTAAACTCAACTAAGGAGATCTAATTCAATGCATATCTCAAAACTCAATCCACTATGATTATGCATGCTTAAACCTTAAAGAGTTAGCAAACTATACATGCATTCAAAAGAATTTATAATTTAGTTTTTATTAATCATAAATGAGCTAAATTGAATAATGTATGTGGTGGTATTAAAATGAAACCCAAAATTTATTCAAAAACAAGTTGGGTTTTGTCATTCTACCTCAAGATTTAAATACAAGCACACCTATATTTATTTATTTATTTATTTGGTAATTAGCCTATATTTATTTGTTTATTTTTTTAGCGGCAATTCAAAATGAATCTCAATATCTACCTCAAGATTTAAATACAAGCACGCCTATATTTATTTATTTATTTTTTGGTAATTAGCCTATATTTATTTGTTTATTTTTTAAGCCGACAATTCAAAATGAATCTCAATATCTAATCAATTACATCTCGAGTCACTTCCAAAATGAAAATCACCATTAATTTCATAACTTCCAATGAATCTTTCAACTCCGCCGATTGATACAGCAACCTTCCTATAGCTACTATCACTCGATGCTATGGTATGCGGCCATAAAATAATACAAACAAGAATATCATATATGATCTATATACTAATTACGAGTGAACATACTATCCGATTAGGATAATAAATGTAGCACATAATACAATTTTTTCAATCTTGTTACCCATAGTCCAAAAAGCGACACAAATTTAAAACCATGTAAAACACTTAAACATGTTGTCATATAACCATATAGCACTCAAAATAAATGATCCACTATCCATAGATATTCTAAACATAGGCTCTAATACCATCTATAACGGTTACGATCCACGTAGTACAATATTTTTCGCTTTGGACTTTGCAACCCTTACGGTTTTATTTCTTTGAGGCTCACACAAGTGCCCCATAAAAGGTCTTGTACTAGGTAGATTACTGGACCCTCATATATAGCATCTTCCCATTCCACATCTAAGCGATGTGGGACAAAGTCATTGCTTCTCTCTAGAAAAGGTCTTGTACTACGTAGATTATTGGACCCTCATATATCGCACCTTCTCACTCCAGACCCAGGCGTTGTGGGACAGAAGCATTGCTTCTCTGCTTCACCTCTTGTTTCACTCTCTCACAAATAGAGTCCCTCACAGTCCTTCACAATTCTCCCCCCGTCCTCGCGTGGCCTCACTTCTGGCTAGGTCAGGCTCTTATCTATGTAGGACAATATTGTACTAACCTTGGATCGCCTTCTAGCAACACCCTGATGAATAATTGTAAATTCACAAATGAACACAAGAAAATCGCATACAATGGAAGAACACAAGATTTACGGGATTCGACAATTTTCCTGCATCCAAGGATACGATAAAGTTGATTTTCAATTAAAAGAACTCCAATAATGGAGTAATTAATTACAAGAAAGGGGTACAAGAAAACCTTAAAGAACCCTAGACAACCCTGTCACTTGTTCTTAGCTTTTCTCTCAACCCAAGTCGTTATAGATGGTATCAGAGTTTGACCCAGTCAGAAGTGTGGAACCACGCGAGGATGCGTGCCCAGTTAGGGGGAAGGATTATGAAAGACTATGAGGGACCTATGCCTGTGAAGGACTCTACCTATGTAGGGTGAAGCAGGGGGTGAAACGGAGAAGCAATGCCTCTGTCTCACATCGCTTGGGTGTGGAATGGGAAGTTATTATATATGAGAGTCCAATATCTACCTAGTACAGGGCCTTTTCTGGGGCGCTTGTGTGGGCCTCAAAGGAATAAAACCGTGAGGGTTGTAAAGCCCAAAATGGACAATTATTGTACTACGTGGATCGTGGGCAGTTATAAATGGTATCAATCTGACCCAGGAAGAAGTGTGGGGGCCCACGCGAGGACGCGTGCCCAGTTAGGGGGGAGGATTGTGAGACACCTGTGCCTATGAGGGAGATTGCTCACAATAGAGTGAAGCAAGGGGTGAAGTAGAAAAGCAATATCTCTGTCCCACGTCGCCTAGGTGTGGAATGGGAAGGTGCTATATATGAGGGTCCAATAATCTACCAAATACAAGGCCTGTTTTAGGGGCGCCTGTGTGGACCTCAAAAAAACAATATCATGAGGGTTGCAAAACCCAAAGCGAATAATATTGTACTATGTGGATCGTGGACTGTTGTAGATATTATCAGAGCTTGATCCAACCAAAAGTGTAGAGCCACGCGAGGACGCGTGCTTAGTTTGGGGGGACGATTGTGAGGGATGTGTGCCTAGCAAAGGGGGAGGATTGTGAGGGACTAATGCCTATGATGGACTCTGCCTGTGGGAGAGTGAAGTAGGGGGTGAAGTAAAAAAGCAATGCCTCAGTCCCACATCACTTGGGTAAAGGACAAAAGTGGCATATATGTAATGTTCAACATCTATGAAGTCTAACACGTTTTAAAACCATGAGGGCACTGAATTCTGTGGGAACTCTAAGGTTAAGTGCAGTATTAGGATGGGTAACCTCTTAAGAAGTAACTAACCAAGCTCAAAGCGGAGAATATTATATTGTATAGTTGCGGGTTGTTACATGATCCTTATAACTACGGAGATTATCATTGAGGCCAGCAAGGAATAGAACTATTATGAGCTCATCGCACTATTGTGTCATCTCAGTCTTAGTTTCTGCAAAGGGGTGAAATTGTAGAAGATGATGACCTTGAGCTTTAAAAGTGTTGTTGATGTAGCACAACGGAACAAAAAAAACACAACACCACAAGAACAATGATGAAAATAAGAACTAAGAAAATAAAACTCAATTTATTTCAATATCATTCTCAGAGCTAAGTATTCCTTACAATCTCCAACCCTAAGCTAGAACTGAAGACCAAATCAAGTGACTTACTAAAAAAAATAATCAAATCACAATCAAGTTATAATCAAATATCAAAATTTAAAAAAAATAAATTAATTAAACTCCCAAAAATCCTTCCTCCCAAAATTAACCCATCCAATTCAAATTACGTCCCTGCCTAGAATATTTGAACTGGTAACGACTATTATGATCCCCATCATTCCCACTGGCTGAAAAGAACTTTGCTCAGTAGAGTGCTGCTAAAGATAATGCGCCAAGAGCTGAGGATCAATGCGGTGAAACTCCTCAGTAATCCAAGTAGCATTAGAATCTGGTCTTGTGCTTCTACCGGACAAGAAAACACTGACGACACCCCTGAGGAGAAATGATGGTTTTAAAATCCAGTATATCTTTGATCTGCTCTACATCCAGCTGCTGAAGAGGTGGAATGACTGGCACCGATGAAGGAACAGAAGAGCTAATAGAGTGACCTGTAGAAGTACCAATAGGAAAAATTGAAGGCTCAAATGTGCGTTGATAAGGTAACAAGTCCTCTACATTGAAAACCAGACTAATATTCATATAAGCAGGTAATCAATTAAATAAGCACTTGGGTCCAATTTCCTACAGATACAAAAAGGTCTAATGGCACATGCATGCAACTTCTTGAAAGAATGTTTAGGGTAATGCTCTGGGCGAACACGAACCAAAATATAGTCCCTTTTATTAAATGCAACATTGCGACAATGTACATTAGCAGCTTGTTTATAATCTAAATTAGTAGTTGCAATTTTATGTCGAACATCAGTATAAATATCATGAATGTGTTGGGCAAAAGATTTAGCTAATTGTGATAGTCAGCTATCAGAGGGTAAGGGAATAAGATCAATAGGCTAGCGAGGGGTCACACCATGAGCACACTCGAAAGAACTCTCACCAGTGGAACGATTGACAGAGCTATTATAGGCAAATTTAGCGATACGGAGTAACAAATCCCAAGTTCCCTGACTTTCCCCAACTAAACACCTAAGCATGTCCCATAAGCTCTAATTAACTACCTTAGTCTGGCCATCAGTCTGGGGATGAAAAGTAGATGAAAATTTCAAGTGGGTACCAAACAGTTTCCACAGAGTCTTCTAAAAGTAGCTCACGGACTTAACATCCCTATCTGACACTATGAAGTTGGTAGTCCATGTAGTTTGACCACCTCCCTAAAGAACAACTTAGCCACGTGTGAAGCATTAGCTGTTTTGGTGCATGGTATAAAGTGGGCCATCTTAGAAAATAAATCAACTACTACCAGAATGAAATCATGACCTCCAATAGTCCTAGGTAAGCCAAGAACAAAGTTCATACTAACTTCTTGCCATGGTGCGTGTGGGATAGGTAATGGCGTGTACAATCTAGAGTATTGTTTTTCAGCCTTTGCAACCTGACATATGCGACACTGAGAAACAATTCTGGCCATATCTTTCTTTAATGATGGCCAGTAAAACCTATCTTTGATTAAGGCAATAGTCTTATCCCTACCAAAATGGCCAGTTAATCCACCTGCATGTAACTCCCAAATTAGAAATTCTCGAACAGAAGTACGAGGAATGCACACCTTGGACCCACGAAATAAGTAACCCTCTCGAATAATAAAGGCAACGAACTCGCAATGGTTACCATCCTAGATGTCTTGAAAGATTAAGCCAAAGTCTGGGCAAGTCGGGTATTCATCTTTAAGCCTATCAAAACCTATGACACTAACACTCATAGACTGCAAAGTGAGAGCGACCCTACTCAAAGCATCGGCAACCTTATTCTCTACACCTATGCAGTGATTGAGAATAAAGTTGTATTCTTGAAGAAACTCTACCCATGAAGCATAATTATTGCTCAATTTCTTTTGGGAATGAAGGTATTTTAAGGCCTAATGGTCAAAGTACAAAACAAATGCTTGTGGTAGCAAGTAATACCGCTAATGCCACAAAGCACGAACAATAGCAAACAGCTCTTTATCATATGTAGAATATCACTTTCTAGATTCATTAAGCTTTTCGCTGAAATATGCTGTTGGCCAACTTTCTTGACTCAAAACACCTCCTATACCTACCCCAGAGGCATCACAAGTAACCTCAAATACTTTAGAAAAGTTAGGGTGCCTCAAAACAGGGGCTTCTATCATTTTTTTTTTTATTTCCTAAGATGCCCTATTGGCCACTGCGGTCCATTGAAAACCGCCCTTTTTCATGCAATCTGTGATAGGAGCCATAATAGACTCATAACCCTTCACGAATCTCCTATAGAATGTGGCTAATCCATGGAAACTACGATCCTCTGAAATAGTCTTAGGTTCAGCTACTCACGAATAGCCCTCACTTTTTTAGCATCTACTGCTATTCCCTTGTCAAAAACAATGAACTTAAGAAAAGACACCTGAGACTGCATGAACGAATACTTGTTGATGTTCGCATAAAATTGCGTAGTTCGCAAAACCTCTAAGACCTGCCTAAGATGACCTAGGTGTTCTTTCTTGGTCTTACTGTAAATAAGTATATCATTAAAGTACATGACCAAAAATTTTCCTAGAAAAGGGCGTAGGACCTGAGTCATGACTCTCATGAGGGTACTGGGAGCATTGGACAATCCAAATGGCATTACTAGCCATTCATACAATCCATCGGGGGTCTTAAATGCAGTTTTTCACTCATTGCCTCGCATAATGCGAATCTGATGGTAGCCGTTACGAAGATTTATCTTGGAGAACCAAAGGAAACCGACTAGAAGGCCTAGCATATCTTGGAGACGAGGAATAGGAAACCTATATTTGACAGTGATCTTATTGATGGCTCTACTATCGATGTGCATTCTCCATGACCCGCCTTTTTTAGGAGTTAATAAAGCAGGTATAGCATAAGGACTAAAACTCTCTCGAATAGCACCCCTCTATAAAAGTTCTCCTACTTGTTTTTGCAACTTAACACGCTCACTAGGGTTCATCCTATAATGAGATAAATTAGACAATTGGGATCTAGGTATGAAATTTATAGCATGCTGAATATCTCGCATAGGGGGAAGCCCCTCAGGGAGATCTATAGGTATCACATCCTTAAACTGCTCAAGTAAGTAAGCAAGTTCAAGGTTAAGGGTTACGGGATTTGTAGGTTGGATATGGAAAACATTCTTGACCACCAGAGCTAAAACAAATCCATGCTCTGTCTTAACTTTCTCAAATTCTTTCTTATTCATCAACTAGATGGTGTGTGTCTTTGCAGTAGGGGAAAGTGAGATGAATTTAGCCTAAGAACCCAACTTAGGTGGAGACTCAAATTTTTGTTCTCTTGGCTTAACAGGGTTCAACTGAATGGTCTTACCTAGGTTTTGAAAAGTGTTAAGTGTTAGAGCGCCCATGACATATCACGTCCATATTATAAATCCCTCGACAACCAAGTAACACATGTGCAACGCCCATGAGAAGAACATCGCACCACACTTTATCAGGGTAACTTCCCATTTGGAAAAAAAATGACTAAACACCTATGGGTGACTGAAAGACTAGTTGTGTCTACGGAAGCTACCCGAAAAGGATGGGGATGTGGCTCTGCCTTAAGTCCAATCGTATTAAGTGCTCGAGTGGATACTACATTCATGGCACTTCCTCAATCTATG
Source organism: Vitellaria paradoxa (assembly GCA_019916065.1). Classification (NCBI taxonomy): domain Eukaryota; kingdom Viridiplantae; phylum Streptophyta; class Magnoliopsida; order Ericales; family Sapotaceae; genus Vitellaria; species Vitellaria paradoxa. The sequence goes on along the minus strand of CM034233.1, from coordinate 46,172,059 downwards.
ACTATCTTACAAACCTTAGTCCCACATTTAAGGAAAGTCTGGAATATGCTAGTGCGCTTCCAATCTTCCTCCTTCGCAAGGGTTGATAAGATGCACCACATGACACGAAGATGGAGGTCATCGTCAGCTTCTTATTCCTCACCTATGAAGCAAGGATACTTCAAATTAGGTGCCGCACTCGTATCAGATACTCCGCGGATACGGATACGGCTGGATACGTATCGAATATGCCACATGAAGTATCCTAATTTTTTATTTTAAATTTTGCATAAGATACGGCTAAGATATGGCTGGGATACGGGTAGGATACGGGAAGGATATTTTTGGGATACGGCGGGGGTTCAAATGTAATATTTTAAACCTTTTTTTGGGATAAAATTGATATGATAAAAATTTTAGTAGGGATCAAATTGTAATTAAATAAAATATAACTTAATACTTATTCTTCTGTTCTGTTATACTTGAGACGCACGAAGGAAAAAAAAAAAAAAAAAAAAAAAAGCCCTAAACCTTGACGAACCTTGACAACGCACATTTGCTCGACTCTAGCAGTTTCGACGATTTTCAGCTATCTTTCGCTGCTTTTGCTACTACTTTCCTTTGTTTGTACATAGCTTTCTCTTCATTTTTTCTTTTATTTTAAATTTGTGTTGTATTGATATTAGAATAGTGATATAAATTGAAAATATATGAATTTTAAAATTTAGAGATTATGGTTTTAAAACATAGATTGAAAATTAAATCTAGCTTTTTTATGGATTGAATGGTATTTTTCATGCTATATAATTGTTATTTATATAATGTCTTATAATATATAGATGCTATCTTCAAAAATATTTTAAATAAAATATATATTTTATTTTATTTTTTTACCGTATTTTCGCCGTATCTGTATCCTCATTTTTTAAAAATTGCCGTATCCGTATTCATGCTTCATAGTTCCTCACCCATCCTCAGGATCAAAACTATCAACTTACTCAAACTCATTAGACTTAGGTGTCGGTTCTAGAGCTTGATCGAGCACAAGTGCTCACTGTGGACACTGTACAGCAACGTGTCCCTTCTTATGACCATTATGACATTGAATACTCGAAGTACTAGGGCGAGACTCAGAAAAAGTAGATTCAGGACCTTGTTTACCTTGATTTGCCAAATTAGGACTAATACTCTTCTGTGAAGCAACAATTCCAGTTTGTAAACTACCAGTTGGTTTTTGAGAAAAGAATGACTTAGATTGTTGGAATTGAGAAGTCATTCGTTTGGGGGTGGAGAGTTTATACACTTGTTCAATGGATAGCATCTACTGAAAGGTGTCCTCTAAAGACTCTGGAGAAAACAAACTAACCTCTCTCTAGAGTTCAGGTCACAATCTATTAATAAATCAACCCACTGGTCGCCAAGACTCCATCCTGATGTCACATCTCATAAAAAGAGTTTCAAAACTAGAAATTTACTCAGTGACACTAAGAGATGCTTGTCTTAAGTTCATTAATTGATCATTCAGCAAGTCTTTATAATAAGTAGGAAGGTATTTCTCTTGCAAGTTAACTTTCATGTCAATCCAACAATTAATGGATGGGGTCCCAAATCTCTCTCTCTCTCTCTCAATCTGGACACGCTGCCAATACCGCTTGGCAAAACCGACTAACTTTATTTGGGCAAACATGACTTGATGTAAGTTTGACATATGATACCACTTAAATAATCCTCAATTTCAAGAAGCCAATCAAAAAAGACACCTGGGTCTAACTATCTATCAAAGGATGGAGGTTTAACCTTAACAGCCTTGATTATATTATTAAACTCATCATGGTGGTTTCTAGGGTATTGCATAGGATGTCTAACCTCGTATTGACCCTCATACGGCCTATGATCCGCGACACGATCGACTTGAGAGAATTTATTACCATAACCTAGAATAGAGTTTGCATCATCCTCAATGTCTGTCCCACGGGGACCACGTGGAAATTGTGGTTGGCCATGGCCACTAGGATAAAATCCAACAGAACTCGTGGAACTACGAAAAGGATCTAACATCTGTTCGGGAGAACTAGGGATGTCACCCCTCTGATCATCCATCTGACATTTGCCTAAAGTTCTAGCTAATCTATCAAAATCCTTACAAAGTTGGTTCATTGAATCCTGGAGTGTGTTCATGTTTTGTTCTATGGTAGAAATTTTTTGATCCATGGTGAAAGAGATATGAATTAAGGTATGAAAAGATAAAGGAAATGAGGTTAAGAGAGAAACTACAGAAGGTTGGTTTTTTTTTTTTTAAAAAAAAGAACCAAGGTGATGAGATGGATATTCTATGCTGATATCAACTCAAATTGAAACAATTAAAAATATGCTAGGCCAAAGTAAATGTTACAAATATGCATTTAATAAAAACGACCCAGTATGATTACGTATAAATTTATGGTAGTAGGGGTATAGTGAATGGGGAATGGTGGATCTCTAATAATTGTTATCTCATAAAAAGAACTAATAATTGTAGGTCGAAAAGAGCCCGAAATGCAAATCTAATATCTCTCCTATCCAAACAGAATATGTAATCGCAATTTCGGGTAGGGAATACATATCCTTGCGAAGCACAAATTGTTCTGGGGTCGTCAGAGGTCAAAGCTCATTAGAAATACCGCGAATAGAGTCGTTGGAAGACGGCGAGACTGGTGACACTCACCGGTGGTCGTGAGCTCCCAATGAGGTGAACAGCGGTGGCAGTTGGTACTGAAGATGATCCGAAGTGGATCCTAAGTATTCGATCTCGTTGTTTGGTGGTTTTGGGATCTGTCGAAGGAGACTGACAATCGACTGGTTGATAGTACAAGGCTGACAATGAAGAACGAAGGTGGATTAGTAGAGTGACCTTCGCCGTTGATGATGATTCTGATAAATAATCGGCGATAGAAATATTAAAACGGCTACGGCTAGGGTTTGGTTTTGAACGGCTATAGCTAGGGTTTTTTTTTTTTTTTTTTTTAAGAAAATAAAAAGAAATAAAAGGAAACTGGGAAAATTTTGTATTAAACTGTGTCAATACAAGAGAATAGCAACCCTATTTATAGAGGTGCCAAAGTAGAATCAGAATAGGAATAGGAAACTAAATTTGAATAGGAATAAGAAACAAACTCTACTGTTATAAGTCTACTCAACTACTAATTATTTGACTATTACTCAAACTCTTCTACTAATTATTTAATATACATTAACATCCCCCCTCAAACTCAAGGTGGAAAATCAGAGACCAACTTGAGTTTGGAGACTAAGAACTGGAAAGCAGTTAACACATTCCTATCACTTCGCGCAAGTTACACGCCTTGAGAGATCACGAACGTAGTTTTGGTTATACGCTGTAAAATCACGAGCCCAAATCTACTAACACGCCTCGAAGTCACAAACGTAGATCAAGAGCCCAAATCTACTAACACGCCTCGAGGTTACAAACGTAGATCATCAGCCCAAATCTACTAACACGCCTCGAGATCACAAACGTAGATCACGAGCCCAAATCTACTAACATGTCTCGAGGTCACAAACATAGATCACGAGCCCAAATCTACTAACATGTCTCGAGGTCACAAACGTAGATCACGAGCCCAAATCTACTAACACGCCTCCAGGTGACTAACCGAGCTTACAGGGGGAAACGCGTTGAATGGCCAAAGTACGCAAAGCCAAAAGTGCAAGATAGCATATGTATGTCTCCAACAGAGCGATCGGGGTTTTCAATAGAAAAACTGATGTTGCAAGAAATAGCTCCAAAAGAGAAACTTGAAATTTAAAAATTTCTAGAAAACTAGATATGGCATAAACAAAAGTAATATGAAATTGCGTGGAAGAGCTGCGCAGGCAGCGGTGACGCCAGGAAAGGCAACACTGGCGGCCAAAGATGTGGTTGTTGGATGGCTAATCTACCCAAGATCAAAAACCATAAGTTCTAATACCATGTTATGAAAATAAAAAGAAATAAAAGGAAACTGGAAAAATTTTGTATATTAAATTGTGTCAATACAATAGAATAGCAACCCCATTTATAGAGGTGCCAAAGTAGAATTAGAATAGGAATAGGAAACTAAATTAGAATAGGAATAGGAAACAAACTCTATTGTTATAAGTCTACTCAACTACTAATTATTTGACTACTACCCAAAGTCTACTACTAATTATTTAATATACGTTAACAGTTTTGAATAGTGACAGTGAATCGATTTGCTCTAATACCACTTGACATAGCACAACGGAACAAAAGAACACAAGAACAATGACGAAAATAAGAACAAAAAAAAAAAAAAACTCAATTTATTTCAATATCATTCTCAAAGATAAATATTCCTTACTATCTCCTACCCTTTATATTGGCAAGGGCTGAAGACCAAATCAAGTAACTTCCTAAAATAAAATAATCAAATCACAATCAAATTATAATTAAATATTGAAATTTAAGAAAAATAAATAAATTGAACTTCTAAATATTCTCCCACCCAAAATTAACTCATCTAGTTCAAATTACGTCATCGCCTAAAATATTTGAATTGAAAATGGCTATTACGATCCCCATCAGTTGTAATACTCAAACAACCATTGAGCACCTTGTTGAAAAGGGAGAAGTTTCTCGTATGCCTCATAATTCTCCTAAATAATAATCTTTTGAGAGGAGTCTACTATTGAAACTCATATAGCTTAGAAAAACCACATAAAACAACAGTGCGAAAAACCAAAGGCTCCAAGCTATGCCATATCCAACTCATAACAATAACATCTAAAGCCCTCCATTGTGAAAAACAAGAAGATTGTGTATCTGGTGGAGGACCTATAATATATTTTTCCAACTAGTAGCCAATCAGGAACATAGGAATAGTATGAAACCATATCAAATAATTTGTTCCATTTAGTTTTTCACAAGAGATGGACTTAAGAAGACTATCAACTGGCACAATAAATGTAATAGGAGAAGACTCAGTTTCAATAGTCTTAATCTCAATGGGATTGACAATTATTATGGGCAAGAGCAGGGATAATTAAGTAGCAAGCAACAACAGAGGCTTTGGACATAGGCAATGAACAAGAAGAAATTCAATAAAATCGATAGAAGCTTTGGTCACATGTGAGGAGAAACTCAACACAAAAATCAGAATTAGTCCCAACAGTGAGCACGAAGAAATCAAAACATTAAGTGAGCGAAGATGAGTGAAGAGAAATCAAAACATCAAGCAAGGAGCTAATGGAGGTCGCTTACATCAAGCTTAGGCAACCACTACCAAATGTCATCGGGAAGGCAACTGATGAACGCACACCGATACATGCGCTTAAAAGCTTTGCGAGTGAGATTTGGCTTAGGAAGCTTTCCATAGCATGTTACTGAGCTGCAAATAATTAGCTTTTCTCAAACGCAGTTGTTGGTGGTGGACAACCTCTGCGGTTGTGGTTGCCGACCTCGACAGTGGTTGAATGAAGGAGTTGCAGCGATGACTAGGATTTTTTTTTTTTAATTGAAGTCTCTAATACCAAGTTAGAAGAAAGAAATAATTGGCTTTGAGAGTGAAAATTCTTTTCTTCCTCATATTGTATTTATATTTATAGATTACACTAAATTAGGAAATACAATCAAATCAAATCAACTAAATAAATCCTCACAAATAACTACCGCAATTATTCTACAATATCCTAATAATTCTAATATAAACTAACTTAGATAAGGGCTTTATAAACATATGTATAAAAAGAATATGTTTCATTTAGCTCTTTCCTGCCTACAATAACTAGTTATTTTGGTTTTTTACTGGCGGCTTGACTATAATCTCAGCTCTATTTCTTGGTCTTATTTAGGAATTCACAAACTTCTAAAAAATCTAAAAATTATTGGCCATGCAATGTATAGAGGGACTTTTGCAAGACTTCAGGGGGCAAATGTACCTTTTGATCATTTTTTCCATCTTTATATTTGTATTAATATATAAAATATTTTTGCAAGTGCCGCCCTCCTTCTTTTGGACCATCCATGTTTAGATATATTTTCGTATTCACCAACCATGTGGTTTAGTCTGACCAAGATAAAAAAAATAAAAATAAAAATAAAAAATAAAGACAAGGGCAACCTAGTGCATAAGGTTCGTATATTGTGCAATTTGGGCTTCCGTATTGCACGATCTAGGAAGCGTTAGATGTAGGCAACCTTCCTTCTATAAGCAAAGAGAGTTGATTCCAAAGTTTGAACTCTTGACCCCCAGGTCAAAATGAAACAAAATTACTGCTACGCCAAGGCAACCCTTTTAGTCTGACGAGAATAGATGACATAAAAAGTGAAGCAAGACTTGTCCGTGCTCCTTCATGTATCTCCTGAAATTCTTGTTCCAGCTATTATGATGGCATCCAGGCCCTCATGTATGATCCTTTAAGGAGTCTTTTGATATTGCTCTTTATCTTGGGTGAATAATATATGACTGTTTCGTTAGCAGTGGAAGAATTATAATGATTAAAAAAAAAAAGCAGCAGAAAGAAAAGAAAAGGGGAGAAGAAGAAGAAGAAAAAAGAAAATAAATTAGATAAATTGTGCACACTGTTATATGGTTTATTCTGTTACAATGATCCTAGAATCAGAAAATTGTGGACACCTTTATGCTAATGAGTCTTTACAATCCTTTCCGCCAATCTATTTTAAAGGTTTCATGATTCATCATCCCGATCTTGTGTCCTCATTTTGCTAAACCGATCCTTGAATCCAAAAGTTACGGACGCCTACATTCTATACAAGTGCTTGCAAGCATTTTCACTGACCTATTTTCAAGTTTTTATCTTTCTGATATTGTTTTCTTGTGAAACTATTTTTTTCAGGATAGTTCCAAATTTAGCCATTAGTAAGGTTCTATCACGTGACAACAACAGAGTTCGCATATTGCAGGTACAACAGAATTCCATTATATTTAATATTTGTGATCACTTGCTTGAGAGTCTTTATATAAACCAAACCAAGCCTTTTCCCACTTGAGAGTGTTTATATACTCCATTGAAAATATGAAAAATATGTTACTATGCACTTGTTTACTTCGCAATAGGCTGAAGGTGAAAGTCAAGAAACCAAAAACGTGCCTTGCAAAAACAGTAATTTTAAGGTGTCAACAATTTTTTTTTTGGGGGGGGAGGGGGGGAGATTCTAGAGATCTCAAACACCTCACCAATTTCTGTCACATGGTTATGAAATTTTTGTCTGTTTTGGGCTTCATTTGTTGCCTTTTCTATATGAGTTTGTATGGTGTTGATTTTGGCTACAAATGGATCCCCCCCGGGGGGGGGGGGGGGGGAGAGTAGCTAAATTATGTTAGCCTTTTCTATATCAGCTCGCATGCTGTTGATTTTGGCTGCAGATGGATCTGCCCTGCGCACAGAGAGTAGCTAAATTATGTTAGATTCATGATGGTTCAACTTATTCCTTGAGGCCTCAAAAGCAAAATGGTTTCCCAATATGCACAAATATAAGTTTTAAGTAAATATACTGTGATGGGATATCAACTACATCCATCCTCCCTAGGTTCTTAGTTAAATAAATGCATCCTCGTGGGTTGTCTCTTGGTTGTTGGAAGAGAGACTCTTTAGTTTTGTGCAAGTATTATAACTATCAGGTAGGTGATGAGATTTGAATTTAATATTCTGTTTTCTATATTCCATGTTAAGATGTTAACTGCCCTTGTCTAAAAGCATAAGCTGTTGTAGTGTATAACTTCAGTTATTTAGATCCTCAACACTACAAGAGATGGATTGTGAAAGTTATGCAGGATTTATGCCAAAGCAGGCTGTGTAATTTTTTCTAATGTAGTGAGATTCTTCCTGCTTGTTGATGGAAGCCATGTCTGTGGACAAAACAGTGGTTTCTTATGCTTTCTCATGAGCATTGTGACTCTAATCCACTGTTTGTTGGAGTTATTACAGTGTGATATAGCATAACACTGTACTACATTGAATTAATTGATTTTATAATATCGAGATGCCAGAAAAGATTCAGTTCATTGATTGATTATATATAGTTCTAGGAGGTATGTCCGAAGATGTTAGAATTACAAGGTATTTTCAATAAAATCGTGATGTATCAAATCTATATATATGTTGCATTCTTTGGGAAGCCGTGAACTTCATCATGTTTATGCCAAATCCATGGATGTGATGGCCACTTGTCACTTCATTGTCAAAGGCTTTGGTTAAATATATGTGTGGTGGTTAGCAAGTGAATCAGTAGGAAATACATGCATTAATTCTTACCCATATTGTCTGTGCTGTTTCAAGAAGTGGAAAAGTAAGAACATTGGAAAAAGAATTGATGCTTGCTGCCTTTTCTGCTCAACTTGAATAGATAATGTAATATAATGGACATCTGGGATGAAATTGGAACTCCAAGTTCAACTCATGTCTTGTAAGTGTACAATTATTTCATGAGTTACTTCATATAAAGGACATGCATCTGGGATGAAATAGGAACTCCAAGTTTAACTCATGTCTTGTAAGTGTCCAACCATTTCAAGACTGACTTCATACAAAGAACACTTGTGGAAAACACACCAAGGCCAAAGAAATCCAAAGCCAAACACTTTCTCGGAAAAGTACCTAACATTTGTTGTGGCGTTGTCTGATCTCTTGACTTTTGCAGTGCAAGGATATCATCATGTATATCAGTTATGTTGGAAACCAGCAAACTTCCATTGTTCTATCCCATTTTATTTTCCCTGCTTTAGAACCTAAGAAGCACTGATATACACACTATACTAACATGGATACAAAGAATTTGAAAAAATAAGGATATGGACATGGCAGGAATATAGAAAAATATATAATTTTTAATATATATTTGTTACTCACATATATGATATTCATGAGAAAACTAATTCAATAGATGACTGTAGAGATAAAACATAACAAATTGTGAGCTAAAAGAGTTTATGATTTGAAAAGTTTTGCATATTCGAATCTAGGCTTGTATTAATAAAAAATGGAGTGGCTAACATCACTTTTGTTATTAGCCATGTGACATCGAGGTTGTAAGCTGTCTAATCAAAATCGGATGGTTTACAACAAAAGTAAATTTGAAAATTTTCGCCAAAAATTTTTAAATCTACTTTTGTTGCGAACCGTCCGATTTCGATCGAATAGCTCACAACCAGATGTCACATGGCTTACATTAAAAGTAATGTTAGCCTCCCCAAGTTCATATTAATCATATATTTGAAGAAAAATAAAGAAATAATTAGATACGTCATGTGGCATATCTTATGTGTCTTTTGGTATGTCCGAGTACGTGTCTGATACAGATATGATATCCATTTTGATGTGTCCATGCTTCATAGTTTAGAACATTTATGTTATAATATGTTAAGAAACCAATTGTCCCAAAAGCTTAAACTTTTAGGAAATGGGCCTAGTAATGTATATCAAGCTTCTTCAACAAAACAAATACCATATTAGTTTGCAAACTCCAATATAACTAGATGTAACTAGAAATTAATCGTGGGCTCCATTCCTTTATTCACTGTGATATTTGTAAAATGACTTGATGCTTACGGGAGTTTTAATTTTTATCTTTTCAGGAAGGATGCAAAGGTTTATTGTATATGGTACTCCATGCTCGTGTTGTCTTAGATTTATGTGAACGCCTTGAACAGGAGATCAGTTTTGAGCAGATTGAGGGGGACTTCGATGCATTTCAGGGAAAATGGCTTCTGGAGCAACTGGGAAATCATCACACACTGTTGAAATACTCTGTGGAGTCAAAAATGCACCAGAATTCTTTCCTTTCTGAAGCTATTATGGAAGAGGTTTGTGAATTCTATGCTACACCCCTCTGATTTGTGCTTATACTAATGCTAGTTGTCCTATAACTGTATCTTTACAGAAATAGTCAGATATAAAGTTCTATCGAATGGATTTATGCCTTGTTTGGCTCAACATAGAATATTTCATAATTTATTCTGATATAGAATTGCTAATTAATTCTGGTGTCTAGGTATCTTCATCTGCTAGAAAAGCACTGGATTTGATGAAAATTTTATCAACATGTTCATATATCATTCTGTTAAATCATTGTTGCAGTCATTGTTGCAGTCATTGAGAACCTTGAACGAACCACTGATGGTAAATTTTGAAAATTTTAGGTCATATATGAAGATCTCCCATCAAACTTATGTGCTATTCGAGATTATGTTGAAAAGGGGGAAGCAAAAAGCTCGATAGAGTCATGTGACCATCCCATAGATATTGAGCTAATCACTTCATCTAGAAACAATATAGATGCTGAAAGTAGCATTTTGTCTGTGCAAAATGGTGATTTCAAGGGTCTACAGCCTTCTGGACAAAGACCAAGAGTCCCAGGCTTGCAGAGAGATATTGAAATTCTTAAAGCAGAGCTTCTGGCCTTTATATCAGAGTATGGGCAGGAAGGATTTATGCCAATGAGAAAGCAACTTCGCATGCATGGAAGGGTGGATATTGAGAAGGCAATCACACGCATGGGAGGATTTCGGAGGATTGCATCACTGATGAATCTTTCTCTGGCTTATAAGCACCGTAAACCGAGGGGTTACTGGGATAACCTTGAGAATTTGCAAGAGGAGGTATGCTTCCATACCTAAGACACTGATCATTGGGAGATCATTGCAGTTTCTTCGTGATCTCTTATCATGTATTCTATATCGAGTCAAATCATTTTTTGCCAAATACTGGCAGCCAAATGACGATTAATAATAATAGTAATAGTAGTAGCAGTAGTAGTAGTAGATGTCTGAGGCCTTTAGCATGTTATACTCTGAAATAAAGTATGCTGCTTTGTAATCATAATATATGATAAAGAGTTAACTAGTAATGAATACGAAGAACTGATACTCTTCCGTCTTGCAGATAAGTCAGTTCCAGAGGAACTGGGGAATGGACCTATCGTTTATGCCTAGTAGAAAGTCTTTCGAGCGTGCAGGTGTGGATAATAAATTTCCATCTTTGGATACTTCCCTCTGGCTTTTTACATAAAAAAATTGAACGCCTATATATTTACGAGTGTAATTTCCTATGAAGCCTATATTGACAACAGCTGTGTTTATACAACTGTTATTTAACTGAATTTGGATCCTTTTTTTTTTTAAGGTCGCTATGATATTGCTCGTGCATTGGAGAAATGGGGGGGCCTGCACGAAGTATCTCGTCTTCTATCACTCAAGGTGAGGCACCCTAACAGACAGGGAAACCCTTCTAGAGACAAGAAACTTGATTCATCTAACGATGTAAATGGAGAGGGGAAGACGACTCCTAAACCCCATGTTTCTCAAGATACACAAAAGTGGCTCACAAAAGTTAAAGAATTGGACATTAATTGGGTTGAATGAGAAATTATATATATATATATTTATTTATTTATAGTTTGGTTCTACATCATTTGGTCACATATATAATTTTGTTGGCAAGAGTAGTGGACAAGATGATGATGAAATTGGTTTATGAGTAAACTAAAATTTGCACCTTAGAGCTTTAGATCAAATTTCTTTTTTGGACCTTTTCAATTATAACAATTGAGTGCTTGATATTTTAATTTGTTAAGCCGGAATCGCCAGTAATCATCGGTCGGTCATACGGTAGTGAATTCATTCTCGATGCAGCGGTGAATTCATTCTCGATCCTTGTACACACCGCCCATCACATTATAGGAGCTAGTCATGCCTAAATTCGTTACCTTAGCCGCGTCGAAGGCAGGGTTAGTGACGAGTAAAGTCGTAGCAATGCAGCTAGATTGGAAGGTGTGGCTAAATCACCTGCTTTTTAAATTTCTGACCACATTCTCTATAAGACCCTCTTATCTCTTTCTTCTTTGAGCTCAGGTTATAGAAGGAGGAGCCGAGAAGAAAGTATTAGCAACAACTGGTTTTATTATGGATAGAGCTCATATAATAATTGTCACAACTCTACCTTATCTCTTGTTTCATTTCTTCTAGAACAATCACAAACACTTTTTTGGTTGACTCTTTATTATTAGTAAATTTCTTGTTAAGTGGTCACATAGCTCGTTAATAGGTAGTTACATGCCTTAGTACTGAAGTTCACGAGAAAGATTAATATTATAACAAATCAAAAATTTTAACCATTAATTATTACAATTAAAAAATTAGCTCTTGAAGTAAATTTAGTCAGCAATTTAGAGGTGAAAATTACAATTTACTGTTAAGTTGGTTTATCTGGTAAGATGGAATACGAAGGAAGGAAATGCATCAGTACATGCACTCAGGTGCATATATATAACATTCAGAATCAGGGAAAGCAATTTCGGGGGTGAATTGAGGTGACTCGGTGTGAGCACACTTTGATGCCCTTGGTTATATTATAATATGGTAGGCTGATTTTATTGGAAGAGTGGATACTTCCGTTGGTGAAAGGTTGTGAGTCCGTCATAGAAAGTTACTTCCACGTTGTTAACTTTCCTTTCATTTTTTGTGAATTTGATCTTCTAATAATCTATGTATCATATCATATTAATTATATATAAGCAAGGTATATAAAATGCAATTGTACTACGTGACACCTGTGACACAAGATAATTAATTACAATTATCCTAAGATATTTTATTTATTGTACAAGTCTACTAATCTAATTAAGCAAAGAATTTTATTTATTTTACAAATCTTTAATATAAGAAAGTTTATTTTATTTTTCATTCAGAATAATTAAATAATTTTATTTATTATATGAGTCTTATTAATTTTATTTTATTTCTATTTTGATTAATTTAAATTGCCTAACATGTAACAGTTTGAATATTTAACATAATTAAATATATAAACTTCAAACTTTTAATGATATTGAATTACCAAAATTTATGTATCTTAATAGATAATTGATAATATATAGTAAATAACTAAAGTTAAATTGTACTTAAAAAATTATTATATATGCTTTGAATATAATTGTTAATAATTGATTGAATTTTAAAATAAATTTAAAAATTAACACTCCTAATGATACTCAATTAAAATAATATTAACTAAATATAATTCTATATAAACTTAAGCATTGATAACAATTACGGTTAAAATATTAAATACATGGAATCTTATATGTAATGAAAACATTATTATTTATGTTTTAAATATAATTATCAATGATTAGTTTTAAAATAATTTTGATAATCAATAATTTAATTAGTAAGTAAGTTTTAACTATATAGACTCCTAATGAAACTAATCAATTACGAAATTTATTTATTTTAATGCATAATTAAGTTGAATTAGACTTATAAATTTATTTATTTTAATGCATAATTAAGTTGAATTATACTTAATATTTTAATTTTACATCGATTAAAATTTTTTATAATTCAATACTTATCACTTAATATCTAAAAATTTTAGATATTATAATTACCAAAATTGAATTGTACTCATCACTTAATATTATAATTCAAAAATAATAATAGTTTTTGATGAATAATTGGAACACGTATATTTTAAAATTTTAGTTTCATTAATTAATTATTAATCATTAATTTCATTTGATGTTATAATTTTTTATGTAAATTGAATCTTAATATTTTTTAAAATAATATCTAAGTTGATTATCAGGTATATCTTAATTGAAAATTTCACAAATTAGAATTTTTATTTAAATTGGATTTTTCCTAAGTTCTCTAAGTTGGTTGTTATTAAAAATTTAATATTTATCCAAGTTGATTGTTATTAAAAATTTTAATTTTTTGAAATCTTATAGAGAATGAAATAATATTATATACAAAATTAATTTTGATAATAAAAAAATAACATAAAATAATAATAGTCTTTCAAACTATTTAATTTTGTTTATTAATAATTATTTTCAGTTAATTAACTAATTTTTATGTAAATTGAATTTTTCATACATTAAAATCTTTATTTAAGTTAGATATTTCTTAGGTTATCTATAAACCAAATTTGAATATAAGAGAAGATATTATATTTATATTTATCGTAATCTATTTGATAAGAAAATATAATCCAATTTAACATATTATTATATTCATCTTGCTTTTTTTTACTATATAAATACCATAAACAAGGTCTCATCATATTTATTTATCTTAATCATTCTCATATAACTCGCATAACTCAACTTTAGTGTTATAATTATTATTATGTTGTATCAAAATTATTTTTTATTTTTGTATCCTTTTGTATTGAAATTATATATCTTTTGTGTGTATCGAATTTTAGGAACCTCTTCATTCTCTCTAAATATTTATGTTACTCTTTTCAATCTGCTCATGCAAATATACAAGATATGATTATTCACAGTTTATTTTATCATTTCTCTAATGTAATTTTCAATTTATTTAGCATTGAAGTTTCTTATTTAAAAGTCATCAATCAATTTTATTAATTAGTATTTTTACTTTTATAATATAATCAAATTCAATATTAGTTGGTACATAAATTTGATTTATAATATTAATATATTTTCATAAAATCAAAATTAAAATAACATTCAAACAATTTTAAAATAAATAAATGAATATAATATTTATTATTTGGTGAGGAGACGCTTTAATGAACATATTATTGCTTATATCCTAATATTATTAATATACATATTTAATATATTATCAATAATATGTTTTATTATATAAATCCTAATAAGGCATTTAGAATTATAGTATAATTCCAATTCTATTATTATTTATCTTGTTCTGCTTTGATAAATAAAATAAAAAATAAAAATAAAATAATTAATTTTTATAAATAAAAAATAATGTAATAAATATTGTTGTTTATACAAACATATTAATATACAAGGATAAAAGCATGTGCATTGCACGTCTATATTTATTTTTTTTATAGATACAAATTTAAAAATTAAGTTAACAATTGAAAATAAAAATATTTATTTTAAAAAAATTTATATTAGAATCATTATATATTTTATTTACCAATGGTAGTTTCAAAGGGTCACTTTTACCTAATTTGTAGAATACAACTGAATCACAAATCTAATAATTTGATTATAATAGAATAATTTAGGATGTTTAAATTAGTGCTCAAAATCAGTACTCCACTTTAAGAAAAATATTATAAACAAGAATACACAAAATAAAGAAACAGTGTCAATTCAAAAACTAAAAAGATAAACTTTTTTTTGGTTTGAGATGAGATTTTATAACAATTTTAATAAAAATGGAGATGGGATTGGAATATAATCCAAACTTGATAGAAAACACAATCAATGCGTGGAACAAATTTTCAGTTACAGAAGATAGTTTAGATAAATAAAGACTAAAGAATTCAAGTTAACTTCAATTTGCATCTATCGTTATAAATCAACTTATTTACTTCTTGTCAAATTTAAGTACAATCTAAATTATAAAATGTAGAGTAAACTAACTTCAAACAAAAACTATTTAGATTTCTACACAGAACACTTAGTTTGCAAATATGAATATGAATTTAAAAAAAATCAATTTTTACTACTTAAACAATTATTTAGCAAAATAAAATTTATAACAGTATAAAAAATAAAAAAAAATGGGCTATTGATATGAGTTTTAAAGATTGTTCTCCTCATAAAAATATTGAGATAGGAATGGGTAGCAAATGAAATCTTAATATCTAACTGACTCACAAACTTCATAATATTCAATATTTTTTTAATTCATATTCATTGTCTAAATTTCATTCTATGCTCATATATCTAACTCTTAAAAAAATAAGATAATAAGCGTAAAAAATATAATTTAACTAGTTAAAAATGGTATTTTAAGGTATTTATTTAAAAAAATAGTATTTTAAATATTTATTTGCTTATCATTTTTATTTGTTAGTATACAATTTTATCAAGGGTGGTTGAGTCGAGTCAATTGCTCACACTCATTTAAAAAAAATCAATTTTGTCGTTGTGATAACAAAATAAAGCAAAATATCAAAAAGTAAACTAGAATTGTATAGCTATATTCCTAATTATGATGTCATCATAGTGAAAGAATAAACCAAAACATTATAAAGTAAATAAGAATCTATAATTATATTCATATTTTATTCTGTCATCAAAATAAGAGAATGAAGCAAAATTTCATAAAGTATATATAACAATTTTATAACTAAATTTTATAAATGTGCCTAGATTAGATATGATAAGAAAATAAAGTAAAACTAACATTTTTTTCATCCAAACCAAGAATAATAACACTACCAATATACTGTAGGAAAATTAAAAATTATTTGATCATTCAGACTTTTATAAAGTAGGATAGAATAGAAAGTTTAGGCAACAAAGAAAAAGATTAAAAAATAAAAACCAATTTCCCCTAGAAGTTTTGAGGTATATATAAAAAGGGAGAGAAACTAACCTCAGTATTGTGGCACACAAAAAAAAAAAAAAAAAAAAAAATCCGTTTCTAATATTCTTTTAGATTACGACAAACTGAACTTTAGTTCTCTAAATATTTAACAAAATTATAAGAAAAGAAGGCATTAAAAAATTATAAGAAAATAAGGCATTAAAAAGGGAAGTAATCCATAAAACTTTGTTACGCAGTTCAAAGCATGCCATTTAAAGAATCCAAAAACATAAGAGAAATCAAAACCAAATAAAATATAATACACCATAAGATTTTACATTAGGGCCCATGAAATCAACGTTATGAGAGAAACTGAAAATAAATAGAGACACAAATGACAAACAGAGAAAAACCAAGCATCTTTCTTTGACAAGATAAGTGAAATAAAATGGAATTTATTAAAGGAAGGCAATAAAAGTATTATAAATTTCGACCAATTTTGTAATAAGAGTATGAGGTAAAAAAAAAATTATTAATTCAGTCAAATTTATTTTGATCACAACCATTCATCTCCAAACTTAGACTTAGAACCTAATGGATCCACGTACAATAGTTTTGAAAACAAAAAAATTTAAGACGCGTAATTATTGAACCTAATAAAAAAAAATTAGTGTCGGTTTCTCTTGTAATTACTTTCGTTGCCCATTTATTAACTTTCTCTATTTTTTTTCTTTTATTTTTTCTTACATTAGTCCATATTTTAGTGATATTTAGTAATATTATCTTAAAAAATGAATCAAATGATAATATAATATAAAAGTTTAGCAAAAATAATATTAAAATAATATGATAATGATAATATAATAAAAAACTATTTTACTAGATTTATTATTTTAATAAAACTAAGAAAAATAGAAAAACATTAATGTTTTATAATTTTTTGCATAAATATTTTCCATTAAAAAATCATATTTTTTATTGTTTGTTTTATAATATAAGTCTATATTGGTAAATTTATGTATGAATATAATGACATAATTTAAAAATTAATGGATATGTTTAACAATTAATTACAAAAGATGGAAGGTCTTTAATTGAAACATAAATGAATTTATTTAAAAAGAAAAGGATATATTTAAAAATGTTTAATGTTACAATTATGAAATATGGGAGGTTAGGGAAAATGGAAGAGAAGGTTAAGAAGGAAGAATATATTTGAATTTGTCAAATAAGACGAGGGTAAAATAGTCAAAAAAAAGTTTTACAACTATTCATGCTTTCATTGCATATTTATTGACTTTTTCCATTTTCCTTTTTTTTATTTTTTTCTTACATTACTTCATATTTTAACGATACATAATTTTTTTTAGCAATATTATTTTAAAGTCAAATGATATTATCACGTAAAAGTACAACAAAAAATAATATTAAGATAACATGACAGTGGTAATATAATTTAAAAATATTTTATTGAATCAAATGATAATTTCTTTTTCCATTAGTCTATATTTTAGCATTATGTAATTTCTTTTTTAGTAATATTATTTTAAAAAATGAATCAAATGATATTATAACATAAAAGTGTTTCGAAAAATAATATTAAGATAATATGACAATGGTAATATAATTAAAAAATATTTTATTAAATTTATTATTTTAATAAAACAAGAAAAAATTCATTCTTTTATTTTTTTTCTCACATTAGTTCATATTTTAGTAATATGTAATTTCTTTTCTTAGCAATATTATTTTAAAAAATGAATCAAATGATATTACAACACAAAAGTGTACTAAAAATAATATTAAAATAACATGACAATGGTAATATAATTAAAAAATATTTTATTGGATTTATTATTTTAATAAAATAAAAAAATAAGAAAAAATAGCAAAGCATTAATGTTTTATAATTTTTTTAGATAAACATTTTTCATTGAAAAATCATATTTTTTAAATGTTGATTCTATTTGTGTATTATCGGGCAAGAGACTCTCTTCAGGGTGTTTTCAATAATTTTATTCATTTTTTTTTTCATTTAAAAGGTTTGACCCCTCTCTTTTTTTTTTTTTTCATTATCTAAATTTTGGGGATTTATATTAAATTTTAATAGTCTCAAAACTAAAAAGAATTCAGGAGGTCATTTCGTTTTTAGAGCTGGGATGAATAAGTCTTGAGTTAGGATTTTAGACAAAGAGACATAGATAAATTTATTTGAAAATAAAAAGGCAACGGTTTTGAAAAAGGAAAATTTTAAGATGCATGATTATTAAATTCAATAAAAAAAATAGCATTGGTTTCTCTTGGATTTGCTTTCATTTCCCATTTATTAATTTCTTTTCCACTTTCATTCTTTATTTTTTTCTTACATTAGTCTATATTTTAGTGATATGTAGTTTCTTTTGTGGCAATATTATTTTAAAAAATGAATCAAATGATATTATAACATAAAAGACTACAAAAACAATATTAAAATAATATGACAATGGTAATAAAAAATATTTTTTAATTAGAAAGCATTAATGTTTTATAATTTTTTGGATAAACATTTTTCATTAAAAAATCATATTTTTTATTGTTTGTTTTATAATATAATATTAAAAATTAATAAAGGTGTTTAACAGTTAATTACAAAAGATAAAAGGTCTTGAGTTGGAATTTTAGACAAAGAAAGACAAATGAATTTATTTGAAAAGAAAATGTTATTATGGTCCAAAAAAAGTTTAATGTTGCAATTATGAAAGATGAGATGTTAGGAAAGATGGAAAAGAGGGTTAAGAAAAAAGGATATAGTTGGGTTAATCAAATAAGTTGAGGGTAAAATAGCCAAAAAAAAGTT
The DNA here is from genome assembly GCA_019916065.1 of Vitellaria paradoxa. NCBI lineage: Eukaryota > Viridiplantae > Streptophyta > Magnoliopsida > Ericales > Sapotaceae > Vitellaria > Vitellaria paradoxa. Next base: position 46,152,961 of record CM034233.1, on the reverse strand, counting down.
TTACAAGTATTTAGACTTTTTTTATTAGCATAAATACATGTTTAATATATTAAAAATAATATATTTGGTATATAAATTGTAATAAGGCTTTTAAATTACATTCCAATACCAATACTATTATTTTTTTTATCTCATTCTAACTTGATAAATGAAATAAAATAAAAATAAAAATATTAATTTTTGTAAATAAATAATAATGTAATAAATTACATTTTTTTAACTTTTATTTTTTTACAAATCTATTTATAATTTAACATATTATTTTATTATGAATTATTTTTTACAAAAAAAAATATATTTTTATACCTTGAATTAAATGTACTTATGGATGTTTTTATTTAAGTTTGATATTTTTATTTAAGTTGGATTAAATATAGTATGGATGTTTTTATCTGTCATGCCTCCAAAATTCTATGATCCCAAGAAATGAGTTTAAATTGTAAAATTTCATGTGCATGATCTATTACAGTCTCACTATTTACCTTTCAGAGACATTGACCATCCTATTCACTAATATAAATAATAGTAAAGATTATTTTATTAATAGAATACACACCTAGGTTTAAGTTAAAGGCCGATACATAAGTTTCATTTACTTATAAAATAATATTTCTATATACATAAACTTTTAAAGCTATCGCATCTAAGTCATAAAATCTGCTCAATAGAACTGTAGAGTTTCAGATGGTTATGCAGGTCCTCCTAAGTCTTGGGCTTTACACTTGCAACATAGTCAATAGGGACATGAATACCAAATCGCTTGTGCTCACGATGTATAGAAATATATTTTTTATTATGCATCTTATAAATCACATAAAATAATGAATATAGCAAAAAATCATCGAATACATCAATACATAGTAGGATAGGGCAACATCAATTCATAACTTTTACTTCTCTTGTTAACCTTTCCTCATTTATTATCTTTTTCCCAAGGTGAGAAAAGACACTCTGCAAGACTGTCTCACAATCAAGGTGGTAGCCTAAATTATCACCAGTTCGTATGTAAATATATGGGTCGCAGAGTATCCTTGCGTTATCGTTTGTAGATCCGAGTCTAAGGGTCACGATGAGCCTTACCATTTCGTCGTTGTTGTGGACTATTAGTCCTTGAGCACGATTACCCAACCATGCATAGGTTTAAGATTTTTCAACCTAAGGGTATCTCATGACCCTCCCTATTCCTATACTGTCTGCACTTTTTCCAAAATCAACGTTTTCTTAGATTTCATCTTTCTCTTGTTAAAGCTTAGGAATAATGTCTATGAGTGTGTCAACTTTTATAATTTCATGTCTTAATTATTTTTACAGTCCATTTATTTTTAATTATTATATGTTTTACAATGAATACATGTTCATCTTACACGCGGTCAGAGCCCTGGGCTCATCCCACTGCTTGGGAGCTTTCGGTTTCATATTCTATTTCACTCTTTAATGGTTAAACAATCTCTTAACCATCCCATCAAATAAGTGGAATATTCATTAAACTGCGAAACTTTGGCCTGACCTAATTTATCGTAATCGATTAGTTAATATGTTGGTTAACCGTATTTTGAAACACGGAAAAAAATCATTGTGAGATTTTTTTGAAATATTGGATATTTTAATAGAATGATAGAAAGGGGGATTTGCAAATTAAAATTGGAACTGGCACAATTCACAGAATTGGAAGCCTTTGCACAATTTGCTTTGCAACCCCTTTGGAAATATTACCTGAATGGTATTTCTTTCTCGTATTTCAATACTTCGAACAGTACCCAATAATAAAATATCATAGCATATTTTAGCATTGAATAGCAATTTTTAGAAATCTAATTATAATTTTAGTACCACCGAAAATTCGGTTATAGAGCTTAATATTACTTTAATAGTATATAAATTTTAGCCTACACTTATACCTCTATTGAATATTATATACATATACAAATTATTATTTTATAATATTTTAGAATAAAAAGAGAATAAAATCGACCAAACCGGGGCAATTGCAGGCACTAAGAAAAAAATAGGCACTGGTCTAAAATTTATTTATTGTTTATTTCTTTCCTCAAAGAAAATTAGATTTGATTTAAAAATTTAGGGCTCATTTGGTTTGTTTCTCTATTTTTTGTTTTCGGTTTTTGTTTTCTATTTTCTATTTTGAGCTCATTTTCATTTTACACTTTTGAAAATAAGGAAAAAATTCAAAACGCATTTGGTCACTTATGTTTGTAAAATTTGTTTTAGAAAACAAAAAATGAACTTGCACATAAATGGAAAATGACAAAAAGTTATTTTGAGCGTTTTTAATCCAAAATAAAGAAATTTTGAAAATAATGAAAATATAGCATTTTTTTATTTTAAGATTTTTAAAACATAAAATGAAAATAGAAAATAGAAAACAGAAAAATAAACCAAATGCCACCTTAAAATCTTGCTTTTGAAACATGTAAAAATTATTCTCATGGTCATTTTCTAGTAGAGAAGAAATTACAAAGAGTATAAATAATATGCTAATTTCCTGCATCGTTCCTTGTTGAAAAGATTGAAAATTCACTGTATGTGCAACCCATACTCATTTCCTTAATATGACAACATAGGCACGTTTGAAATAGGTTTAATTAGACTACTGGAGAAACAATTTGAGTTCCAGTACTAACCTCTCCCTCTTCCCTTTTTTCAGTCGTTCTATATTTTCCCATAACCTAACCTATATATATATATACATACATGGGGGGTGACTCACAAAGCTAGGGAGGGGGGGATAACTCATGGGAGCTAGGGGGGAGGATGATTTGTGGGAGCTAAAGGATTTTAGGGTACCAGTAAACACCCTATTTAAGTGCCATGTTTTTCTTTTTTTCTCTTTTTTTTTTTTTTTTTTTTTAGGATCATTACATCCTTCTCTCCTTATAGAAGTTTCATACTCAAAACTCTAAAACAATTGCCATACTTACAAAGAATAGTTACAACATTATAATCAAATAAATAATTGAGGAAAATGAGCTCACATTTTAGATTCACATTCCCAGGTATATTTTTCCACATTGAGATGTTTCCATACTACTCGAACCAATAGAATTGTTTTTCCTCGAAGCACCTGATCTTGAGAATTTAAAATTTGGACTAGTCTAACCTCATATGTCACATCAGGATCCACTTCTAGTCCAGTCTAATCTAATACATGTGTAGGATCTGAAACATGCAAAGCGTGGATATGTGAAATACCTCATGTATTCCCGACAGTTGCGACGGTAATGCCAACCAGTAAACAACCTCTCTAATTTTTGCCGAAACCTCAAATTGCCCAATATATCTGGGTGCCAAATTATCCCGTCAGCCAAACTAAAACTGTCCCTTTCGTAGTGAGACATTCAAAAGCAGATGACCTTCTACTTGAAATTCCAATGGTCTATGCCTCTGATCTACGCCTCTGATCTACATAAATCTTTTGGCGGTTACGTGTTATTTCCAATCGTTGCCTAATAATTCTAATCTTTTCATCAGTCTCCTGAACTATTTTTGGCCTAATCGTTGCTGTTTCTCCAATTTGAGTCTAGTAAACTGGCGATCTACATGGCTTGCCATACAAAGCCTCGAATGGTGCCATCTCGATACTGGCTTAGTAACTGTTCTTATAAGCAAATTCTACTAATAGTTTATAAATTTCCTAACTACCTCCAAAGTTTAATATATATGGTCAAAACAGATCTTCTAAAACCTGAATTGTGTGTTCAGACTACCCATCTAATTGGAGATGATAAGCAGTACTGAAGTATAACTCTGTTCCCATCCCCATCTAATTAGAGATGATAAGCAGTACTGAAGTATAACTCTGTTCCCATCCCCATCTAATTGGAGATGATAAGCAGTACTAAAGTATAACTCTGTTCCTATCGCTAACTAAAAACTTTGCCAAAACTTAGTGACAAAACGAGAATCCTGATCTGAAACAATGGACACCGGAGTCCCGTGGAGTCTTAGAATCTCTTGGATGCACAATCTAGCTAGAGTATCCATTATGTCTATCCTTTGAATTAGCAAAAAATGAGCTGACTTGGTTAGATGATCATAATCACCCATATTGCCTCATAACCTTTTTTGGTTTTTCACATTCCTGTCACAATATCCATGGTTACATTCTCCCATTTCCACTTGGATACTAGTAACGGCTGTAATAATTCTATTAGCCTCTGATGTTCTGCCTTAACTTGTTGACAAGTTAGACACCTATTGACGAAGTTTGCCACATCTTTCTTCATTCTGGGCTAATAAGACTGTCGTTTCAAATCATAGTACATCTTTGTATCTCCCGAATGTATTGCCAGTCGGGAATGATGAAATTCCTTCGTGACATTACCTGAATCAATAATGGTATAAAGATTCTCCCTTGATACCTCACCATATTATCATTACCTACAGTCCATCCTGGCATCTTAACTAATTCTCTTAGCCTTACTCGGACATTTTCTGCTTCTCCATCTGACCTTTGTGCTTTAATTACTTTACTTGTCAGAACTGCTGAATGAATGATAAATACAATATCTGCCGTTCACCTTCCTCCCTATATTCAAGGTCATACTCACCTAATGTCTCCATCATGGCCCACTCTCTAATAGTAATACTTCCTAAATCACAATAAGTCTTCTTATTGATTGCATCTGCAACCACATTAGATTTATCTGGATGATATTGTAAGTTAAAATCATAATCTTTAATATATTCTATCCATATTTTTTGTCCCAAATTCAAATCCTTCTGGGTGAAAATATACTTTAAACTTTTATGATTTGGAAATATCTCAAACTTTTATGTGTACAAGTAATTTCTTTAATTGATCCCTTTAGTTGATCAAATAAATCATCAGCCCTTGGTAAAGGATATCAATTCTTGATGGTTACTTGATTGAGCTTACGGTAATCAATATATATTCTTAAGATTCCTTCCTTTTTGGCTATAAACAATGTTAGTGCGCCCTAGAGCGAAGCGTTGGGTCTGATGAGTCCCTTAGCTGAAAATTCATCTATCTGCTTCTTTAACTCTACTAATTCTGCCGATGCCAATCCATAAGGAGCGATGGAAATAGGTTCTGAGTAAATCTTTGGGAAAGACTTTAGATATTCATGGACAACATGGGGTAACTCCTTCTTATTACTAGTTTCATGTTCTACCATTATCAAATTGGCAACAAGACTACAAAATCTTCCTGTCCTTACCCAACTACGTTTGGTAGGATCTTGAAACTATAGTGATTTGACAAAAAAAAAAAAAAAAAAACCGCACTTGTTTGCCCTCTAAATTATGCAAAGTTATCCATCCTGCATGGTAATCGATCTTAGCTTTGTAGGTTGCTAACCAATTCATTTCGAGAATAACATCAAAACTTTGCATCTCTATCATAATTAAGTCACAGGCTGAGTGATACTCTTGAGTGTCTAATGTATTTCTAATCACTAGTTCCTTTACATATTCTAATTAAGGAAAAATGAACAGAATTGGGGGTCTCTACGCGTAATTGGGGCACTGATGGTTGCATTTCGAGTCCTAAGGTAGAAACGAAGGTGGCAGAAATAAAAAAGTAGGATGCACCAGCATCAATAAGTATAGTGGCATAGGAAGTATATATATCGAAGGTCCTCAAGTCATCGCTAACTCAACTGGAGTTTCTGGTGGAATGATCACATAAGCTCTTCCTTGGGTCTACACATTAGATGTTCCACCCATTGCCTAACTTGGTTGAGCCCCTTTGCATTGCAGTTGCTGGGTTCCACTTTGCATATTTTCGGGGGGATTATATCTTTGTGGCGGGGGTTGCTGCATTGACTGTGAGGCTAGGATTTGTTCTTGGATGACTAGTGGGAATCTTTTTCTACCTCGTGGCAGTTCCTCTAAAAGTGACCCTGTTGGCCATAGTTGTAGTAACTTCTAACGCTTCTACCACTTCCGCCACCGCCGAAAGCTGCCTACCCCACTGCCTGTCTTGGGCATTCATGGATCTTGTGCACAAGCTATCGACAGTTATAGCAAAACAGCTATCTTTGAGGTGACCTCACAAGGGTCCTTGATTGCGATAGTGCCACGCTACTGGGTTGTGGATATAACGATGGTGGCGGTGGTAACAATCCTCATCTTGGTCTTTTCTTATTAGTAATTCCCAGTGAAAAAACCAAGTTCCTGTTCTGCTACCCTTCTTAGATGTTTCTGGTCTCGATCATGTCTCTATCCACTATCATTGCTCAATTATTAGGGCTTTGTAATCATCGAACCTAAGCGGAACTATTTGTCCTCGCAAGGCCGATTGTAATTCTCGTTCAAACCTTTTACACTTGAGACAGGTACTAGAGACAACTTTTGAAGCATACTCAAACAAGTCTAAAAATCTCATCTCATATTCTAGTACCATCATAGAACCTTGGATCAAGTTAACAAATTCTTTCCTTTTTGCATCTCTCAAGGATTGTGGGAAAAAGTGATCTCTAAATCTTTCTTTGAGTCCTTGCCAGGTCAGTCCCCTAGATCCCCTGGAATTCTATATACTATTCCACCAACTTGCCGCCCTTCTCACTAACTAGAAAGTAGTCAAATTGATTCTAGTCAAATGGTCGGTTATTTCCATAATTATCAAGATTTTCTCGCATTCTAGAAGAAATCGCTTAGCAATTTCAATGTTGGGGGTACCATCATAGGAGGGAGGCTTCAACCTCTAAAATTTTTCTAACATGCCTAACCCTATTTGTAGTTAGTTTGGAGGGCCTACTCTTACCCTACCATTTGTCAATGATTTGGCTAGCTGTTGTAATACTACCCCGGAGTTAGCAATTGCTGCAACTTGTGGAATCTTAGGTACTTAAGCATACCCTTCATCTCCCACTGGATTGCCCGTTGAGCTTCTAGATAGACCTAAGTTACAGTACTATGGTGTGACTCCTGTTCTAGCGAAATAGGTATATCATTTCCAATTACATTAACAACAAGAACTCCTTTACCTTTGCCTGGTCCTCAACCTCGGCTTCGACTTTGGCCCCAAATTCCACGCGGTGGTATACTAAAATGTAAAATGTTATAGTTTAATACCAAATTATCAACCAATATCTAATGATAGCTATGATATAATGGAAATATTCTAGGAAACAAAATTGTTTTATTTATAAATTAGACTTCTTATATATTACATTATATTAAAGAGAGAGAAAAAGTGGATGTCCGGTCCTACATACATTGCAACATTCTTTGGAGTCCTTTTTTCAAGAAAACAACATACTTATTCCACAAAATTGTTAATGGAAAGAGAGAGATGCATAAACACAGTAAAATTTTTCCCTTAGACAACCAGTCGTTACACTATAAAAACTAACATTTCTACTATTTTTTTCAATTATTTCTATAAAATCTATGTATGTGGCTTAGCTAACCACAGGAATAACATCTTGGTGGGCTTAGAGGGCATCACTACTGGAAATGTCCTATCTGATAACAATTAGAGCACACTTGAAGTCTATCTCTAGCCCCAGTACATGACATATTATCTCTAGTACTCCCTTCCTGTTCCCCAGCATTGATGTATACCATGGTAGGTATTGATTGTAGAATCACTATAGGTTTGTAGGACGAAATATGGAGGCAGGCTAATCTCAATTGGATACACTGGCCCAGTGTTCGCAAGTGGGTTAAAGATTGCTTCTGGGTTGATGTGTATGAGAAGCTCGTTATTAAGCTCAATCATTTTTGGGGTTAGGTTCGCTCTACTAGGTTGTCTTATATCTACATTGTTAGTGGGCTGGCCATTTTCCTAAAATAAAGAAAGTTCAAATTAATCTTACAATCATATTTTATAAACAAATATTATTTAATAAATCGTTGTAAAACACATTTTCATACAAGTCCTCAAATGTTCCTAGCTACTAATTTGCAACTTTCACATAAGGCATCTATTTCCCATAGTCTTTAGGTGTTCTAAACCCTTGGCTCTGATACTACCTTATCATGCCCCCGAAATCTAAAGATCTCAATGAGTGAGTTTAGTTTGTAAAACTTTATGCACATGATCCATTACAGTCTCACTATTTTCCTTTTAGAGCCATTAACCATCTTATTCAGTAATATAAATAATAGTAATGATTATTTTATGAATAAAACATGCACCTAGGTTTAAACTAAAGCCAGATAACATACGTCTCATTTACTTGTAAAGCAATATTTTTATATATATAAACTTTTAAAGTTATCATCTAAGTCATAAAAGCTACTCAAAAGAATATAAGGTTTCAAATGATTGTGCAACCCTCCTACACCTCGAGCTTTGTGCCTATAATATAGTTTGTAGGGACGTAAGCACCAAGCCACTTGTGCTCACGATGTAAAGAAATATATTTTTTATAATGCATCTTATGAATCACTTGAAACAATGAATATATTAAGAAACCATCGAATACATCAACATATAGCATGATAGGATAACATCAATTCGTAACTTTTATTTCTCTTGTTAAGCATTCTTTTTTTATTATTGTTTCCCCAAGATAGGGAAGGGCACTCTACAAGACTATCCCACAACCAAGGTGGTAGCCTAAATTACTGCCGATTCATATGTAAATATATGGGTCACAAATTACTCTTGCGTCATCGTTTATAAATCCGAGTCTAAGAGCCACGATGAGCCTTACCATTTTCGTCATCATTGTGGATTGCTAGTTCACGGGCACGATTACCCAACTTTGTATAGGTTTAAGGTTTTTCAACCTCAGAGTATCTCATGACCTTTCCTACTATCCTAATTTTCTCCAAAATTAACATTTTTTTAGGTTTCACCTTACTCTTGTTAAAGCTTAGGAATAATGTCTATGAGTGTGTCTTATTTTTAACATATCATGGCATATTTCATTATTGAATAGCAATTTTTAGAAATCTAATCACAATTTTAGTGCCAACAAAAATTCGGTTATAAAGCTTAATATTACTTTAATAATATATAAATTTTAGCCCACACTTATAACTCTATTAAATATTATATATATACAAATTATTATTTTATAATATTTTCTAACCAAAAAAAGGGTAAAATCAACTAAGCTAGGGGAGTTGGGGGTGCCGAGAAAAAACCAGGCGCGAGCCTAAAATTTATATATTTTTTATTTCCTTCCTCAAAGAAAATTAAATTTGGTTTAAAAAACTTAAAATTTTACTTTTAAAACATGCCAAAATTATTCTTATGGTCATTTTCTATCGACTTTGTAAGCTTACTTGGGTATTGAGTATTTATTTGTAAGAACTAAATTTTTTGTAATAGATAGTTGCAACTCTAGAAAAGGAAATCTGGTTTAAAGAAGACATCACAAAAAGTATAATTAATATACTAATTCCCTACCTCATTCTTTGTCAGAAAGACCAAAAATTCATCATATGCCTAACCCAAACCTCATTTCCTTAATCTGAGAGCAAAGCCACATTTGAAAAGATTTTAATTAGAAAATTGGAGAAACAATTTGAGTTCTGGTACCCTATTTGAGTGCCTCCCCCCTTTTTCTTGTTAGGATTATTACATTTTCTAAATTGAATTCTTTGTAGATTATTATTATGTAAATTAATTAACTATTTTTAGTCTACATATTTTTAGATTAATTATGATTATTAAGTAAATAAAGAGTTAGTAAGATAAAAATACAAAATATAAAATTAAGAAATAAGATAAAAATATTGTCACACCCCATATTTTGTGACCTAGTGATTGAGTGAAAGATGTCACGTATCCTAATGCAGCATTTATGTATTTACCCTTGATCAGAGCCAAGACCACCCTGGAGTAGACATACACAATCTATAGCAATAAACAAATCACAAGATAATAGTAAAAGAGCTCCAATAGAATTCCAGATTTAAAATAGATAAATTTTGGCCTTAAGGCCTTACAAACCAAGTGAATAAGTTAAATAAAATGGTATTATAGTCTCAACATTTAAACTAAAATGACAAAAAAAAATTTTTAATAATTAACAAATGGCCCAACGCTGCAATCCATTTAAGGTTCAGGATATGCACCTGCATCGCAATTTGTAAGGACATGAACACCAACGACTTATGCCCACGATGCCTGTAATAACCTGAATTTCTTTTTCCTTAATTAAATTATTTAAGTGTGGTAGTGATATTTATTATAGTAAAAATCTAGAAAATTGAGCATTTGAAAATTTTTGGAATGATAAAAATTAGTTGAAAAATTTTCGGATTTAATTTCACCCTATGTGGGAGTTTAATGTAGATTTCTAAAATTTTTATCCAAACACTTCTTAGCCCAATTACTTATTTGGTTCAAACCAAGACCATTAACCCATGGGTCAACCCTTTTCTTTGACTCACCTCAACTCACTTCAACTCACTTTATCACTCAATGAATTGACTCATGAATAGTTGCTCTAAATTATTTCCCGACAACTTCATTTCCATCTTCCATACACTCTCACCATCTTTCAAAATTATTTGACTAATTGGACAAAGAGAAGACCCACATTGATGACCTTAAAGCATCTTTTTCAAATTATTTAGCAAACAAGATTTAAAGCATTTTGTTTGAAAGCTAGCATGATTTAAAGCATTTGGTTAAATTGTCAAAAAGCTAGCATGATTGTTTAAATTTGTCAAAAAGTTAGCATGATTCCCAGATCATGCCACCTCCATACATCTTCCCCAATGCTTTTCTTAAATGATATGGTTAGATAGTCAAAAAGTAAGCATGATTCTTGGATCATGCTACCAATTGTATAGGCATGATCTTACCTTAGTTGATTTTTTCTCCACTAATAATTTTCTCTACACTCCCTATAAATTGTGTGTCTTCCAAGAGAAGAAAGAAGAGAGAAATAAAAATAAATTATTCATTAGTGAGGCTGAAGATTTGGTGTTGCTTGGAGGAAGAAGAAAGGCTTGGAATTTTCCAATTTGGGTGGTGTTCAAAGCTAACTCATTTTTCCTTCTCAGACTTGGTCATTAATATCTTCATTGAGGTAGGATGATGAATCTCCTAAAATATATTTGATGCATTTTCTGGTTTGAAGTATGAAACTTGATTGTGATAAAAATAAATACCCGTATATTGGGGGTAGGGAAGCCAAAATTTTGACTGAAGTAACTTAGTATGCTGACAGCTCTCTATTTGTAACTTCTTATGTGCTTCTAACCCCTAAAACGGTGGAATTAGGCTTTGGCTAAAACATAAAAGTTGTAGCCCTTTCAGTTTTCTTTTCAACCCAAAAAGAATTGCATCAATCCGACTTGTGAGTCAAAAGTTATGCCCAAAATACTGAGCACGTGTAAAACTGTATTTTCTGAACAAACTGAATTTAAAGCTGTTTTTGTACCTTTAGACCTTAGAATTTTAAAAAGTGTAAAACATGAAAGTTGTAGGTCTTGAAGTCTAGTTTCTACAGATATAAAGTTTATAGATATTGGAGTCTTGCTCTATTTTATATGAATTTTCTTTCAAGCTGCTATTCTGCTTAGCTTTAATTGATGCTTGTTTGGATTTGTTTAGAATATTATGTTTAAAGATTTATTTAAATTTCTAATTTCCTTCTGTTAGTTATTGTCATGTTAATAATTTCTATTGATATGAAATTATTTTAAACTAGATACTATGTATTATTTGACACTCTAATATTGATGATAATTGACTTAGATAATCCGTTTCATCATGGATAGTTGGATGACTTATTCAAACTAAAATGCTAGTATTTGATAAAATGCCCAAAAGAAACAATGGACTCGTTCTTTTCTCATTTGGTCTTTCTTAAATGAATTTGATTTATTTTTGGCATTGTTTTGTCAACCTAGCAAGTTATATAATTATATTTTTATGATTAAGTGAATTAAATGAAACTCATTTAATATCTTCCTAAACATTGGGATAATTCTGTAGACATTTGTGGATATCTTGAAGCCAAAAACCTATGATAAGGGTTTGGTTATAAATAAGATGATGATTGGAAATTTATTTAAATTATTTTTGAATAAAATAAAGCTTATCAATTTTGCTAAAAATTAAATATAAGTCCAAGAGCTATTTATTATCTTCATATTCCATAAAATAATAAAATAAAAGGTAAAAGGAGCAAAAACCGAGATTTGCAGCCAATGAGGTTCGAACTTGCGACTTTAAATCGCAATTAGGGTCGCCCACCCACTAAGCTACCAACTTCGGCCTAATTAATATACCATTAGAAATAATTTTATTCTTATCAAATTTGGTACGGTAAGCTTGTAAAAACAATTAACTAAAATACTAGTTTGTATTCTAAATTTTTTTTTACTTGCTAATTGTTAATTTACATATAGCGCCTACCTTTGTGATAATGATATTGATGACTATGTTAAATCTTTGATTTATTGAGAATTACTATTAAAGTATGGATATAGATAAAGTGCTTAAAAATATATTGCATGTGACTAAATAATCTCACTTTTGATTCATCGCCCGGGAATATTGCCGGTTGTTATTAAAAATGTCTGATTTCCATACAAGGTACCCTTGGAATGTAAAAGGGTGAGAAGAAATTAAGGCACTTCGTGCTAAAGCTGTTTTTGGCAATGGGGTGATGGGTGGGTAGAAATGGCCTTTTAGATGAAGATGGGAACATGCATTTTATTTGGGAGATGCTCCCTTCTGACCTGGCCAGTCAGGTAGCCGGTCGCGACGGCTAGGTTTTTGGTAGGTGACACCGTCGGTATGCATTGGATGCTAAGCCCGTAAAGTCACTGGTTCCCAAGGCTGGGGGTAGAGGAGGATAGGAGTATGATTATCTTAGGAGGATTTAGATTAAACTCCTTTACAAAATTTTACTGTGACCAGCAACCTCTCTTGTTATGTATGAATGATGTGTTGGAATTATTTAATTATATTTAATTCCTCTCGATTAATATTTTACAAATATATATATATATATATATATATATATATGTATGAAACTTGTATCGCTACGGGGTTTGATCCCGAGACCTTGAAGATCTAAATCTGAGATCCCTACCACTGCGACACAGACTTCATTGTGGTATACACATCAGTATTTAATTATTTTACATATAAGTAAAATAGTAGTTACGGTGACGATTTCATCGAACCGTTGTAAGTATAATTTACATTATTCAGTTGAGATCTATTGAATTAATTGTTGCATAAATAGTATGCCACTTAAACACATATACTTAATACAGTGTAGTATTACAACCACTGCATATAGGCACCTAGGAGATTCTGATTATTGGGCTTTAGTAGCTCACCCCTTGTGGGAATATTTTTTTCAGGATATTAAGCACAGGAATACAGAAGATGAGCTGGAAAGAGATTAAATTCTCTTAAATATTCCATCAGAAGAGTTATATATTTTTTCTTCTTTCCTGCACAGAGCTGGAGGACTTTATTTTTGGTCTGTAATAATTGTTGGATGATTGTAATTATTAAGCATAGACCTAATTTACTTTTATTTGGTATGTAATGTTAATAGCGTGATTGGGACACTTAGATGGCTCTGTAATATTTTTCTCTATCTTTATTTTGAGCCCTGTAGTTGAAATCCCATCAAATGGTTCAGTCCAATGACTTATAAATATTGTTTGGGATAAACATGAGATTTTGACTATCTTAAATTTTTCTTACGGGTCAACCCCAATCTGGAGGAAAACTCTGGGGTGTGACAGCGTGTTTTTATCATCTTATTTTTATACCTAACAAATAAATTCCAAGTCACCCCTGGGCATTCGGTTATGAAAATCCGGGGCGTGACAATGCCTAATACTAGTACATATAATATGCAATGAAATCGAATACATGCATTATTTTATTTAATTAAGTCAGATAATCATACATCAATAAACAACCAAATTAATATGTCACAAAAAATATTAATACTTAGATCATCCTACCAGTAATAAATAAAATATCCATGTTTGTTAAGTTCCTCTACTATTTTCAATTATCACATCAAATCATGGGGTGGATGCTAACAATATCGTATTTGTAGTTTTCAACCATAGGCCATGGTAAGCCAAACTTGTAATCATTATGTTGTAGGCTACTAACTTACCGACATGAATACTAACCCCTGTGCAAGTTTTGGGTCTTTCAACCCAAGGATAGTTTCTGTACCCTCCCTATTTTGCTAGTATCTTCCATCCTCGCAATGCTAACGTATATTATTTTCTTATTATTTATTTCTATTATTCCCATCTCAAGTAGGCATCACATATTTTCATGTATTCAATAAAATGACAATGTGTTATATTACAAGATATTTTTTATGAAAATTTTTCGAACCAAGTAATCACACACAAAGCAAAAATCGTAACACCAGAAATAATGAGGAAACTCTCTCACAGGGAGAAAAATCTCAACTGCAAATCCCACTATCAATGAGTTATAAGATCTTACTTGAATTAATTACGATTCACTTGCACAAATTCTTTCGCAAATCTTGCACGACTCACTCAACAAACCCTACAAATGGGTTTTCTGTTTCATACAGAAAGTAAAAGAAAGAATATAAAGAAAATAAGAGAAAGAGACTGTTAACCTCACTAAAGAAAAATTCTCTCTCAAAAGACTTTATAATATGCCCCTTCAAATTCTTATCTTATTTCCCATTTAAGCTTGGGTGCATATATATAAACTTGACAAAATCCCATTCTAATTAGGACTCAAATATATAAATAGATTTCCTAAACGGAAACGGAATCTTCTATATCATAATTCGCTTGAACCATTGTGCTTCCATCGGTCAAGCTGCAAGGTCTACTAGAATCTGTTAATCAACATAGGCAAATCCTCGTGCATCCTACGAGCTCCTAACACTAATGTGGCGTAACCACATGCTCCCTACGTGTTGCCTGCAATGCGTACTAAAATTTTGCGTGTGTATTTCTTAATCTATGCAATATTTTTCTTCACTCCTAATTGGACTTGGATTATAATATTATGGAAATGGTCTTTTGAAAACTTGCCAATTTGAAAAATCTTCAATTTAGGAAACATGCAAATCTTCTTTTCTCTTCAATTTAGGAAATATTCCAATCTGCCATATTTAATTTAAGATTTTGTTTGGATTTGCTACTAAAAAACCTTATATTTTATGTAAGGATGGTATTATTATTGTATGATGAAAATATAAATCGAAGAAGAAACATAGAAACATAGAAACAATAGCTAACTAAGATTAAAATATTTTTTGATAAGCAAGCTGTGATTTCCTACATCCTTAAGGGTAAAATTCAATTGTAAAAACTTTTTGGGGTCAAACTAAGGTTTTCTAAAACTTCTGGGGGCTAAATAGTAATTTAAAAAAAAAAAATTGCTCCATATTCCTTCTTGTTTTTGCCCAGAACTCCCCTTTCCCGAGCTTCCCCCCATTTTTTTCCTTCTTTGGTTTTTATCCTCACCTTAAGGCAATGAATCCAACCCATATATATATATATATATTGCACCCCTTATGTGGAAGGCATCAGTGCACCAATGCACCCTCAGGCCAAGTGTCTAAGCGCTAGAGGCTCATTCGCCAAGCCTAAGGTTTAGGTGTTGCACTTGTTGGATTGTCAAAGGTGTAGGGCAATGCCTTGTTTGACCGCATGTCCAAATTTTTTTTACGATATATATATATATATATATATTAAAAAATTAAAAATTACAAATTAAAAACTAAAAAGTTAAGGATATTAAATTCTCCCCTCTTTAAAAAAATTTTATCCTCAAAATTTTAGATAACAATCACAACAACTAATCACATAAACAATTGTGGATATCGCATTTTTATCTTAGATTCTAGTTCCCAAGTAGACTCCTCCACACCGTGTTGTTTTTATAATACTCAAACCAATAGAATTGTTTTTCCTCGAAGCATCTGGTCTCGAGAATTCAAAATTTAGACTGGTCTAACCTTGTTAGTCAAACCAGGATTCACCTCCAGTTCAATCCAATCTAATACATGTGTAGGATCTAAAGCATACTTACGAAGCATGGGCACATGTAATACCTCATGTACTTTCGATAATTGCGATGGTAATGCCAACCGATAAGCAACCTTTCCAACTTTAGCCAAAACCTTAGGTGGCCCAATGTATCTAGGTGATAATTTACCTCGTCGGGCGAATCAAAACTATCTTTTTGTGGCGAGAATTTCAAGAACACCTGATCTCCTACTTGAAATTCCAATGGTCTACGCCTTTGATCTGTATAACTCTTTTGATGGCTACGTGCTGTTTTCAATCTCTACCTAATAATTCTAATCTTTTCATTAGTCTTTTAAGCTAACTTTGGCCTAATCATTGCTATCTCTCTAACTTGAGTCCAACAAATTTGTGACTTACATGGCCTATCATACAAAGCCTCAAATGGTGCCATCTCAATGCTGGTTTGGAAATTGTTGTTATAAGCGAACTCCACCAATGGTAGATAAGCGTTCCAACTACCTCCAAAGTCTAATACACATACTTAAAGCATATCTTCCAGAACCTAAATTGTTCGCTCAGATTGCCCATATGATTGGGGATGATAAGCATACTGAAACATAATTTCGTTCTCATAGCTAACTAAAAACTCTACCAAAACCTGGAGATAAGACGGGAATCCTAGTCTAAAATAATAGACAATAGAGTCTTGTGGAGTCTTATAATCTCTTGGATATACAATCTAGCTATCCATTGTGTCTGTCCTTCGAATTGGAAAAAAAGTGAGCCAACTAGGTTAGATGATCCACAATCACCTATGTTACTTTGTAATTTTTTCTAATTTTTGGCAATCCTGCCACAAATCCATAGTTACATTCTCCCATTTTCACTCGGACATAGGAAATGACTATAATGATCTTACTAGCCTCTGATGTTCTATCTTAACTTGCTGATAAGTCAGGCATTTGCTGAGAAAGTCTGCCACATCTTTCTTAATTCCAAGCCAATAAAACTACCATTTCAAATCATGATACATTTTTAGACTTCTCGAATGCACTGTCAATCTGGAATGATGAAATTCTTTCAATACATCTGCTCGAACTGATAATGGTATAAAGACTCTTCCCTAGTATTTCAACACATCATTACCATTTATGGTTCATCTTGGCATAACTACTGCACCATGTATCCTTACTCGTACATCCTCAGCCTCCTTATCTGCCCATTGGGCTTCAATTGCCTTGCTACTTAACATGAGCTGAACAACTAAAGTGTACAAAATAGCTTGTTCACCATCATCCTCAACCTTCAGATCAATTTCCTCTAAATCCTTCATCATTTCCCACTCTTTAACCACAAAAATCGCTAGCGTACAACGACTCTTCCTGCTAATAATGTCTGCAACTACATTAGCCTTTCCCAGGTGGTACTATAAATCAAAATCATAGTCCTCTATATATTCCATCCACCTCATTTGTTTTAAGTTCAAGTCCTTTTGGGTAAATATATATTTCAAGTTTTTGTGATTAGAAAACACTTCAAACTTCTCACCATATAAATAATGTCTCCAACTCTTTAGGGCAACAACTATTGCTAACTCTAAGTCATGAACTGGATAGTTCTGCTCATACGTCTTTAGCTACCTTGATCTGTATGCCACCACCCTGCCATTTTTCATCAAACACATCCTAATCCTTATCTAGACACATTACAATACACTGAATAACTTGTACTTCTCCTTGAAATGATCGAGACTGGTGCTATAATCAACCTCCTCTTTATTTCTTTAAAAGATTTTTCACATGCATCATCTCACACAAACCTAACTCTTATTCGGGTTAGCTTATACAAAAGAATGGCCAACCTAGAGGAGTCAAACACAAACCTCTTGTAATATCCTGCTAATCCCAAGAAGTTACGAATCTCAAAAACTGTCTTCGGTCTTGTCCATTCAAGCACAATTTTAACCTTAGATGGATCCATCACAACTCCTTCTTCAAAAACCACGTGTCCCAAAAACTTCACTTTCTTTAGCCAAAATTCACATTTGCCTAGCTTAGCATACAGCTGAAAATCCCTTAATATAATACCGCCCTCAGATGTCCTTTGTGTTCTTCTTCTGACTTTGAATAAACCAATACATCATCAATGAATACCACCACAAACTTATACAAATAGTCTCTAAACACCCTGTTCATTAAATCCATGAATATTGTAGAAGCATTAGTTAAACCAAATGGCATAACTAGGAACTCATAGTGACCATGTCAAATCCTAAATGCCATTTTATGAATGTCCTCTTATCTAACCTACAACTAGTGATATCCTGATCTCAAATCCATCTTGGACAATACAGATGAACCCTTTAACTAATCAAATGAATCGTCAATCCTAGGTAGTGGATACCTATTCTTGATAGTAACCTTGTTTAATTTCTTGTAATCAATACACATTATCAACATTCCATCATTCTTTGCCACAAATAATGCTGATGCACCCTAGGGTGAGGTACTCGGCCTAACAAACCCCTTAGTCTGCAATTCCTGTAACTGTTTTTTCAATTTTGTCAATGCTGCTGGTGCCAACCTATATGGAGGAATGGATATGGGTTCTGTACCAAGTACTAGATCAACATTGTATTCTATTTCTCGCTCAGGTGACAAACCAAAAATCTCTTATGGGATCACCTCTATGAATTCACAAACAACCTTGGGCAATTCTACCTTACCGTTGGTTTCTTCTTTGTCCACAAACATACAAGCAAACAGATTAAACAAATCCACTCTCTTCTTTTCATCCAAAAAAGGGTAAAGTATATGACACACGTTGGCCAACAAAGAAATGAATCTGATCCCCTGCCAAGGTAAATAAAGTCACCTACCCTTTAGAGCAATCAATCATTGCTTGGTATGATTTAGGCCAATTTATACTAAGAATAACATCAAAACTTTGCATTTCCAACAAAATCAAATCAAACACTGAATGGTACTCATGACCATTAATACCATCTTTAATCACCAATTCACATTCTTTACACACATTTGTCAATAAAGAACATCTTGCTATTGTTGTTTCAACATGTAAAGGTGGAACCAAATTATGTACATCTAATCCCAATGCAGACACAAAGGATATAGTAATAAAAGAATGTGATGTTTTGGTATTAATAAGTATTGTAGCACTAAAAGTGTAAATATGGAAAGTACCTTCGGTCACGACTGGCTCTGCTGGTGATTCCTATCTTGCAACTACAAAAACTCTCCCTTGCGCCAGTGCATTAGGTGGCCTACCAACCCTCTGTGCCTACTGAACTCCTCTTCATTGTGACTGGTACTGGACCCCACTCTACATTCTATTATATAAGTAAACCTCGATTGTTGTGGCTACTACTGCTAAACTAATTAGGAAGTCGATGGTCGACTACCCTGAACTGATTGAGTAATCTGTGGCATTCTCCCACCTCCACTAATCTGTCTCTATGGACAAAACCTTTGAATATGCTATGTCTAGCCACAAGTGTAACAAACCCTGACCTCTCTGTGTGGTCTACTACTAGTTATCATATTCTACTTCTATTATCCTTTTTCCCCTAGAATATTTCGTACTTCTGTGTCCTGGCTGTTTACAATTGTACATACTACTAGCCTTTACGATAATCCCACAGAAACTTCAGATTGGCTAGGTGCTGCATTCCCCTGCTGTGGATACCAAACATGTGGTGCTGACAAAGCACTTTTCTGTTACTTCCTACCCTTACTTTCTTGTTGTGACCCTACTCCTTTACTAAATTGCCTTTTTGTATACTTTAAGTTTTTACCATATCTCTCTTTATTATTAGCGCCCTATTAATTAAGGCTTCATAATTCTCTAATCCAGTTAACACCATTTCGCCTCTTAATACTAGCCTCAAACCTCATTCAAACCTTCTGCATTAGAGATGAGTAGTCGAGACTATCTCTGGCCCATATTTTGACAAATTTGAAAACTTCCTTTCATATTCTAATACCAACATGGAACCCTAAACCAAATTGGCAAATTCCTCTAGTTTCACATCTCTTATGATTGTGGGAAGAACTAGTCTCTAAATCTCTCCTTCAATATATCTCAAGCAAGTCCAGTCGACCTACCAAAATCCTTTACAATGTTCTACCAACTTAAAGCATGGCCTATCAACTGACAAGTTGTCAGCGTGATCTTGGTCGAATGATCTGTAATATCCATAGGCACCAGGATCTTCTCACATTCATCAAGAAATTGTTCAGTAACATCTGTATCTACTACGCCATCATCTGTAGGAGGTTTCTTCCTTTGAAATTTCTCTAATGTATATGAATTAGCCTGCAATTGTGGTTGCTAATCTGTACTAGCACCTCCGGTTAATGCTACTACTGTTGTAACCAATCGCTATAATGCTGCCCCTGCATCTACTATGGCAGGCTGTGGAATTCTTAGTTCTTAAACATGCACTTCCTTTGAACGAGCTTCAACTACCACACTATGGTGTGACTCTTGTTTCAACTGAATGGGTATGTCATCTCCAATTATATTCACAATGGGGACCGCTATGCCTCTACCTCAGCCCCTATCTCTACCTCAACCTCAGCCCTGAACTCTACATGGTGGCATCCTCTAAATCTAATGCATACAAGAACATAGCCCAATATTATGTCAAGAGGTAATATCCCAACAATAACCTCAAAGGTGCATCCGATATATAAGACTTAAAGCTTTGTAAACAAAATAACAAGAATAAATTCTAAGATATATTTACATTATAAAGAAAGCTTTTATTTTACATCAAGGTTAGGAGACAGGTTCTCGGACTTATATACATTGCAAAATTCTTTAGGAATTCTTTTTCAAAAACAAAACATTTATTCTACAAAATAGTTAATAGAGAGAGAGATGTATAAACACAATAAAATTTGTCCCTTCCGATGCTATGACCACTAGACAACCATCTGCTATACTATAAGAACTAACATTTCCATCATTTTTCATTCATTTTAATTACTCTTGTAGAATCTGCGTTTATGACCAGGCTAGCCATAGGAATAACATCTTGGTGGGCTTAGAGGGCACTGATGTTGGATATGTCCCATCTGATGACAATTAGGACATACTTAAGCTCTATCTCTAGCCCTAGTGCATGACATATTGTCCACAGTGCTTATTTCCCATTCCTTAGCATTAATGTATATACTATGGTAGGTATTGGTTATAGGATCACTATAGGCTGCAAGACAGTATAAGGGGATAGACTAATCTTGGTTGGATATACTGATCCAATGTCCATTGGTGGGTTAAAAAATACTTTTGAGTTGATATGTATGAGAAGCTCATTGCTAGGCCAGATCATTTCTAGGTTTGGGTTCACGCTGCTAAGCTATCCTAAGCTTACATTGTTGTTGAGGTTAGCCATTTTACTTTAAAAAAAAAAAAAATCAATTTAGATCCACTAGCAATTTCCATATCAATATATAAAGGGGTGGTAAAAATAAAATTTTTGGATAATAAAGATCCTTGATGTTTTTAAGACCTAGGTTATAATACCAAAGGATCCTACATATGATGTATCTTAATTCCCACTGTCCCTAAATACTCTAGACCTTTGCTTTGATACTATCTTGTTATGTCCTGATTTTCATAACCTGAGAAGTGAGTGAAAGATGTTACGTATCCTAATATAGCATCTATGTATTTACCCCTGATCAGAGCCAAGACCACCCCGGAGTAAACATACAGAATCTATGGCAGTAAACAAATCACGAGATGATAGTAAAATAGCTTCAACAAAATTCTAGATATAAAATAGATAAATTTTGGCCTTAAGGCCTTACAGACCAAGCGAATAAGTCAGATAAAATAGTATGATAGCCTTAGCATTTAAACTAAAATGATAACAAAATTTTCTTAATAATTAACAAATGGCTTGATGTCGCAGTCCATCTAAGGTTCAGGATATGCACCTGCATCACAATCTATAAGGAAGTAAGCACCAATAACTTATGCTCACGATGTGCAATAATAATACATATAATATGTAATGAAATTGAATACGAGCATTATCTTATTTAATTAAGTCCAATAATCATATGTTAATAAACAATCAAATTAATATGTTATAGAAAATATTAATGCTTAGATTACCCTATCAGTAATAAACAAATTATCCATGTTTGTTAAGTCATTTACTATTTTTAATTATCACATCAAATCACAAGATGGATACTAATAATGTCGTGTTTGTAGTTTTCAACCACAGGCCACGTAATGCCAAACTCATAATTGTCATGTTATATGCTACTAACCCACTAGTACGAATACCAACTTTTACATAAGTTCAACGTCTTTCAATCCAAGGGTAGTTTTTGTGGCCTTCCTATTTTCTTAGTGTTCGCCATCCTCGCAATCACAACATATATTATTTTCTTATTATTTATTTCTATTATTCTCATCTCAAGTAGGCATCACATATTTTTATGTAAAGATAGTATTATTGTTCTATGATCGATGAAAATATAAATTGAAGAAAAAATATAGAAACAATAGTTAACTAAGATTAAAATATTCTCTAATAAGCGAGCTGTGATTTCCTACATCCCTACGGGTAAAATTATGATTATCAAAACTTTTGGGGTCATTTTGCAATTATTAACATTTTGGGGGGTCAAACTAAAATTTTCTAAAACTTTTGGGGCTAAATAGTAATTTAAAAAATTTTGCTCCTCATTCATTTCCAGCAAAGTCTATTCTTTTCTTTTTTATTAAATTAACTTATATATAACATATATATTTATATATATTTATGGTTATACATTCCTAAGGTGCCAAGCATCATTCCTTTTTCTATTTATTCTATATATTGTTTATTTATTATTTTTATTATTACTGCAATAGGTTCAACTATATATATACACACATACATATCCCTGCAGATAAAAATTCTTAGCTAAATGATAGTTGAATTTCTAATGTAGCTAAATTTCAACCACATTTTATACAAATTAGCCACATAAAAATTACAATAACATATTTACATATTTTATATGTAAATAAATACATTTAAATCCTTATCTCGAATGCCTAATGCAATAAAATGAATGTTTGTGGGTTGCCAACACACTCCTTGTATGCTCAAAGTATTACTCCTAATATCAAAATAATTTTTACTCAAATTTTTTAATATAATTTTATTACAAAACTTTTAAATATATTCGGATTTGACAGGAATTTAATACACTTACTCGATATTAAGATGTATTTTTTTCCACTTCTTGTTCTTGGCCAAAACCCCCCTTTCCAAAGCTTCACCCCACCCTCCCCACCTTTTTTTTTTTTTTTGCCCTCCCCGATTTTTGTCCTCACCCCTAAGCAATAAATCCCACCCATATATATATATATATATATATATTATGCCCCTCCACGTGGAATGCACCAATGCACCCTTAGGCCGGGTGTCTAAACTAGAGGCTTATTCACCAAGCCTAAGGTTTAGATGCTGCACTTGTTGGATTGTCAAAGGGGTGGGACAATGCCCCATTTGGCCATATGTCCAAATTTTTTTTACTATAGATATATATATCAAAAAATTATAAATTAGAAATTAAAAATTAAAAAGTTAGGGTTATTACAAATACAAAACATATAATCAAGTGATAATAATAATTTATTTATTATGTAAAATAATTAATTAATAAATAAATTATATTTTTACTTATTAATGGATTAAAAATATGTTATTTAACCAAATTGATCCAAATTGTAATATAATTTAGTTATTTTTTAAATAATTATTAATACAAAGTCCAATTGAATATTAAAATAAAATATAATAAGCAGAGGACTAATTACTAGTTATAAAGAATCATGAAATATTTTAATCAATAGTTGTAGAGAATTATGAAATATTCTAAAAAATGTAAGATACTTCTTTGAGAAGTTGTCCCGTAAATATTATAAATGTTTTGGTGAAAGATAATAAAGACTAAATCCTTACCGTTGATTAGATTAAATCATCACTGTTCATTGAGAAGGTGAAAGATTATAAATAAGGGTGACCCCCTCATTTGTAAACCATCCAAGAAAAATAATAAAAAAATGTTCTAGGTTCTCTAATTATTCTTGTGTTCTACCCTTAAAAGTGCTTTAGTTGTGCAGTTCACTTATATCAACAAAGAGTTAAAAGTGTAAGTGTCCCAAGTGTGAAATTGTCAACCCATAATTATTAATTAAATTAAATTATTTTAATTATATTATTTAGTAAATATAATTTAATTCAATAAAAATAAGATACATTAAACATAAAATAATTATATTATTTATTAAAAATAATTTTAGTTTAATAAAAATATTTGAATAAAATAAGTGTTAAAATTGAGAAAATATTTATAACGAGAGAAAAGAAAAAGTGAGAACAGTTTTTTTAATTCAAGTTTTTATGTTTCTAAAACAAAAAAATAAAAATATTTTTTTATTGTCAGTTTTTGAAATTTTGTAAACATAAATAAAAAAATACAGTAAAATAAACGCAAATGGAACCTTGATGTTTGCTTTGAATTTCTTTATCTTCAAACAAGAAACAATACTAAACTTCAAATTCCCTAACAAATAAACCCAAAAAATAAATAAATGCAAGAAAAGGAGGACCAATTTATTTATTTATTTATTATTATTATTATATGTATTTATTTATTTATTTATTTATGGCTATGTAAGAAAAGGAGGACCGTACTTTCAATGTTTCTTCTTACTGTTTTGTTCATAAAAACAAAAGTGCAACAAACATTATCATATACTAGCACCTATCAAGAGATAGCATGACAACCGTAAACTGGTTTGGGGTAAATATATCAAGTAGACTTAGTTTTAAGACAATAGGTGAAAGGAATAACTGGAACTCCTTCCACTCAACAAAAACATAATTACAGAAGTTCATGAATAGAAAATTCATTTTTCATCTATCCAAAAAAAAAAAAAAAGGAAAGAAACAAAAAGGGGGGGGGGGAGAAAGAACATACCCATCCAATAGGACTTTTTTTTTTGGTTTAACTTTTCATATCAAGCTCTTTTTCTTACCCCACCCAACAGCAATCATATACAAAGCCACACAGCCTCCTATTGTAGCGAAGGTAGTTCCCCAGAATTGTTTGGGTTGGCCGTTAAAGAGGGATATGCCAATGTTCATGCCAAACAACCCCACAACCACAATTCCTGCATTGAGTATCATATTTGCCGTACTTAGCATCACTCCCATCTGTAGCAACTGATTTTGCTTGTCATCGAGCATGATGTTAATAAAATCCTCCGTGTCGTCAACATATTCGCTCATCTTTGCACAACAAGAAGCCAAATGTTCTCACATAATTAATAATTATTTGAGGACAAAGTCCAAATATATATATGTAGAGAGAGAGAGAGAGAGAGAGGATACTCAATATGATGAACGGCATTGAAAATCAAAACTACCTAGCATTTGACAACAAAGATAGGACGTGTTTTGCTGCACAATGCCTTTCAAATGCGATATCAATTTATTGAGAAACTGAGTTCTAATAGGATGTTTGACTAGCTAGTTTATTTTAATTAAGTCATTCCTTCATCTTTCTATGGCTTGAACACTGGACTGGACAAAACTAATCTAGCTCTCTACATAAATTTTCTTTTCCACTTGAGCTAGCCCTCTCAGCTAAACAAAAAGATGCCAATAACCATAGTGTAGAATATAATGATTGCAAGTATGGTAATTAATGTAATGTTAAAATACAAGTCGAAAGATAAGACTTGGCATATATTTTTCAACATCAGACACTGAAAAAAAAAATTAAAAACAGATTCTACATTCTCCTAATGCTGGAACATGGAAAGTTCAAAACTGGTAGTGCTACGAAAAAAATGCTTTTATTGACCTTATGTGTCCCAAATTTATAAGACAATGTTGAGAAATTGTTTGTATACTATTTTTACTGGACCTTGAATTTGTTGAAATTATTTGAATATAGTCTTCCCATTTAAAAATCCCCCCCCCCTTTTTTTTTTCTTTTTTGCTAGTGTTGTGTTGTCAAGTTCTAATTAAAGTTGAAGATTGATTAACCTATATTTTCACAACTTCAAAAGAAGTCAAAAAGTTTTATCGTGATGTAGGAGTCATGTTTTTCCTTTTTCAGAAGTTTGAAGAGCCAAACTTTACAAGTCTATTAGAAAATATATTGAACAGATAAATTAAGTAAAAGAATAATACACACAAAGTTACATAATTTAGCCATAAGGCCTACTCCAACGGAGAAGGGAGATATTCTATTATTTTCAATTCACCAAATACAAGGTACAATTGACCTATTTATAGAACAAGTACAAAGACTCTTAAATAATATCAAATTAGAAGAATCTAATCATATCACATTAATAATATATTTTCTTATATGAAATTATTTAATCTTAAATTCTAAGTCAACTCTATCTTGTCTCTTCAGCAATCCCCCCAATAGGAGGATTGAACAAAGTGGAATGCTTATCTTGAACACAAACAACTTCAACCAAAAGAAATTTCAAAACCAATTCCAAATGAGTGGGGATGCCCATTAGCCATTTGGTTTTGCGTTGAATGTTCTAATATGATATTAGAGCTAGATTTGAGAGGACTCTCCCTATTTCGCTTCTCAATCTCTTGTTTGTACACTTCTCGTATTCAATGCACCGATTTACTGCTCTACATACAACTGAAATTGCATGTGAGGGATTGTGTCGCAATACATCCAAATTGATAAAATCAAAGCTCCTAAACTAGTATAATCATAATGGAACTTTTCACTACTTACCAATTGATTTTGAGTTAAATGCTTTAATATGGTATCAAAGTTTAGGTTTGAGCCTGTTGGGTCCCTTTGACTTCTCAGTCTCTTGTTTTTGCACTTTTCATATTCGATGCACTTGTCATACCTTTCCACATGCGAGAGAAGGTCACATGCGAAGGGCCGTGTTAGTATTTATCCCAGGATAGTAAAATCATCTTCTCAAACTGGTATAAGATCCTAATGGACCTCTCCACTCCTAGCTAATTGGTTTTGAGTTAGATGTTTTAATAAGCTCCTTAGCTATAGTAGCTCTAGTCCAAAGCAAGAACTTGAGTGAAAATGTCTTCAATGTTTGTTAAGATAGTGGATAATTCCTTAGATTTCTGCATGGTTTTCAGTATTGACCTTGCGAAAGGAATGGTTTCAAGTTGAGACTTTGTAAGCTGATTAAAAGCAAGTAACCATTTGGAATATGCAGTTTCAAGCTAAAAACAACTTTATCTAGAGAATGACAGAATCAAAAATGGCATTACTGGTGGTGGTAAGATTTTCATGTTATTCAAGAAAGGTCTCTTCAAGTTTCTAAGGAGATTGAACAAAGTGTTCACCAGTTTATGTCAATTAGCCAGTGTCAAGAACATTTAAAAAATTGTAGTATTATATCTCCCGTCTCAACCAGGTCTATTTCTAGTTTCCTTTTCTTCTTTCTTCCCCTTTTGCTTTCTTTTGTGCTCTATAATAGGAATATATTATCCAATATCCATAGCAGATTAGCAAACTTGCTCATTTAGTTTCTATGAATTTCAAAAGGACAAAAATTGATAAGTTCGTCAAATTCTGGAATTTTATGAGTTGTAACCAGCGTAAAACGATTTGCAAAATTGACCTTGTAGTGCTGCCAACGCAAAGTTTATCTTTTAGACAGGGAAATGAAGAGGAGCTTACATGGAATAGTTTTTGTAAGATGCCATCAACCTGTGCAAAATAGGCTTCTAAAAGCATCTCCAGCTCCTCAATGTTGGGCTTTATAATAGTATAACTCTCAGAGCTATGTTGAGACATGGATTCTTCAGTGCTGGATATGAAGCATCATAATGAATAAAGTTTCTCAGGTTAGAACATCATTTTCACATAGATATTCAAGATTTTAATTCTAATTGTATTCATTATATTATATTGATGTTTATAACTTGTTTGTACTTTAAAAATTGTTTGATTGAATTTGAGCACTATGAAATGTCCAAGATAAAAGCACTAGTAATCGCATGCAGCTCACTGAAAATTAAGACCAACTAATTACTTGGTCATTTTCTTAAACTCTACGACAAATGCTTTCCTCATCAGTAAAAGATAATAAAGAGACTAGTCAGTTTCTTGTTTACAAACACAAGCGCGCGCGCGCGCATATATTAAGTAGAGGGTGAGTTTTGACAAAATGGTAAGGTTACTAATTTACGATATAGAGGCAAGTTCAATATTCGAAAATAGTCTCTTAGATTCTTAGGGTATGACTGCATGCCCCTCCCTAGGGCCCGCATAGGTGGGAGTCTCGTGCATTAGACCAATCTTTTTTCATGTAAGTTTTAAGTGAGTGTCTATTTCCATAGCGTACGTCAAAAAATAATAATAATACTGCCAAGCCCTAACTTATTCTGAAAGGAATCTCAATTTTTTCTTCAAAATAGTTAGTTAGATTAAGTTCTAACATAACAACCCACCCCCACCCCCACCCCCCCCCCCCAAAAAAAAAACCCCTAACTCATTCTGAAAATGATCTCAACTTTTACTTACCAAAATTAAATTCTAACCCATTATCATGCAATGATTATGATGTCAAATAGACAGATTTTTTATAAGTAATTTTTTACTGTTTAAATTTTTTGAAATAGTAATTTGGAAACTCAGTTGTCTTTTGTAAATGAACAATTGAGGAATGTAGATTAATAAATATTGGAATTTATCCAACATTTATAAAATTGTACCTCCCAACCTAGTATAAGATCCTTATGTGCTACTTCACTCTTTACCAGTTAGTTTTAAGTTAGATGTCTTAACATAGTAATTGGGTTTAGGAGAACTCCTTCCCCCTTCCCCCCCTCCCCAAAAAAAAAACCAAAAAATAAATAAACAAATAAACATTTTCACTTCTCAATCACTCTTTTGTAGACTTTGCATACTCGGTATACTGGTCTACCCCACCCCCCACCCCAACATGCGAGTGGGAGTCACATGTGAGTGAACGTGTTGGAATTTATCCCACATTGATAAAATAGTGCTTCTCAAACCTGTATAAGATCTTAATGGACCACTGTACGCCTTGCCAATTGATATTGGGTTGGTTGTTTTAACAATGATTAAAGAACTATTTAAGAGATACTTTAGAAAGGTCATAAACACAGAAGTTCTATACATAACACAAGTCACTAGGGTACATTTGTCCATCCAATACAATAAAAAATAACATTAAAGATTGATAGTGTCACGAGTATGATTTACGCGCATGAAGTATAGTTTATTATTATTATTATGGGGAGCCGTTTTTATTGACTGAAGATGGTATTTTGAAAAGGATAAGAACATATCTTATGATAGAGAGTAAATAATGATAGGACAAAAGAAGTGTTAACCAGATATTCTCTAACGCGCATGAAGTATGGTTTATTATTATTATTATGGGGAGCCGTTTTTATTGACTGAAGATGGTATTTTGAAAAGGATAAGAACATATCTTATGATAGAGAGTAAATAATGATAGGACAAAAGAAGTGTTAACCAGATATTCTCTAACGCGCATGAAGTATGGTTTATTATTATTATTATGGGGAGCCGTTTTTATTGACTGAAGATGGTATTTTGAAAAGGATAAGAACATATCTTATGATAGAGAGTAAATAATGATAGGACAAAAGAAGTGTTAACCAGATATTCTCTAAGACTTCTCAAACATGCTATTTAACTCGCATACTCCACTATTGTGTTTTGCCACTCAAGCTTGCAAAACTAAGGGCATGATTTCAATGATGACCGTTCTACAAGCCACTCGTGGTAGAGAAGCACGTCCCTTTAACATTGAGCTTGAAAATAATATAATTTTTTTTTAGCTACTATTTTCTCACATTTACACTTCGTTTAGAAACATCTCTCTCTTAAAATTGATTTGATTTTAAAATAAAGAATTGATTTGAGTTGATTTGTTAAGTAAAATTTTGTGTTTGGAACACATTTTGAGTTTAAGAATTGAACTGATTTGATTTAAGAGAAATACCTAATTTGACCATGTTAATAGAAAATAAAAAATATAGTATTGGTGAAATTAAGCAAAATCTTATGCTTAGTTTCGAATTTCATTGGGCAATTCTTTGTACTCAGTGTTCAGTTTAAAAAATGCAATAAGGGTCAAGCAAATCCCCACCATGAGTCTCAGTGTTTTTTCTCCCAAAAGGACCTTAAGAAAATCAAAGAAACACAACATTCACCCAGTCCTACCTGTTGGCAAATTAAGACATTGGATTATACCAATTCAGGTTTAGCCAGACCTTAGCAACAATCAAACCTTTTCTTAAATAATCCTAGATCAGTACACCCCATCAAATGCATTATAAGTAACAAATATTAATTATTCTGAGGAAGTTAAATTTATTGCAGGAATTACCTTTTTTCATCATCGTCATCTGGTGCCTCATATAGTTCTTCTCTTAAGGATGTTAGTTCCACCGACTGACCATGTAGCTTCTCTGTCAAATACATTTCAGCCATATCATTGTCATCATCCAACAAATGCTCAAGTTCATCCCTTACCTGAAAGGATAGAAGGAAAATGATATTAAAAAAGAAAAAGATAAATAGCCCAAAATGTCATGAATAAAGCATTTTTAGTGTGCGCAAACAGGACCTTCAAAACACAAATTGTTAATTTTTTTTTTCTTTTAGGTACAAATATGACAATAGGTGTGTGTGCTACTATGCCTTTAATCTAGAATTCATTTCTGTCCTATTTGTCTGTAATATGACATGCTGAATGTATGTGGATGTTCCAGGGGTAACAGAAGTTTAGCACAGCTCAGTGTCTAGAATAGACCTTAGAAGTAAAAGAGCAGACCAGTGCATGGGGCTCCTGACCATGCAGGATTTAGATAGTATCAGACATATGCAGGCCTATCCTGCATGCAGAATCTGTTTTTGTATTTCGATACCACGATACATAGGTCAAAGATGGAGCAAACTCACTGCTGCAACAAAGCCAACCTTCAAAATGACCTCGCGCATCAAGCTTGACAACTAATTACATGAGAACTTATTTATCCCCTTTTCTTGAAAGCATATGGACGGATAGGGATTCAAAATTATCTACTATTAAAATAATACATGATTTGAGAGTAATTTGGGAAAATATGCGACAGTTTGGAAACAACAAATAAATAAAATATTTTATTCAAAAAAATCGATATGTACAAAAAAATAAATAAATAAATAAATAAAATAAAAGTATTGAGTCCTTACTCTATAATTTTCTTAAATAATTTGAAAAAATCAGGAAAAAAGAATCCAAACTATTCCTCATATTCAGGAGATTTGTGAAAACAACAAGAATTTGCAGATAGATTTGTATTTGTGCTTGTGATGAAAATATCAGGATAAATTCTGAAGATTTTGAAAAAATCAAAGACTTTGTTTAGTATGCCATAAAGAAAACATCTCAATAAAATAAAGCTAAACCCTACAATGTGCCTTGAGATGTCAATTAGCATATGTCATCAGCGTAAGACAATGAAGTTGGCCATTCATTTCTATAATAAATTTGGAATAATTTTCAACCACCAGTAGATACACATTTACTCAAGTGCCAATAAGTACTTCCATCAAATTTTGACAACTACTAAATTAAGAATTTTAATAGAAATCATATTTGTCCTTTTTCATTTCAGAAAATTTCAAAATGGAAGGAAAATTCTCCTTCACTGGGAATTCTCTTAGACAATTATCAATTCAAGTTCCAATCAAAACAGATTGAGGGATGGAGCTAACAGGCATAATTTATCATAATGCCAAGACCACAGCACAAGGGCAGTTTAGTGGTAAGATCTCTAGGAATTGAAGAGTTCGAACTCCCATGGCATTACTTGGGTTTTGGTTCACGTTAGGAGATCTAGAGGCCCACCTTTGGTGGGAATACCACTAATATATATATTTATAAACTTTTATTATATGTAATGAGTCCTTTGAAGAGTAACAGTTAGGAATTTAAAAGGAATATTTATTTGCATTCAAATGACTTTGTGGATACCAGTGCTCAAACAGCATATTCACATTTACCTTCTGTACACGACCAGATATTGCTACCAGACGACTCTTTATCTGTCTAACACGCTCAAGGTTAAGTGTGCTGATTTTAGAAGTCAGTTCATCCAATGCTGGATATGCTTCTTGCTCCAATGTTTGAGTCTGATGCAGATGTAATTAAATCACATTTCATATTAAAATTTCAAAAATTATGGCAAAGAGGAGCTAATATCGCACAAATAAGATACTTGTAAGCAAATAGGAAGAAGAAAGTTTAGATACAGATAATACGGTACTTGCTAATTCAGAGAATACAAGGTTTGTAAAATGAGAAGTAAAACAAAGACTTGCTGTCAGATTTTCCTGAGAATTATTAAAATGTTCATTTGGCTTTTTACTTCCTCATGCTATTGTATGAATTTAGTTAATCCTTTTCATTGAATTTGGTAAAGATGTCCAACATTCCAAAATTTATAAAAACCAAATGCATCTGCTTTTAAGATATTTTTCCTCCCAGAAACAGAGCTTTCAAGTGGAAAGAAAAAATTGGCAAAGACCAAGGTGGCGTTTGAAGCCCCATTTTTTGCCCCTTTTTTTGGCCAAAAGTTGCAGTCTTGAAATTAATGAAGATTGTAAACAGTTAGTAAAAGTTGAAAAAAGTTAGTAAATTTTGGGGATCCAAGCACACACCAAATAAAATTGCCAACTCCAGCACCTCTTACCTGACCTTTGGTTGCGTGTGATTGGGGGGATAGGATGATGGAGAATAAGTAACAACATGAGATAATGCATGGAATTGGCTACAACATTGGATTAATTTTTTACATAGGATGGTTTTTGGTCTTGGGTTACTGCAATATGGAATGACATAAGAGAAGTGATTTGATAGAAAATGAATTTGGACCTTTACATTATGGCAGGAGAAAATCCTAATGTGGGAGATATTCATCCTCACTCCCCCATAGGATGCAAAATCCCCCAATTTGGAGGACTAAGCATCCCATGGGATAACACATCCAGTCAACCAAACATGGGATGTAAGTGGGCCCCATGGATGACATGAAATCTCCAATCCATCAGCCATATCTAGTAAACAAACACAGCCTAAAGGCATTTGAGCAGACTACTATCTTTTTACAAGTGAATTTAGCAGCTCCAGCGTACTGAGGATCACAAACACTGTTCTGATACTCCAAATTAAGACAAAGAAAACCCACTCTAGAATCAAATGGACACACAATAATCACTACAGTGAGATTTAATCCAAAAATTACAGAAAGAATATACAGAGCAGAGATTACTAACCCTTATGCTTCCTTTATCAGGCAGCGGTCTATTTACTAACATACAACAGTAAATTAATTCAAACAAGAAAATGGAGGCACAAGATGTCCAGGAGAAGCACCGTGTGATTTTTGACAAAAATGATTACTAAAGGCTTCCTTTCTTCAGAACTTCCTTTCCCTCTAATTATTTCTCAAAACCAAAATAAGAAGCATACGAAAATAGTAGCCAAGGCAGCCCCAACCTTGAAAAGCAAAAGAACAAGAAACACTTCCACAAATTATTTTGGCTCTTTAAATCATGTGCCATTTGCTTTAACTAATTTTTACTGATTAGATCATTTTTTCTGATATTCTGGTGTACTGAAATTCATTTTCAGCAAATAAAATCACATCAATCTTACTGGGAATATATGGACAGACAAAATATTACGTGTTTGCAAGAAACGTATTTCACCATATTTCCCCATATTTCCCTGCAAAACAGCCATGGATGACAATACTGCTTACACTTCAACTGCCAGAATAACATTAGGGATTCCAAGAGTCAGAGATTTATTTAATCTTATCCCATTAATAGGAGTTTGTAAAATGAGAAGGCTGGAAACTATCTAAGCATTGGGACTGGATTACTCATATTAAACATGATAGTAAACCAGATAGCAGCATGAATATGAGCTTCATCATAGACTTCATCAACAATAAAACCTATGTGGACCAGAATTAGTACCTGAATGTAATGAGAAAATTTCAATTGAAGCATCATTTCATCTCAGGTGAAAATGAAGAAAATTTGGAAAAGCTTATGGCCTGATTGGATAGTAGTGTCTCCTATCCTAAGGTTTTGATGAATCTGACAACCAAAAACACCCTCTCACATCCTTAACATTGTATATCTAAATGCATGGACAAGGAAAATGCAAGTACAATAGTGCGGCAGCATAGAATTCATCATACAAGCAGTCAAGATCACACCATCTGAGATCAGAGAAGAATTATCAGCTGTTATTTTTCACCCAATCAATCCAACATAATCACATACTTGAACAGAAATCAGAACAAGATCTGCCAAGCAACCTGAGAATATACATAAACAAAATTGCAATACAGTACTACAAACATAGATGCTATGTCAAATGGAATCAAGTATAAGTATTGGGTGCTAGTATGTGTCTGTGTAAAATCTCTCAAAATTTTAAATTTAAGATATTAGGATATGTATCCATAAGTTGAGTATGGACACATGGATATGTCATAAATATTTAAATTTATTGTATATTAGATAGCATACCGATATAAAATATTGGATATTATTTAGTAATTCACTTCAAATTAAATGAAATTTTTTTTTCAAAGAGAGTTATTTTTATCTTCCATTAAAGCATTAGAAAATTTTCTCTTCTTGACTATCGTTCCCTCCCCCCCCCCAAAAAAAAAAATCTTTACTATCAAATGTAAGTTGTTGGTTTTTCAAATATTATTGAAATTAGTTGATCCAAGGGTCTAATGTGACTGCAGGAATTGAACACATATCCCATATTCTTTTTTTTTTTTTTTTTTGAAAAGGATAAGTAAGCTTTTATTATTTCGAAAAGTATAAATTAGCATCAGAAGATGCTAATAATAAACTATACAATACTACCCAGACCCATGTTTAGCTCATTTCATCAAGAAAATTCAAAAAGGAGCATAAGTCAAGATCCTTTCCTTCTCCGATGCAACCATACAAACAACTAAGGAAGAAGCTCTTAATCCTTGAAGTAGTCTTTTTATCATCTTCAAAAATCCTCCTGTTGCATTCTTTCTAGATTATCCAAAAAAAGACAGTATGAGGCCAAATTCCAAATGTGTCTCCTTCTTTTGGCCAAAGATTGACCCCATCAAAGCAATAGAAAACTCCTTAGATCTTTCGGGAAGCACAAATGGACTCCAAAACAACTCAGCAACAAGGCCCATAACTCCGCTGACCAAGAACAGTGTATTAGTAGATGATCAATAGATTCCTCTTGCTCTAGACATAGCTGGCAGCGATTAGCCAATCGATGACCACGTTTCTGTAAGGAGTTTTACCCTTGTCATATCTGGTAGACATGGGTATGTTGGAAGAAATGTAAGAGTCCATTTAACACCTCATCCTGCATGTGCTAGGCCATCATTATGAAATCCATATTTCATTTAATGCGCTCTCTCCTCTTCGGATACTACCACGGACCAATCAACAATCTTTTTGCCCTATTATATCCCCACAGGCCCTAGCAAGTAATAATGAAACTATATATATATATATATTATAAATGACTTCAACATGAACACAGCAACACTCGATGAGTAATATCGTAATGCATCCATGCACGATGTTCAATAATTGCATAAGATAGTAGTATTGTGGTATAAGCCACACATCTAAAACAATTGATTCATGCCAAGTCATTGAAGAAACATTCTTAACTAAGAGCCAGTAATAATCTTTTCAAGCATGAACGTCGCATTCTCTCTCCATAATTTTTTATTAGCAGCACCACACTCGGAAAGCTTACAAACACATCACCTCCATCTAGCGTGTGTACCCATTCTAAACATGTATTTTAAACAATAGTAAAACAGTAATGAGGCCAATCATTGATTATAGTCTAAATTTAATTGAACAGTTAATGGTGGCAATGTCATATTCACTGGTATAGAACTGTATCCCCCCCTCCCGGTTTAAATTTCAGGACCACAAGTTGCATTTATCTGTTTTCACCTTAATACAATCATTTTTTGATGTTATACAAAAACTAAAATTTCTAATAACTTTGTCAAATTTTAACAATTCATTCCAAAATCTGATTCTCTTTCGATTTGGAATATAAAGGTTTAAGTTGTTGTCACCCAACAAACAAATAAATTAACGAAGTAAAAAGGTAATTACAGCCACTTCGAGAATTTTAGTCACCGCATCATGTTTATAGTAGTCAAAATAGTGTTAACACAACTGATAGCTGACAACCAAGTCTCAGTGTGTCAATAGTAGGACACATGACAGAAACCAGATTATATAAGTTACGACTCTAATCTTTCTGAAACCCTTCCCTCCTATTAACCTCAAAAGTTTTAATATCTAGCAGGAGATGTGATCGAGTTATTAATTCCTATGTTTCATGGTTGAGGGTCATAGCCTTCTCTACTTCTGGACACAATCAACAAAAGTTGTTTATAGCCACTTTAACAATGTGAAACCCCATTCCTACTATTTGCATCAATCATTCATGTAATTTGGAGGAGGAAAAAGGAAAGAAAGTGCATGTATATTTTCAACATTGATGTTTTGATCCAAGTGACTTAGGTCGCTTGGCCAAAGTTGGGAAATCCTCATGGGAAGTCTCAAGTTCAAAGCCCCCCAGAAGCAATTCCACTACTCAAATTGGGAGTGTGAACGAGGGGCTAGGCACACAACCCCAGGTTTACCCGCTCCACAAAGCGAAGTAGTTAGCCGAGGTCATTGGGTCACCAAAAAAAAAAAACCTTGATGTTTTGCATTGTTTGCTTGAGTGTGAGAGAAAAATCAAAGGTCTTTTCGGGACCTTGATTATCTTTGCTCAAATTGAAGAGTTCCTTGGTGTCTATTTTGTATAGTTGACTTTCGGGAGGAAAAGATCCAGATCTGCTTTGCATTCTGTCTTTTAATGAGAATATGGAAGTTTAATATATGACTCCTAATTTAATTCATTTTTGCAATTGGATGGCATCCTATTGATGCCTTCCTTTGATAGAATATTTAACCTATCAAAGAAAATGAATATTTCCTATTTTAAATGTTGGGTTAATTTTGCTCCAGTTGCCTGTGTAGAACAATTTAAATTACGACAGACACGCTAACTAAAATTTCAAATTTGAGAAATTTGGCATTGTTCATCTTTCAGTCCATCAAAGGATGAGGCTAACTTATCCAGAAATTGAGATTGTAAGACACACTTTCACAAATAATATAATGACTCCACAACCCAAAAAAAAAAAAAAAATGATGGGGTTTGTTAAACAGTGAGCTGCAAACTGTAAAAGACAAAATTTTTCATGAATAATAGAACAATTCCAACAAAAAAATGAAAGCAGCAGAGTTTTAAAACAGTAAGGGACATACTTCAGATTCAAGGCACCTGCAAGCAGACTCAAGACAAGCTTCAAGTGCTCTGAACTCAAATGGTAACAACTTCGGACCAGCTGCCACTAGTGTTCCTGTTCTGTTATTTGGACCATCCTTTTCAGCACTCGGCATGTCTGATGAATTATTAAAATCTTGAGACATAACATGACGACTACTTATTGAGGGTGAACCCCATGTGCCCTCAACTGAATCCTCATTGACTGCGTCATTGCTCTTTGCTGCCTTTGAAATGAAAACAATGGGAGTAATTGACTTCCTCAATATGAATATGATACATAACAATCTATAATCAAGTAATCTCTATTACAAAGCATTTCAGAAATTTCTTCCTTAGACATAACGCATGAAACTATGAATAAAATAAATTATTTATAAGCAGGAGATATAATTAAGCATATATGTGTGTCATAGAATATTCAATGGGGCCATTCATTTCTGCTATGCATTTAATGGCAAAAAGCTTATCCTCTAATTACGTAGCCATACAGAATAAAGTGATTGCGGAAAGCTAAAATGTTCTCATTACAGGAGTCAGATCCCTTGTAATAATTTACATAGCCCTACAGAAGGAAGTGATTGTATAAACCTAAAATGGTCATATATTTAGCACACTGCACACCCAAACAATGTCATAAAAGGTACTTACCGAAAAAAAGAAATGTCGTAAAAGAGACTTAATCAACTGGTTGCGAAAATACTATGTCATTCCACAAAGCTTGTTGCAATATCAAAGCAACAGGTTTAACATGCATTTATATCCAGCTGCTATTAATGAAAATAGCCATCTAGAAACTAGAAATAAACAAAGGAAAACACTTGTTCGTAATAACAACGTTATGAACATTCAAAAGTTGATGTTGAAGTAAACGTGTGTAGATTTGATGTGTTCTATCATGCAGGGGAGAAGAAGAAAAAACAAAAAAAATGATGAGTTAGAGCTTATTAAATCGTTCTAGGAATTATACTACAAGCAATATAAAAAACAAATATCAAAATCTTAGCTAGTACAACCTTTATGCACCATATGCTGGCCTTAGGCATATTTCTATGAGAAGCCTGTATGAGACAAACCCAAACATACTGGAAGCCAAGGAAGCAAAAATTTAGGGAGAAACAACAATTATCCAAGTTATTTTTAATCAGGTTGTAGGACAGCTCTGGAAACTTCAAAGAGAACAGCCTACAATTGAGATTATCGTTGGTAAAGTTTGCGAAAAGCTAAAAGGGTTAGGGTTTAATGAGATAGAGTTAACCAAACAAGAAGGGAGAAGGTGAAATTGAGTTGATTTCTAAAAGCATTAGGTTGTGGAATTTGCAGAGAAACTAGGCTGGATTCCTCAGAAAAGCAGTGAAATCTAGTGCGGATTAGAAGGCTAAAAAGAGGGCTGTCAAGATTAGTTTAGGCTTGATTTTATGAAGAAGTTGGCCCAAAAAGGTAGCCGTCTTAAGGCTGTTTATTTTGGCTCAAAATAGAACTATTCTGAGGTTTCAAACAGTAATATGAGAACAGGAATTCCCTGTGCATAAAATAAGCATAAGGAAAATAAGAACCAAAAGAAAAAAGGCATACACTAAGGGCTGAGACAAATCTGTAAAAAAATAAAAAAATAACATCCAAATTCAACTCTATGGAATACAAGAACTTAATATATGTTATAGGCAACTGAGCTACTATTTCTACGGGGACCTCAACCCAAAACTAGAGAACTAATAAACGTCTACAAATTAGAATATTATAGACCAAATAGAAACCATAGAAGACACTCAAAATAAGTTATTAATCAAATTACTTACAACAATGGAGCAAAATTGTCACGCTCCGAATCCCATGACCCAGGGACGTGACCTAATGAATGCACAATACAACATCATACATAAAACCCTGTCCCAATCAAAGTCAACCATAATTGGAGCAACAATAAAATAATATAAAAGACTGAAATTTAATATAATGAAATAACGCCTCAACCTCGGCTAGACACAATTTCCCACAAGAAACTATAAAGGACACAACCAGCTATGTATTTCCCCAATACATTACGAATATTAATACATACATTAACACGATAGATTTAACATCTAAGATACCAAAAATAATACCAAACCAAACCAAACCAAACCAAACCATACCAAGCCTTTTCCCACTAGGTGGGGTCGGCTATATGGATTTGTCGACGCCAAAAATAATACCAAAAATAATACATTACAAAAATAATAACAAAAGAAAAGGGGAAAAACCTAAGTCTCCCAACCAGCTAGTCTAGTAGGATATCGCGCCTCCAAACGTACAAATACATCTATAAGGAAGTGAGCACCAAACCATGGGTGCCCACTTCACATGCAAGCAAAACATAATGTGTCCTATCATGCCACTAAACGTGATCATGCTGCTCAACCACAACACAAAAATCAAGAATCATCATCGCCTTATTAACCATGTCACTATATTCAACACTACATCATGCTCATACTTACCACGTCCTCATCACTTTATCATCATGCTATTTTATACTTATATTAAACAACTAGCCTCAATATCAATTATAATCAACCTAATAACACTAACATTATAATGTCAAAATCATACATCTTATTCATCATTCTCATTAACATTGTAATAGTATTATAACATTCAACACAACATAATGTATACTCATTAACTTTATAATGATGATATAAATAAAAAAGCATGACACAAACCCTACCATGCTACTACGTGTGCAAGTATAACATGCTATATGCTATCAACTTGGTTCAGATATCCATCAATATTATAATATATAATATTATTAACAAGACATAAAACCTGTTGTAGCACCTAGTTTAGGACAAGATCTATGTGATTCACAAATGCTCTCGGCACATGATTAAGGAACTCTGCTATCATGCACCACTTTAGGAACTCTAGCCGGCAGTTTTCCCCTTCTCCAAGGGGTAGTATAAGGAAATCCTTTCACGTAGATTATGTAACTATTGACATTACAGAGGATTTTAAGTTTAAAGGAGGCATCAGAATCGTGGAAAGAGGGCGAGGTTATGTTCAAGTTCTGGTTTTATATGAAGAAGAACTACGTTGGCTTCAAAACATCTGTTGGAAATTTCAAGGGAAGGGAGAAAGAAAGCAGCAACTGGGCAACATCAGAGGAGGGGCCAGAACAGTGATATGCTCACTGATTTCAGACGGTCTTGGTAGAATGCTTGAACTCCGCCTCTTTGCACCCTTTGGAAGGAGACTGGTTATGATTCCAGAGTTGACAGATGGGAAAGGGTGGGATTTCTTTACCAAGCTCATAGAACCTTTCCTCCCTAAGAGAAGTCCTCAGGGTACAAATAGAGCTTCTACTCAACCTGGTTCTTTACATGGTTCAGACTGCTGGAAGTAATATGTAGCAATCAAAGGATTCAAGATCTTATCTTCAAGCTACTGCTCTTCCTTATTGGAATGCTTATAAAATTCAAAGTTATTTCAATAAACATCACATTTTAGTCAATTTCGAAGATGCTGTCATAAGCAGCCACAATTTGAACAGATGTCTAGTAGGAAGTTTTAGAGGCTCAGGCTCTGCTAAGCTTGACTTCAACAAAGTTCAAGCTTGGGTGCATAATAAATGGTCTTTCCCTGAAGGTGTTACTATTAAGGAATTAGATGATGATAGATTTCTTTTTATTTTTCCCTCCCAAGAGATTGCTACTCAGATTCTAATGAAAGACCATTTTATAGATGGGAATTATCTTTTCTTAGATGCCTGGCATAGCTGGATTTGCTGCTCCAGAAGAGGATGGAACCAAAGCTTAGTTTGGATTAAGGTAGTGGGCATCCCAGTCTATGTTTGGAACATCAATGTGTTTCAAAGCATAGGAAATTAATGTGGTGGTTTTCTAGGCATAGAAGAGAACTGGAGTAGCTCTTCTAATTACAAATGGGTAAGAATTAAAGTAAAAGGAGATGGAAGAGCAATTCCGACGTCAATTCCTTTGTTAGTTGGTCAATCCAAATACGATTGTCTAGTCTAGGTTGAGTGAAAACCATGGGTGGACTAGATTGAAGCATCCTCCATCCATGGTGTTTTCCGGCCACCAGGGGGGAAGCTGAAGGAGGCGCTTGGGTCTGCAGCTGGTTCAATGCATGACCCCACTCTTGGTAATCGAAAAGCCAATGTCAGTCAGAAGACCGAGGTGCAGAAATCCAAAAGACATTCCAAAGATGCCAGGAATGTAAAATGGATCCGGGTAGGTGGAACGTCAAAGGTAATAAAGAGTGCTACTCACAATGCAATGTACCGGGTAGGCCACCCTTCAATAAATAAATTCGAGATTCTAGATAATCTGGAAGAACAGGAGTTATTATCTCCCATTAATGATAGTATAGTTCTAATTAATGGTGATTCTTCTCATCCGACAACTGATGATGATGTCAGTGACAAATCTTTAAGGAAGATGTTTAATTCTTGTCAGTCGCCTGAAGTTAATTCTGATAGAGAGAGACTTTTTGGGAAGCATTATAGTTCCAGGTTGAACTCCAATCCTGGTACTACACCACTATACTTAGTTCCTACCAACCCAACTAATAATGCTGATAGGTTTAGAGCAGACTCTGGATTTGAGGAAAGTTCCCAGCCTGAAACTGAATTATGTTCAAAAAATTCACCCTTGCCGCTGGACTATACCCCCCTTGCTTCCTGCAGACCAGAAGATTGGAGTTCTGAGATCTTATTGCTGGGAGATTGTGGCCATGATCAGCAAAAAATTTCCTCTTGGGTTATTAATTGAATGAAGTCTTTTAAGAAAATTCTGGGGATTTCCAGTGAGGACTTAGAAGACAAACTAATGGACTTGCTATAGTCTATTGAAGAAAAAAGAAGAAATCAGCAAAGTGGAGAAAGGAGAAGGCAAAAAGGAAGCAGCAAAGGTGTCCGAAAGCTAAAGAACCTGCAATGGTCAATTTCTTATGATAAGGGAACTCAGCAGGATGCTCAATTGGCTATTTCTGGCGAAGGAAAGAGTAGGAAACCACTACCATTGTGTTTTAAATG
This sequence comes from Vitellaria paradoxa, assembly GCA_019916065.1. Taxonomy (NCBI): domain Eukaryota; kingdom Viridiplantae; phylum Streptophyta; class Magnoliopsida; order Ericales; family Sapotaceae; genus Vitellaria; species Vitellaria paradoxa. The sequence continues at coordinate 46,110,528 of CM034233.1, read as the reverse complement.
AAGCCTAAGATTCTAAGTTGGAATGTTAGAGGCTGCTGTGGGTCAGGGAAAAGAATGTTAATCAAATCTTCTCTTAAGACTTGGCATCCAGACGTTGTTTGTTTGCATGAAACAAAGCTATGCCCTACTGATGATTCTATAGTTAGATCTCTGTGGGGTGGTAGCTGGGTAAAATGGGTTGCTCTCGATTTTGTTAGAGAATCAGGTGGAATTCTGGTCATGTGGGATGATGGGAAACTGTTACTGTTGGAATCAGAGGCTGGAGCTCACTCTTTATCTAGTCTATTTAAGCAAAAGGATGAGGAAATCATTTGGTCCTTTACTGGAGTTTATGGACCAATTGATAATAATTTAAAAGCTGAATTTTTGGAAGAAGTTGGTGCTGCTGTATTCCGATGGAATGTACCTTGGTGTATGGGAGGTGATTTCAATATGGTTAAGAGCATTGAAGATAAATGGAACTGTAAAGGGAGAACTAAACAAATGAAAATGTTTTATGAATTTATAAATGATATGTGTTGTATAGATTTTCCTTTGGGAGGTCACAAATATACATGGAGCAATAGCACTAGCAAATCCAGAATTGATAGATTTCTAGTGTCTAATGAGTGGGAAGACTTATTTCCTAAAGTTTCCCAAAAAACTTTGTCAAGATTAATTTTAGATCATTTCCCAATTATGTTGGATGGGGGAGGATTAAAAGGTGGGCCAAAACTTTTTAGGTTTGAGAATATGTGGCTACAAGTGGAAGGTTTTAAGGATATGATAGCTGCATGGTGGCAAAGCTACAATTTCTATGGTTCGGCAAGTTACAGATTGATGCAAAAGCTGTCAAGCCTTAAAGCTGACTTAAAGAAATGGAATGCTAAGGTTTTTGGAAGAATTGATCATCAAAAACTTCAACTTGAAAAGGACATTCATCACCTGGATTCTTTGGATGATGAAGGAAAGCTCACTGATTTGGATAGAAGCAGCAGAGAAACTAAGATTCTGGAGTTGAGGAAAATTCTCAGAATGGAGGAAATTAGTTGGAGGCAAAAGTCTAGAGTTAAATAGCTTAAAGAAGATGACAGAAACACAAAATTTTTCCACAGAATGGCTTCTGCAAATAAGAGAAGGAATTGGATTGGTAGATTAAGGTTTAATGGCTCACTCACCGAAGATCCGAGTATGATCAGACAAGGAATTCTGCATTTTTACCAGCAGCTATTTGAGGAAGAGGCTATTTGGAGACTAAAGGTGTTGGAATTTTCTCAGCTTAGTTCTACTAAAGCCGAGAATCTGGAAAAACAATTTACTGAGGATGAAATCTACCAAGCTCTCAAAGATCTTAATGGAGAAAAAGAACCGGGGCCAGATGGATGGACCATTGCTTTCTTTAAGAGCTGCTAGAGTGTTTTTAAAGATGATTTGTTACAGTTTTTTGCAGAGTTCCATCAAAGCAGTAGATTTGTTCGGAGCATGTAGAAATATGAATTCTACATTCATTGCTCTGGAAGCCTGGTGCAGTAGATGTTAAGGATTTTAAACCCATCAGCCTGGTTGGGGCTGTTTACAAAATCCTTTCCAAAGTACCTGCTAGCAGATTAAAATCAGTAATGGACCCTCTGATTTCACCTTCTCAGAATGCTTTGGTGGGCGGTAGACAAATTTTGGATGATGTTTTAGTAGCTAATGAGATTCTGGACTCAAAGATCAAGAAAAAGGAGCTAGGTATTGTTTGCAAATTGGATATTGAGAAAGCTTTTGACCATGTAAATTAGAATTTCTTGATTTACTTGTTAGGTAGAATGGGGTTTGGCAACAAATGGTGTCAATGGATAAATTGGTGCATTCAACTGCTAGATTCTCAGTTTTGATCAATGGTTCTCCTAAAGGTTTTTTTTCTTCTTCCCGAGGTTTAAGAAAAGGAGATCCCCTCTCTCCTTTCCTTTTCATCTTAATCATGGAAGTTCTTAGTATGATACTGCAGAAAGTAGAAACAGCTGGTTTTATTGAAGGTTTTGTAGTTGGCACTGATAGATATCCTTTCAGTATTTCCCATTTGTTATTTGCTGATGATTCAATCATATTTTGTGGAGCTGACTTGATGCAATTGGGACATTTACGTTACACATTATTGGGGTTTGAGGCGGTTACTGGTTTAAAGATAAATCTTCAAAAGTTTGAGATAATGGTAGTCAGTGTTTTGGATGATCTGAGTGGTTTGACAAATATTTTGGGCTATAAGATAGGCTCCTTTCCTACTACTTATCTTGGTTTGCCTTTGGGAGCTCCTCACAAATCAAAACATGTTTTGGATCCAGTTTTGAAAAGATGCAGGAGCAGATTGGCTGGATGGAAGCTCAAATATCTATCAGCTGGGGCTAGAATTACATTAATTAAGAGTGTTCTTCCTAGCCTTCCTATTTATTTCCTCTCTTTATTCATAGCCCCAATCTCAGTAATCAAGGAGTTGGAGAGAATGCAAAGAGATTTTCTTTAAGAAAAAAGTGAGGAGGTCTACAAACATAGTCTTGTGAACTAGAAGGCTATTTGTAAACCTTTACAGGCAGGAGGGGTAGGTGTTTGGCACTTGAAATTGAACAATGAGGCTTTATTAGGAAAATGGCATTAGAGATATGCACAGGAGGAAAACAGACTCTTGAAAAAGTTGATTGCAATCAAATATGATGAAGAATTTGGAGGGTAGTCCTCTGCTTCTGTGTCTAGTCCTTATGGTACTGGATTATGGAGAGGTATAAGAGGGCTATGGTAGATTTTCAGCAGATGTCTTTCATGGCAAGTTGGGAAAGGTGACAGGATTTTCTTTTGGAAGCAAGACTAGTTAGGTATAGGCTGTCTTTCAGATATATTTCCAGAAATCTTTGCAATTGTTGCTAACAAAGAAGCTAGAGTCTCTGATTATTGCAATGGGGTTGGCACCCAATCCAGTTGGTCTGTGCTATTGCGCAGGAATGTGAATGACTGGGAGTTTGATAGCCTTTTGTCTTTAATGGAATTACTTTGCACTGTTCAAGTGTCTAGGGCTGCAAATGCTGTTATTTGGAGGCAATCAAGGAACAAGGTGTTTTCGGTGAAGTCCTTCTACTCCTTCTTACAGGGTTGTAGTAAAGATGTTTTTCCATGGTCGAAGATCTGGAAAACTGTAGTCCCTACACGAGTTACTTTTCTCTTGGTGGACTGTTAAAGGTAAGATTTTGACGCTAGATAACCTACAACACTGTGGATATCTTTTAGCTAATCGATGCCCACTGTATCTAAGAAGAGGAAACTATTGATCATCTCTTTCTTCACTGCACCTGGTCGACAGAGTTATGGAGCTTGATTCTTAATTGTTTTGGAGTCCATTTGTGCTTCCCGAAGATCTTGGGAGTTTTCTTTTGATTTGGTGGGGACAGTCTTTGGCAAAGAGAACAAAACAGACTTGGAACTTGGTTCCATTTTGTCTTTTTTAGATTATTTGGAAAGAGCGTAACAGGAGGATATTTGAAGAAGACTCGAGGACTGTTTTGAAGATAAAGAGTTTATTCCTCAGCTGTTTATATGGTTGGGCAAGAGAGGGAAGTGCTCTAGATCTATGCTCCTTTTTGAATTTCCTTGATACTTTGAGCTGATCTTAGGATTTGGGCTAATTTGTATAGTTCTACTATATTTGCAAGCATGTCCTGATACTTATTTTGTTCTTTGAAATAAAATTTTGTATTTATCCTTTTCAAAAAAAAGACATAACAGCTGTTGTACCATGCTACTATATGAGCAAGTTATAAACCAAGGCATCCTCAATCCCAACCGCTAGACTAGACTCCACATAGAAAACCATAAAATGCAACCTAGCATGCTACTACGTAAGCACGTACAACACACGTTGATAAACACATCATATCAATAGCATATCAAATTCAACATCCCATGCATCACACAACTCAATAATCTCAACACCTCAAGTATAAATACCAACTCAACATAGGTCTAAGCCACATTATTATATGTGAACACTCTCGTACCATTAACTCTTTTCATTATCTATTATCTCACTACATTAACCATAAATCCATTAGTTTAATCATCAATCCCAGTGGGCTAACATCCATGAAACAACTCAACATCAATATACATTTATCAATCTCAACAACCTGACCACAGTCCATGAATCAACTATCTCATTATCTCATCACTTTATTCATTAACTCATTATCAATTTCATACATAATATCTAATACCAATTCAATACATAGTGGATTAGGTACTCTATCGAGTGGGTCCATGGCCGCAGAATTCCAACCTAGGGCCCTTCTGGGCCTACCTCATATGACCTAGGCCAATATGAGTGAACACGCGACTCTATGTCTGCCTCTTGGGCTAAGCCCCATGAATAAACACGAAAAACAATGTCTACCTCACTTTGTAAGTGACTAATATTGGATGTAAGTACCCATCCTTGCGTCACTTTTGGAACTTTCAACACTAGGGTATATCAATAGGTTACATTACCCAAAACCAAAATCAAGAAATACAACATTTAAATCCAAAACAATGATAAGTTATCATTATCATTCTCTTATTCTCATCATTATTAAGCCATTATCCCGGTCTCTCAATCAGTGATATCGAACACAACCCAATAGGATGCATATATTAAAAAGACTTAACAAACCAATCCATACTACTCTCATATCATCGTACACCTCATCAATATTAAATCTCAATCAAAAAATGAATCATATCCACCGGATATTTCACATCTATGTGTATATATATTTTCAAAACAACCCTAGAATGTACATTCCACATGCTAACTCACACTTTACTTCACCACCCAACAAAAATTCCCTTAACATTACCATTATCCTCAAATTATAAAATATGCTCAAAATCTAACATCATTTCCATGCTTAAACTCATGATTATAATTTCACGTTTTATATTCATTAAATCATACTCAACTCAATTCATTCAAAATAGATCATATTTTATTCAAGATGCCTATCAAAATTACATAATATGATCGGTATTTCAACAAGCACATAACATCATTATTTTCATCTTCATAATATCACAACATGATAAAGTTATAGCACAAATAATATCTATCAACCTATCATGCTCAATCATCATCAATCATATACAAATATGATTTATATATGAAAACAAGAAAGGAATTCAAGGTGAGTCAGGGTCATGTGCATGTGGGATGGCCTCCATGTGCACGCCACCTAGCCCTAGCTGCCACGCACATGCCTAAGAACATCTTGTGTGCACAACTGATGCTTAATCAGAAAGCCAGACAATGCTCTGGTTCAGCTCATTCAACCCAAATCCCAAACTTTCATCAAATCAGGCATCATACAACAATAACTCATGCTTTTAAGTATAAACATCATGTATAAACATCAACACTACCATCCGTTTCATTTTCATTTCACAAAATACCTCTAAAAAAAATCCATCATATACACATGCTTACACACACACACACACACACACACCATCTTTCTCCATTTTCTCATCACACTCCATTCCCCCTTAACCAACACAGGCACAGACACAGACACAGACACAGACACAGACACACACACACACACACACACTCCATGATCATGCAATCAAACTCAAACATAACGCCCTACCTCAACCATGATGAAGAAGTCAGGGAAGACGAAGAAAGGAAGCAGCAAGGCAACAGTAGTAGCAACAAAAGAAGTTGGAGACCACCACCTTAAGACCAAGACCCCACCACCACAGCTCATGTGAGACAACCACCGCGCACTCAAACTCTCTACAACTCTCCCTCATTCTACTCTCTCAACTCTCTTCTCAGCAGCTCACACACTCCCAAGCACCCAGACTAGATCTAGGAAGAAGGGGAAAAAGGAGGGAGAAATGAAAGGAGAGAAATATAGGTTATGGGGAAAGGGAGAGAGAGAGAGAGAGTGAGGGTCCTTAGGAGAATCCAACACACACACACACAGATGCATATATGCATATATACATATATATGTATAAGATTGATATAGAACATGTGAGACAAGACAGCTCAATTGTCAAAGGTGTCGTGTGCACAAGGAAGAAGATGTCGCGAGAATGCTAGAAACACATGTAAGCCATGCTCGATGTTCAAATTCAACACCCGAACAAGTTGTAATGGTCTACTTCCTCCTTTTTCAAACGCTAGATTTCCTCCCACAAAAACACCATATGATGCAGGGCAAAAGCAGATGAATCGAACAGTTGAGCATACGGACTGTGGATTTTCTATTCAGTCTTAGAATACCCAAAAAATAACACAGATTTGCATAGAAAAATTCTCTCTAATAAAATTGTATTAAATAATCAAAGTCTCCTTTCTTCCATGGATTACAATGGTTTAAATAGAAAAACAAATACTAGCAAAACTAGGAATAAGAATCTTCAAAATAGGAAACCGAATATAGAAAATTAATCTTAACATGGTCCATTCCTTTCCATACAACTCTCACATTTCCTTGCATTAGTTGGTATTAGAGCTTCCATGGCACCCCACGGAAAAGGACATGGTGCTGGCCGTAGAACTGCTACCCTTAATCAGGCAACTATTGTTAGGGTTACAAAACCACTCAAAATAATAGGAAAAAGTGTATAACACTCAACTTTAATCAATCCAAAAGCTCTTCTTGAATCCATAGGTTTACAATGCTTAAATAGAAAGCCTAACTAGAAAATAAGAAACTAAATAATATAAAATATGGAAACTAGATTATTTTTACCATTGAAATATTCTTAACGCGATACCTGAGCTAAATAAAATATTCTAAAACTAATTCTAAATAAAATAAAATCGATAGCTAAATATAGTTTTTGATAACTATCCAAAACAAAATAGGAAACTTTCATAATAGAATCTTATTACCATCTTTACTCTGCATCATTCTCCCCCTGTTTGAAAGAATTCGTCCTCAAATTCGGACCTTCATACTCCATTGATTTTTTAGCGTTGAGATATCATCAAACCATGGAGGAAAATAATGTTTCACCAAAATATTGACCGAAATCTTCAAAAATATCTTCAATTGCATAATCGATGAATCTTCATAAAATCCATTTAAGAATGGATCGTTGTCATAAGAAGATATCTTCATTGATTGTTCTCCATCAGCTTTCAATTTCAAAAATTTTTTCTTCAACTGATAAAATTTTCCTTTGTAGCTCTTCATTTTGAAATTGATCTTCATCATGAAATATATTATTATGTGACCGATTATCTAAATCCATAGAAGTAGAAATTGACAATATATCATCATTGTAATTTTCATACATTGGAGGCAAATTCAAATCTACTTGAGGTGTAAAAACTTCAACATAATCTTTTGAAACCTCAACCATTTGAAATTCTTCGTCAAAAATCGGTTCTTTACTCCAATCAACAAATGACTCGGGAATCGTTATTGATGTGAATAGAAACTCATTTGGTTGTAGACTATGAAGCACGGATACGGATACGGGAGTGGCTACAGGTACGGGTACAAATATGAGATACGGCAATTTTCAAAAAATGATACGGGTACGGCAAAAATAAGGCAAAAAAATAAAATAAAATATATATTTTATTTAAAATATTTTTGAAGATAGCATCTATATACTACTAAACATTATATAAATAACAATTATTTAGTTTGAAAAATACTATTCAATCCATGAATTAATACCATTCATACTCAAAACTATCAACATCATTCATACACAAAACACAAATATAACAAAAAGTATCAAATACAATTTCATAAATCCTAAAATAAAAGTAGTTTTTTCATTTCCTAAATTTTAGTTAGATCAAACTTCAATCATATCAATATATTTTAGTTAATTATAGTTTGGCCACTACTAAAATTTTATCATGTCAATTGTACCCCAAAAAAGGTTTAAAATATTACATTTGGACCCCCACCGTATCCTAAAATATCATTCTCGTATCCTACCCGTATCCCAGCCGTATCCTCTACAAATTTTAAAATAAAAAATTAGGATATGCCACGTGGCGTATCCGTATCCCCGAAGTTTCCGATATGAGTACGGCGCCTAATTTGAAGTATCTATGCTTCATAGGTTATAGATTTTCCTAAAACTCAGGATCATCAATCTTAAATCCTGATTCCCACCTATAGTTGTCAACCTCCATCGCAAACCTTTCTTACTTAAGAAAATACTCAAGAACTTGCTCTGCATAGAGATTGTCAAAATCCCCACTTAGAAAACCATCATTTTCAGATTGAAGAGACGGGTTGCGAATTGCATGTTCAACTCGTGCCGCCATGACAGCCATCTTAGTCATTAACACTTCGATCTATTGTGTCAATCGAGTTATGTCATCCCGCTCATTGACAATGTTCAAAGATGCATTACAGTCACATCCTCTCACACGAGGAATGATTCAGATTTGTTAGCATGGCTCTAATACCAACTGATGCAAGACGGAAGATGACGAAAGCGAAAAGTTGAGCAGATGGACTGTGGTGTTTCTGTTTAGTTTTTGTTTAGTCTAAGAATACCCAGAAAATAACATAGATTTTTTTACAGAACAATTCTCTAATAATAATTTTGTTAATTAAAATCACCCCTCTACCATAAAGGCTTACAACGTATTAAATAGAAAAACTCAAACTAAAATTTGGAAACAAAATAATGTGAAATTTAAGAAACAGAACAACTACCAAAACCGGAAAATTCGTAGCTTCACTACCAAGATATAATATTCTATATCAAATGAATGATAATGATTAATTTCTTCTCCTCTATGGCATCTTCTTCTTCTCTGCTTCTTGTTGTTTGCTTCTTCTTGGTTTCTTCTCTTAATCTCCTCTTCTTCTTCTTCATTTATTTGCTTTAACCTACATTATGCTACATCAACTTTGATATCAGAGCAAAATCTCGATCTTTAAACCTTATTCAAATTAATATTTTATTAACTTTCGAGAACCCCAAACCCTAACTGCAATTATAGTCCAAAAACCTAGCCGTTGGTTTCAACAAATACAAACACCATTCTGTTATTGTTCAAAGCAAAAATCAGTCCAGAAACCCTAGGTTGATCGTTGTACCAAGAAGCCACCAAATGTCTAGTTGACTAAAGTCCCTCTTCCAGTCGCTGACAAAGCCAACCAATGCTACCATTGGGATCCTTGTCCTCTGGTGACCTGAGCCGAAGCTCTAGCAACCGGTTGGCAACTTTTTGGCAACCCTCTGGCAGCATCCAAAATCTGTCCAAAACCTTTCATCCCTATTTTTGTAGATTCCAAGCCTATAATACACTGTCGACTACTGATTCAAATGTGGTCACACACTCACATCTACTAGGAATGATTAATAACCAATTGCAAACCCAACTAGCAGCCATCTTAGAAGCAATTGAAGGACTAACCACCAGGATGGACACAATTTTGTTAGATGATTGGAATCACCATTATTCAACCCAATTGTCAAATACAGTTTTACCTTCTCCTCCATTGAGTGTTTTCACAGATGCTCCTAAGGTCATTGATAAACAAAAGAGAGAGTTTGATTGTGACCACCTTGAAACGTTAGTTTATGAGCCTAACCCTAACGACTTATATTTTTCAGATGATGATATTGATGACCAAATCGCAAGCGAATTGGTTGATGTGATGTCTTGTCATATTACACTACTTGATGAAGTTGTGGCAAGTATTGAGGCTAATTATCCTGACAAAATAAATATTTCCAATTGCATCACCGAGCTTCTTGTTTGTACTATCCCACGCTTTGAGTTGAAGTGTGTGTCCAAAACCTACAGTGCTTCTATCGATTTTGTCTTCCCCACATCTAAGCCCTTCCCACAAGTTGATCTATTTTTCATCTTCAACATCTGCAAGTTCTGCAATCGAAATTGCATTGGCTCCACATTGGGAGACTTAGTGGGGACACTAGATTTTTACCATCCCTTATGCAGATCCATGAGTTTTGGGAACAGGTTGAACATCCACTCTGTTCGTGGCCCAGCAATTGAAGAAGTGCGCAAAGTTTTCAACTCGACGGATTCAAGTTTTTCCAAGCAGTGGAGAATGATGTAAATTAAAGATTTAAAATTTTAATTTAAAAGTATATTATTTCCATGTTATTAGGATTGGATTTTTATCTTATCTTTAGGATTTGATTTTTATTTAATTTTATCTTATTGTTAGGATTTGATTTTTATTTGATTTATCTTTAATTTCAATTGCTTAAATAGCTAATTTGAAAATTTGCACCACAACTTCATCAAGTGGTGTAATATGACAAGACGTCACATCAACCAATTCGCTTACAATTTCGTCATCAATCTCATCATCAGAGAAAATAGAAGTCGTCAAGATCAAGCTCATAAATCAACACTTCAAGGTAATCATCATCTAACTCTCTCTTCTATTTATCAATGACCTAGGGAACATTTGGGTTGAATAGTAGTGATTCCAATCATCTAACAAAATTATGTCCATCCTAGTGGCTAGTCCCTCAATTGCTTCCAAGATGGCCGCTAGTTGGGTTTGCAATTGGTTATTCATCATTCCTGCTAGATGTGAGTGTGTGACCACGCCCAAATTAGTAGTCAACAGTGTACTATAGGCTTGGAATATGCCAAAAATGGACTAAAGGGTGCTCTGGACAGATTCTAGAGGTCACCAAAAAGTCATCGGCCGGTTGCCAGAGCTCTGGTTTGAGTTGCCCGAGGGCTGGTAGCTGTATAGTGGTGGTTTCGAGATGAAACTAACAGGTGGTCTTTATATTTGTTGAAACTACAATAGCAACTAGAGTTTTGGATTAAGATGGTGGCTAGGGTTTAGGGCTCTCAACAATGAATAAAATATTGATTTGAACAAAGTTTAGAGATTGAGGTTTTGCTCTGATACCAAAATTGATATAAAACAATGTAGATTAAAGCAAATAAATGAAGAAGAAGAGAAAAGATTTAGAGAAGAAGCCAAGAAGAATACCCAGAAAATAATACACAAATTTGCAGAGAAAAACTATCTTTAATAAAAGTGTATTAATAATCGAAGTCCACCATCCTCCATGGATTACAATAGTTCAAATAGAAAACAAATACTATTAAAACTATGAATAGGAATCTTCAAAATAAGAAACCGAATAAAAAAAAATTAATCCTAACATAAGTAGAGAATAAAAATCTTCTAAAAATGGAAAAAGTTAAAACTTGACTTGCACAAAAAGTAATCTAATCCCCAAATCAAATCTTTCCATAATCTTCTTTCCTTTCCAAATATTCTGAGGCAATCCAGCCTGCATCATTCTTCCCATGTTGGAAAGAATTCATCCTCGAATTAAAACTTTCATACTCCATTGATTTTTTATCATGGAGATGATTTAAACATTGAGAATAGTAAATAGTCACCACAATATCAATTGTGATGTTTGTAAATTTCTCCAACTGCATAATCAATGAATCTTCTGAAAATTTATTTAAGAATGGATCGATGTAGGCGGATGTTGTTGACAAGATTCTATTTGTATCTTCTTCAACAATATTTGGCTCTTCATCGAAGACAGGTGGTTTACTCAAATCTATAATTTACTCTAAAATAACTGTTGATGTGAAAGGAAACTCATCTTCAAGAAGTTCTTCATCTGAATATTCAGATTTTCTTTCTAAATACTCTTCGTTCTCTGAAGATTGAGCCAAGGATAGATTATGATATTGAGGTTGATCTCCGACAACGAAAAACAAAAAACTACTAGCACAAGGACCCAACAATATCTTCCAGTTGTTTGAAACGCTCCCATCGCATCTCCCATACGACTTCATCGTGGTCAAGAACTTGCTTAACAGCGACAACTCGTTGACTGTTACCACAAACCTTCCAAATGTCTTATGGTGCCATGAGCTTTGATAGTAACTGATACAAGGCAGAAGCAAACAAATAGGAAGGTTGAATAGATGGACTGTGGATTTCCCATTTAATCTAAGAATACACAAAAAATAATACACAGATTTGCAGAGAAAAACTTATGATGCAGATCAGATTGCCTCAGGACATTTCGAAAGGAAAGAAGATTATGAAAAGATTTGATTTGGGGATTAGATTACTTTTTGGTACAAGTCAAGTTTTAGCCTTTCCCATTTTTAGAAAATTTTTATTCTTTAATTATGTTAGGATTAATTTTCTTTATTCGATTTCCTACTTTGAAGATTCTTATTCCTAGTTTTACTAGTATTTGTTTTCTATTTAAACCATTGTAATCCATGGAGGAAGGCGGACTTTGATTATTAATATAATTTTATTAGAGTTTTCTCTGCAAATCTATATGCTATTTTTTGGGTATTCTTAGACTAAACGAAAAATCCACAGTCCATCTGCTCAACATTCCAATTCGTCTGTTTCCACCCCGCATCAGTTGGTATCAGAGCTCATGGCACCAGGAGACACTGAGAAGGGTCGTGGTAATGTTCTGCGAGTTGCCGCTGTTGAGCAAGTTTTAAAAGACGATGAAGTTGTATGGGAGATGCGATGGGAGGAGTATTTCCAATGGTTGGAGGAGAAGGTCAGGGTGTTAGCCCGACAAATGACCGCCTTAATCGTAGGGAATCAACCTCAACACCTATCCCCAGATCAATCTTAGGAAAGGGGAGAGTATTAAGAAAAGGAGTCTGAATATCCAAAGGAAGAACTTCCTGAAGATGAATTTATGTTCACATTACAAATTACTCCAGATCAAGTTATAGATTGGAGTAAACTACCCATCTTCGATGAAGAACCAAATATTATTGATAAAGAGCCAAAGAAAATCTTGTCAACAATATTCTCATACAATGATTCATTCCTATATGGATTTTTTGAAGATTCCTTGAGTGCACAATTGGAGAAATTTGTGAAGGTTATTGTAAGACAAGTGGGTTGGGAGAATTTGTACACACACAGACTTAATTTATATATACACTAAACAGTGACTGTACATATTACATTAGTGTCTCTTTGGATCACCAAGTGATCGGATACATTTCCTACATTAACTACTACACTTATACATTAACACTCTCCCTCAAGCTGGAGCATATATATCATATGTTTCAAGCTTGTTACAAATGTATCTCACTCTAACTCGTCCTAAGGCCTTAGTAAACAAATCAGCTAATTGATCTTCTGACTTCACATGACTAGTTTTGATGACATTTTGTAATATCTTCTCTCTAACAAAGTGGCAATCCACTTCAATATGTTTGGTTCGCTCATGAAATACTGGGTTAGAAACAATGTGAACAATGGCTTGATTATCACAAAATAGGTCCATGGGCCGGGTTTCATAAATTCCTAGTTCTGTCAACATATGACGTATCCAAATCAATTCACAAGTATGTGCACTTGACCTTGCTACCACAGTCTGCTTTTTACTTTTCTATAACACCAAGTTTCCTTCCACAAAGATACAATACCAAGTAGTTGACCGTCTATCTGATGGTGAACCAGCTCAATCTGCATTTGTGTAACTTTGGACACGTGTATGACCATTATTTTGATACAACAAACCTCATCCTGATGCACCTTTTAAATATCTCAAAATACGAATAACTACATCCCAATGACTTGTCCGAGGAGCTTCAAGAAACTAACTCACTACACTCATAACAAATGAAATATCTGGTCGAGTAATAGTTAGGTAGTTAAGCTTCCCAACTAATTTGCGGTATCGACCAAGATCATCTACTAATTTCCCTTTATCTGCCAAAAGCTTCGTATTGGGATCCATAGGGGTATCAATTGAGTTGGATCCCAGCAAACTGGTTTCAGATAGCAGATCAAGAACATATTTCCTCTGAGAAAGAGCAATCCCCCCATATGATCTTACAATCTCAATCCCCAAGAAATACTTTAGTGCACCCAGATCCTTGGTGTTGAACTTAGTTTGAAGGAATATCTTTAGATCATGGATTCCTTGTGCGTCATCACCTGCAAATATAATATCATCCACATAAACTAGCAACCGGATCTTTCCTTAAGAAGAATGATGGTAGAAAACAGAATGATCAACTCCACACCGTATCAATCCAAATTCAATCACTACAGCACTAAACCTGCCAAACCATGTGCGAGGAGATTGCTTTAGGCCATACAGTGACTTTTTCAACTTACACACTAGTCCAGACTCCCCTTGAGCAATAAAGCCAAGAGGTTGCTCCATATACACTTCTTCAGTGAGATCCCCATAGAGGAAGGCATTCTTAATGTCAAGCTGATGAAGTGACCAGCAAAAATTGGCCATAAGAGAAATGAGAAGACAGACTGATGTGATCTTAGCCATAGGAGAGAAGGTCTCTGAGAAATTAAGACCATAGATTTGTGTGTATCCTTTGACAACAAGTTGTGCTTTCAACCGATCAACTGAACCATTAGGAGAAACTTTGACATTATACACCCATCGACAACCAACTATTGACTTATCAGGAGATAGAGTAACCAAATCCCATGTATCATTGGCTTAAAGAGCTGACATTTCTTCTTCCATAGCATGACGCCATCCGGAATGAGACAGTGCTTCAGACACATAGTGAGGAATAGAAATAGTGGACAAGGAGGTAACAAAAGCATGATAGGATGTAGACAAGGCTGTATAGGAAACAAAATTAGAGATAAGATGGGAGGTGCAAATGCGTGTACCTTTCTGAATAGTAATTGGAAGATCAAGATCACAGGGTGCTGATGCAAGAGTGGGATTTGAAGACTAAAGAGGAGAAGGTGAAGAGCTTGAAGCATCAGGGGAGGCCTCTGAAATTGTCCGCCGTCTGGAGTAAACCTGCAAATCTGAACGAGAAAGACGAAAAAGAGAAATCACAGGTAGCGGGAGACTCATTTACATCGGAGACAGAAGAATCATCAAAGAAGAAAGGGGTACTCTTGAAGAATGAGTCATCAACACATACAAAATATCTATGCAGAGAAGGACTATAACATCAATATCCTTTTTGTACACGAGAATAGCCCAGAAAGACACAATTAAGAGCATGATGATCAAGCTTATCAGTCCCACTATGAAGTTGATAAACAAATGCAACACAGCCAAAGATTTGTGGAGGAAGAGGAAACAGATCTAGGGAAATAATATAGAGTAAGGGGAACAACCTTTCAAAACAGAGGATGGCATTCGGTTAATTAGGTAATATGCTATGAGAACTGCACCCCCCCAAAATATCTTTGGAACCTTCATATGAAACATTAAACATCGAGCTGTTTCAATTAAATGTAAATTCTTCCTCTCAGCCACTCCATTTTGTTGCGGAGTGCGAGAACAAGATGGCTGATGAAGCATGCCAAATGATGTCATAAAATCTATGAAAGGCTTAGAAAAGTACTCCTTGGCATTATCACTTCAAAGAATTTTAACAGACACATCAAACTGAGTTTTTATTTCAAAACAAAACAATTGAAAAATAGATAACAACTCAGAACGATCTTCCATTAAATAAACCCATGTGAGTCTAGAAAAATCGTCAATAAAAGTAACAAAATACTTGGACCCCAACTTGGATACAACTCAACTAGGTCCCCATACATCTGAATGAACTAACTAAAAAGGACTTAGGGACCTGTTATTAACTCTAGGACTGAAGGAAGTACGGTGATGCTTTCCTAACTGACAAGACTCGCAATCTAAAGACGAAAGTTGACTCAAATGGGAATCATAAATTTCAACCTGTCTAAAGAAGGATGACCCGATCGACAATGGATTTCGAACGGCGAGGTGGCTATAGAACAAATGATAGGTAAAGAATCAACCAAATAATAGAGTCCCTGAGCTTCATGCCCTTCTCCAATCTTCTTCCCTGTCTTCAAATCCTGGATAATCACGAAATCAGGAAAGAATGTCATTGAGCAATTTAATTGCTTGGTGAGTTTGCTCAAAGAAAGAAGATTGAAAGATAAGGATGGAACACATAAAGCTGAAGATGAGGGCAAATTAGGAGATGGACAAATTTTACCAACACCCTTTACAGGATTAGATGAACCATTTGCTGTAATGACATTGGGAATTGGAGAGCACTAAATATTAGAAAATAATGAAGAAATTTTAGACATATGGTCTGAAGCACCAGAGTCAATAACCCACGTATGTGAAGAGGTGGACAAACAGGTAGTAGAATTACCTTTTTTTTTTTTTTTTGATAGTTGTAGTAGAATTACCTTGATGGGCTAAAGAAGCTATTAGAAGAGATGCCTGCTGAGCCGTTTGATACTAGAGAAATCTGACATACTCTTCTCCTAAAGGAGTCACAGCTGATGCTTCACTTGTGCTGAGTTTCTCTGAAGAAGTGGGAACATCAGATGAAACTACGTGAACCATGTGAGTTGGTTTCCCATGAACATCCCAACAATTCTCTCTAACATGTCCAACATGACCGCAATGAGAACATTTGGGTCTAGTACCACGACCTCCATGACCACCACTACGTCCCCCACAACCACATTCACCAGACTGAGATAGAGGCTTCTAAACTGGATCTTGACTGTCAATGGAGGTCTGATTGATCAGGTCAGATCGTGCAAAATCCAGAGTAGTGGTTGAATCCTTAGAGGCAGCCCTCATAACCCTGGAATAAGTTTCTGCAAATGAGAGAAGAGTAGCTTCACTAAGAATCTAGGCTTTTACAAGCTCAAACTCAAGATCTAGCCCTGCCAGGAAACGAAGTACTACCATTTGTTCTCTCTGCTTCTGCATCACATTGATATCTGTTGATAAAGGTTGCAGAGAGTTTAATTCCTCATGAACACGCTTCAAAGAAGCAAAGTATTCCGTCACTGGTTTACCAGACTGTTGAAGCTAGAAGAATTCTAGTGACAAGTCACACATTTGAGTCAGGTCGCTGGAGAAAAGGAGACGTATGTATTCCCATATATCTTTACATGTTTCAAGATGAGTACATATGTCAGCGATATTGGGCTCCATAGAATTCCATAGTAGACTAAGCAGATGAGCATCTTCTTAGACCCAAGCATCAGACTTAGGATCAGCTTCAGGGGGCCCAGATTCTATCAAATGCTTCTATTTTCCATACCCTGTTAATGCAATTTTAATTGCTTTCGCCCATTGAATATAATTTGTTCCATTCAACTTCCTTGTGGTTAACTGTTGAGGCATGGAAATTGAGCCACCAATAAATTTTTGTTCAACGGACATCTTTTAAGCCATTTAGGAACCAACTCTAGCAAACTACAGTAGCCTTTCTGGAATCTGGAATAGAACAGTAGAGTTGAAGCACAACAGTGGCCTTCAAGAACCAAGAATAGAACTAGAACACCAACGCTGGAGTAGATACTGAAGGAGAGAGAGACACTGGCAGACTTGCTGGAGGAAGACGACACTGCCGGAGGATCGGCAAACTTCAACGAACTCACACGCGCCTACATGCGCCGGTGAGGCTCCTACTTGTGGGCTTCACGGGCCAACAAGAAGGCCGTGCGTGGGAGCGCGTAGACACTATTCCGGCGACGGGGCCTTGACAACAGCGATCGTCTGAGATCGGTTATCCTCTTGGTGGCTTTGAATCTTTGAAACGATGATTGGTTCAAAGATGGGTAGACCTTTTGCCGATCAACCAAGACTCCAAAGGTCACCTATACTGTTTAAAGAAGAACAGGGACTTTTACTCCAGACTAATGATGAATTTCCTAACCCGCTCTGATATCATGTAAGACAAGTGGGTTGGGAGAATTTGTACACACACAGACTTGCTTCTGGTGTGTCCATTTATATACACTAAATAGTGACTGTACATATTACATTGGTGTCTCTTTGGATCACCAAGTGACCAGATACATTTCCTACATTAACTACTACACTTAATTACATTCACATACATTAACAGTTATAATTGATAATTTGGTGAAAAATTATTTTTCACAATTATTAAATCACATCTCCATGCTCAAAAATCGATAGAGTATGAAAGTTTGAATTCAAGGACGAATTCTTTCCATCATAGGGAGAATGACGCAGACCGAATTGCCTCAAAATATTTGGAAAGGAAAGAAGATTATGGAAAGATTTGATTTGGGTAATAGGTTACTTTGTGCAAGTCAAGCTTTAGCCTTCTCCATTTTTAGAAGATTTTTGTTCTTTAATTATGTGAGGATTAATTCTCTTTATTCAGATTCCTATTTTTGAAGATTCCTATTCCTAGTTTTACTAGTATTTGTTTTCTATTTAAACCATTGTAATCCACGGAAGAAATCAGACTTTGATTATTAATGCAATTTTATTGAAGAGAGTTTTTCTTTGCAAATCTGTGTGTTATTTTCTGGATATTCTTTGACTAAACGGGTTATTTGATACAGGAGCATATTTAATTAATTAGTGTCTTTTTTTTCATGCTTATGAGTTTTTTTCTTTAAATAAGTAAAGGGGTCATGTGACTACAATGTGTCTTTTAATTAGTTTGGATGATTAGGATTTATTTCTTTTATTTTAGATGAAGGGCTAGGATCCTAGGGTTACAAAAAGAGCTTATAAATAAACTTTTTTATGGCGGTAGCCATTCAGTTTTTATTTCCTACTGATGATTAGATTTCACATTTCAGTTCTTGGACTCTTTAGAGCCTAGAATTAATATTTATTGGTTCCACTTCAATTGTTTATACTATTTTCTTTACTGTTGTAATTGTTCTATGCACCACATCAATTGGTATCAGTCTCAAAACTACAATTAGACACGATGGTTGGTCGTGGTAAAGGTTGTGGGGGCAGGGGAAATCAAAATCAACAAACAGAGATGGCTGAGATAAAGCATATGATTGAAAATTTTCCGCGAGCCGTACAAGCTCTTCAGGGATGGGAACCGGCGGGAGCCCGTATAGAGTTACCGGAAGGCAACTACGAACACTTAGACATACTGAAAGGTAGTCTTGAGGATGAGAACATTAGCACAGGTGAAGAAAATCCTTTTCATGATATAGGAGGTGTAGAATATGCGCAGTGAGGCAGATTGGAGAATCGTTTATTGCGTGCGCATGATTTGAATGGCAACGGAATTAAAATTGGAGTTGCTGATTATTTTGGAAAGATGCATGCGGAAGATTATTTGGATTGGGAATCTAGTTTGGAGATCTATTTTGAGTGGAAACCCATGGCAGAAAAGAGAAATGTGTTATTTGTGAAACTTAAATTGAAGAGTACTGCACTTCAATAGTGGAAGCGAGTTGAAGAGCAGCAATCTGACAAAACAAATGAAAAGCCTGCACATAGGAACATATGAAGGCAAAGATGCGAAAGATATTCTCACCACCTAATTATACAATGGAGTTATATGAGAAAAATTTCACTTCTTGAAACAAAGAGGCATAACAGTAGAGGTGTATACATCTGAGTTTAACAATCTCTCTATTCAGGTTGGTTTAAACAAGAGTAGTGAACAAATGACTTCTCATTATCTCTTAGGCTTGAACCAATCGATTAGGGAAGAGATGGGAATAGTTCGTATGTTCAACCTAGAAGATGCTCGACAAAATGCCTTAATAGCTGAAAAGAGGGTGTGGCGTTATAGTGCGAGAAGACCATTATCGGGACATATGGATGGTACATCACAGCGAAACGCAGCTGTTCGGGGTGTTTGGTGTGAACAAAATGTCTCAAATTTTGATTTTGGAGTTGCTACAACTAATCAACTAGGTGGTGGAATCAATGGAGTAGCTGATAAAGGTGAAAAGGGCAAGACAATTGCAAGATTTGATGGAAGATATGCTGCTGGTGCAAATAACTCAAAGGTAGGTAATAATTTACAGGTTCAGTGTTTTACTTGTGGAGAAAAGGGACACACATCTTATGCATGCTCACAACGAAGAATCAATTTAGTAGAACCTAGAGAAGAGGAAGAGGAAGTAATGGAGCCAGTTTATGATAAATACGATGAAGATGAGGAAGATGTTGATATTTTTCCAGTACAAGGTGAGTCTTTGGTTGTACGAAGAGTGATGACAACTCCCAAGATTGAAGAAGGAGAGTATTAGAAGAGACATAATATTTTCCAAACACGCATTTTCTGTGGTGGTAAATTTTGTAATGTTATTCTTGATGGAGATAGAAGTGAGAACATCATTTCAAAGAAGGCCGTAGAAAAGTTGAAATTACTAACTGAAAAGCATCCTAATCCTTATAAGGTTGCTTGGTTCCGAAAGGGAAATGAGGTACCGATTACTTCTCGTTGTTTAATTAAATTTACAATGGCAATAATATTGATGATGAAGCTTGGTGTGAAGTGGTGCCCATGGATACATGTCATATTCTTTTGAGGAGGCCATGGTTGTATGATAAAGGAATGGTCCATTGTACAAAAGCACATACATATTCTTTCAAGAAAGGTAGTAAAAATCTCACTTTGCAGCCACAAATTTTCCTAATACTAGAAAGATTAATGGTTTCTTGACTGCCCAAAAGTTTGAAGATGAAAAGGCTTTTGTTGAATGTAGTCAAAAGGTTCATGAAGAAGTGAGGAGTGCTCTCAAGAATAGCAATAAAGACTATGCCACAAGAGCAAACCAACACCGTCGTGTGAAGGAGTTTGAAAAAGAAGACATGGTTTTGGTGTTGAGCAAAATAAGTTCAAATACTTACTTGCTTGAGCTGCCATCAGATTTGCATTTCAGCCCCATCTTTAATATTTCTAATTTGTATCCCTTTGATGGATTTGATGGAGACAATGAGACTATTGAAGAACAGGTTAAACAACTAGCAAAGGTGAAGAATGATGTCATTGAAGATGCACTTGATGTTAAAGAAGTTGAATCCAAAAGAGGAAACAAATATAGGCGACTCTTAGTGAAATGGTTGAGCAATCTAGCTATTGAAAGCACATGAATTGCTAAAGAAGAACTAAAGAAGATTGATCTGATCCTGAGATATATGAAGGGGCTGCCAAGATTTTCTCGAAGGAGTTGAGTTCTTCCTACCCGGACAGGTTGATGCAGGAGCATATTTAATTAATTAGTATCTTTTTTTTTCATACTTATGAGTTTTTTTTTTTTTTTTCAAATAAGTAAAGGGGTCATGTAACTAGCATATGACTTTTAATGAGTTTGGATGGTTAGGATTTATTTCTTTTATTTTAGATGATGGGCTACTATCCTATGGTTAAAAAAGGAACTTATAAATAGACTTTTTGGTGGCGATAGCCGTTCAGTTTTTATTTCCTTCTGATGATAAAATTCCAAATTCCAGTTCTTGGACTCTTTGGAGCCTAGAATTAATTCAACTGTTTGTGCTATTTTCTTTACTATTGCAACTATTCTTTGTTGAAATCTCTTTTCTCACCACATCATTATTACATGGCCAATCCTTTTTTTCGTACAACTCTCACCTGTCCCTACATAACCATACCTGGTGGTGGATCTTCTATCACATAGAGATCCAACCCAATCAATATCAGTGTTTCCTTGAACCAAGGTGCGACTATGATCTTGGTATAACAAACCTCAAGCAACTCAATAGTAAAAATGGTATAAATCAAATTTAGGATAGAACGGGCACAAAATCAGTGTACTACCCTTACATTGATTCTTTTCACACCTCTTCAATTGATTAGCAACAATCTAAGACTAATTCAAATGCTTTCATATACATGGCTTCAAAATCATCATTCTTAGCATTTAAGGTCTTCCACGTTTTATTGGAGATGATTGCATTGGCCATCGTCTCAAATATAGATTCAGCCAGACCTCGATGGATGAGGGTGAGAGCTTGTTCATCTTATTAATCTTTATAAGGCATAATTTTGAGTAGGACTCAAAGTGGTTTTGTTTTGTAGTTGATGGAAACCCTTCTCGTTGAATTTCCATACATCTTACGAAGTATGAACCAAGGTTTGTACCAATTATTTATAACTGTTTTTCGAAAGCCAAAGGAATTTGAATGGAAATATTCCATTTTCCATATCTTAGATTACCAAGAACGAAGCCATACCACTTTGTTGGAAGGTGACCACACACCATAATAGAGTGAACTTTTGAAACACTCAAAAAACATATTTTTCTGTCTCACACGAAATGCATAATTACATGGAATAATTAATTACAGCCTACAGGCTTTAAAGGTGTCAACGAATCATTCTGGGTTCAATAATCACTAACCCCCCTAGCATAAATTTAAAATCCTTTTCATGATATTAAAAACCACAACCACTCGTGGTCTTGAGTAACTTCCCAACACTAGTTCATGATATTAAGAACCAAGCCACTCACGGTCTTATGTAACTCCCACTACCAGATGACATCAAAAACACACCGACTACATGTCGTAACTCTCACTGTCATGACATCATGCAACTCTTACAGCCAATACATCATGACAATAAAGGAGAATAAAGTTTAATATACAACAGCCAACAGGAAGTATAGTGTATTAGCATTTTATAGTGACCACAACCAAGCCATCTTGCTAGTCTGAATAGAATCTTTTTTGACTAGTTATCCATCTACTAAACAGGAAGAGTAGAAATCTCATTAAAAGTCATATATTGATTTTTTGAAACACAACATCCATTGCATACAAGAACAAAGCAAAATGCACTACTTACTTGTTGAGGTTGGTGATCAGGGGAATAAACGCGGTCCTGAAGATCCTGAACGAATTGAACGACCAAGGGATTAGTCGAATTGACCATCAAGACCTCTTTGGCAGTGACGATTGCCTTGATGTGCTCCAGACTGATCATGATTGCCCTCTCTCTGCCGAGGATAGTCGACGGGTACGACAGCAACGGATCAAGCACCCTGAGGTCGCGCGCCGGGAGCCCCGTCCGCCGCATGATCGAGTGCTTCCCCACCTCCTCCAGGTGCAGCTGCCCCGACTCCGACACCACCAACCACGTACGCGTTCCGATTCCCTTCCTTCTCGGCTGCGCGTGCACCATGGCGGCCGCCGCCGCCGTTTTGCCCGATTCTTCGTCTTTATGGAGATGGGTTTTCGAAGCCATTGCTGGGCCAAGGCTAGGCTTGGATTCCGCGATAAATCTCCTCAGGCTAGGTTTGCTTTTTCAAGGAAAGACCCTTACGTGACCAGTGTGATCAAGAAGTTGGAACTTTGAATCTGTCGTAGAAAAGTAAAAAATATAAAATGAATAAATAAATAAACTATATTAAAAAATATATATATATATATATGTTCCCACTAAAATTGGGACGAGGAAAAAGGTCTTTTTTGGACGCAATCCTACTTTTGGATCGCGAGCGTACGTAAATTGTTAGCCCAATAACTACCTAGGGTACATGAATTGACTTTTTTTAACCCAATCCAATTTTTGGTTTTTTTTTTATATTTTATATTTTTTTTGTTTTGAGGTCTACATTTTAAAAATATTATAAGCTCATTTAAAAATGTTTGGTTTTTCAAAATCAATCAAAACTCACTTAGGTGGCATTTGGTTTACATTTTTATTTTCTATTTTCTATTTTTTTATGTTAAAAATCTCAAAACAGGGAAACAGAAAATAATTTATTTTTTTTATTTTGAGATTTTCCTCAGTTTTTGTTAAAAACTCTCAAAACGATTTTTTGTCATTTTTTATTTTATGTGTAAACATAGTTTCTGTTTTCGATAACAAATTTTGAAATCACAAGTAACCAAATTAATTTTGAATTATTTTTCTTATTTTTGAAAGTACAAAATAAAAAATAAGTCCAAAATAGAAAATAGAAAATAAAAACAAAAAATAGAAAACAAAATAAATAAATAAACCAAATGACACCTAACTTTTTACCAATTTTTTATATTTTCTTCCAATCAAATTTCGCCACATATCATTTTATATTAAATTTTTATATTTTTATTATATTTTTTTGCTATTCAAAGACCACCTTAGTTTCACATTTTTTATTTTTGATGTTTTAAATTTTTTCTAATTTTGGATTAAAAATATTTAAAAAGATTTTTTGTTATTTTATATTTCGTGCGTAAATGTAACAACCTAAAAATTCAAATTTTAAATATATACCATTTAAAATATATTACTTAATATATATATATATATATATATATATTTTACTTAATATATATTATTTCATTGAAAAAAAAAAAGAAAAAGTGGTCAAAAGAAGTTACCTGGAAGCCACGTGAAGATTTGGTGAGTTAGGAATTATTTTTCATTTTTCATTTTTTTTACTTAGTTTACTTAGTGACCAAGTCTTATATAGATGATAGTGTGTGTGAGAGAAAAAAACCGAGAGAATGACAGAGGTGGGAAGAGAAAAAAAAAAGATAAGGAAGAAAGAAAAAAAGAAAGAGGAGAGAGAAAGTGAGGAATTAAGTTCAGGAATAACAGAATTTTGACATTTTCGACATTATGATCATCATGGCGGTGTCCGATCATAGTAATTCGGCCCAAGATGGGAGAAACGGAGGAGCGAAATTTTAAAATTTTGGAGTTTCTTCACTTTTTTTCGAATCTGAGATAGAGATTTGATGCATTTTAATTACATATATGAAATGTAGAAATATTTTGATAAATTTTTGTATATTTATTTTGTACAAAAATGATTAAATTTAGTTTACATTACGTAAATTCAACCCGAACTAGAAAGCCAAAAGATTCTGGCCAAAATAAGCTTGTGGGAAAATTATACAAAGGAATATGCTTAGCATATTCCATAAGTACTAAGAATTGCTTTTCAATTTCAATAGTTTTATATAATTATGAATTGACCCTAAAGTTTCACAAAATTTCAGTTTGATCCCATACTTACAAAAAATTTCAAATTGACTCCAAAAGTTTTGGATAATTACATAGTAATCCCAAAATTTTTGAAATTATGATTTTGCCTATAAA
The DNA here is from genome assembly GCA_019916065.1 of Vitellaria paradoxa. Taxonomy (NCBI): domain Eukaryota; kingdom Viridiplantae; phylum Streptophyta; class Magnoliopsida; order Ericales; family Sapotaceae; genus Vitellaria; species Vitellaria paradoxa. The sequence continues at coordinate 46,085,738 of CM034233.1, read as the reverse complement.
GTTGTGAAAAATTACAATTTTACCCCTAAAGCTACGAAAATTTATAGTTTGATATTTATGGTTAAATACATGAAAAATACGTAATTTAGAATGCCTAATTTGAAATGTTTGAGTGATTTATTTTGTTAACGGAAAATATTTATGGAAGTGATGATGTGATATTAATAGTTGATTCTAATGAGTTGTTTGTTGAGATGACAACAATGAAGATAAAAGGAAATATGAATGCAGTTGTGATTGCGGGGCTGTAGATACAAAAAAAAAAAAGAAAGAGTACATAAATTAGCCTTGTATTGAAAAATCCTAAACCTTTGTAGAGATTGGTATTCATGCCAGTAAGTTAATAGCCTACAACGATAATAATGATCAGGCTAATTGTGGCCATCGGGTTTGGACCCGTAAATGACGATATTGTATAGTATTTGCCCCATGACTGTGATGATTGTGATGTGATGGTAAAGAGATAAATGAAAGATAATAATTAGATTATTTTTGAAATTTATATTAATGTATGTTTTTATGTTGAGATATGCGACGACTCGCAATTTATGAGTTATTGATATAAAATTACTGTTAATCTAATTTTTGTGCATATCATACATGTATTTATTATGCATCGTGAGCACAATTAGATTAGTGCTCACGTCCTTATAGATTCTTTGGCAGGTCGTGAACTTGTGACTTAGGTGGGCCATTATTGGAATTACTTTTGCATTGCTATAACATTATTCAGGACTGTAACATTAATAATTTGGGGATTTATTTGATATAATTATAAAAGGTTTTGAAGCCTAAATTTCTATTATTATTTGGGGTTGCGGTTGGAGCACTGTTACCCAATTACGCCGAAGTTTAATCGTTTTTAGTTATTAATAAAATTATTATTATATATTATAGATGTTTTAGTTTATGTTATGTGTGACTCTTTCCCTCATTTCACAAGTTCTAAAACTTAGGGCGTGACAATAAAAATCATTTTTTGTTTTTTAAAACAGATTTAAAAAACACAAGTGACCAAGTAAGTTTTGATTTATTTTTCTCATTTTTAAAAACATAAAATGAAAAATATGCTCAAAATAGATATGCAAAATAGCCATTTTTTCTAATATTTTGCACTTTTCATCAATTTTGAGATGAGATTGCAATTTTTGAAACTTTTATGATTTATTTATTTTATCTTGCTCCAAACAGGCATTAAGGTAAATATTAAATGTGTTAGAACCTTGAATAGAATTCAACCCCAAAATTGCAGTTATGAGATGATGGTGTTCAGAATTTTAATAAGAGAATAGAATCTCTTAATGCAGACGATATGGGAAAATATGAACGCTAACAAAATGTATTTTATTTTTTATAAAAACATATTTATAAAAAAATAAATACTAAATAAAACTTTACTTCTAATTTTTTAAATGAAAATCATAATATTATTCGCTGTGAAAGAAAATCAAGAATGAGAAGTTAGAAATAAAGTGAATTTATTACTTTCTTAAAATAAGAAAAATATTTATATGAAACTGGGGATATGTAGTTGGTGCAACGTGAGATTACGCACTCCATTTTAGTTTGAAGCCTCTTATAGTGTTTACAAACTAGTTTAGTTTATGTTATTCAGAATTTTTTATTTGATTTCAATGTGAGATTAGGTCGAGTGATCAGTCAGGATCGTTTTGTTTGAGTAGTTAAAATTAATGAGGTTACGGAGTGGAGATATACTTAGATATATTTCAGTTTTATATTTACTTGAATTTTTCATATTTTGGTTGCGTTTATTATCCAAAAATTAAAAAAAAAAAAGCAAGTTGAATTTTAATTTTTTAGTGTTTAATTAGTACAATTCAAAATTTTTGATCAAAATTGTATGATGTAATCTTATTTATTTATTCAAAAAAATTCTGATAAAAAATTATTAGAAAATTGATAAAAGTTAAAATTAATAAAATTTAATACAAATTTGTAAAATTTAAAATTTTAAAATAAATACATGAAAAATAAAAATTTATAAGTTTTGAAAACCCAACACGTCTTTTTTTAAGGAAAAGTTGAAGTCATTGCAAAAAGGCATTGCAACTCGCTATGGGACATAAGCTGACTCTCTCTCTCTCTCTCTCTCTCTCATTTTTCTGGAATTCGGAAAAGATTTTGACTCGAGGCGGTGGAAAATACTGACCATACCTAAAAACACAAAAATATAATTTAATTTGTAATAAATTTAAATATAGATTTTTAAAACATATTTGCATAAAAAATTATAAAAATATCTTATAAAAATAAATGTGTAAAATTTTATTTTTATTACTAATATTATAAAATTTTTAAAAATATTAATTTAAAAATGTTTATAAGAAATATTGAAAAATATAAAGAGCATGAGAAAGTATGTTTTATGTGAAGTAACCAAAATGAAAACAAAAGTGGGGATAAAAAGAATTAATTCTGACTGTTGAAAATATCCTAAATTCAAATTTTTGGACCTCATTATTAGATAAATAACACAAATAAAGTGAAAAGTGTATGTACCTAAAAATTTTAATTTTTATAAAACTTTATATAAATTAAAATTTTAATTTTAATGTTTATTTTTTAAGAATTTAAAAAAAAAATAAAATCTAAATATTATTTTTTAGATAAAAAAATCTTTATTAGCTTTGTCTAATAGGTATCCATGGTATTTAAAAAATGTGTAAAATTCTATAATTTACTACAAATATTATCACATTTTTAAAAATACTAATTTAAAAAATTTTATAAGAAATTATTCAGAAAATATGGGAACAATGAGGGAATGTGTTTCTATATAAAGTGATTGAAACGACAACCAAAGTCTAGAGTAAAAATTATTTTTGATCATTGAACAAATTTAACAGTTGAAAATATCCTTAATTTAAAATTTTGAACTTTCTTATTGTACAGATTAGACATGGTCTAGCTTAAAATAATTAAAAAATATATATTTTATATTTTATGCATTATCTTTTTTATAAATATATTTATTTTAATACTAAATTATTTTTTTTATAATTCTTAAAATTATTTTTATCTAAAAATTATATTAAAATATATTTAAAGAATCAATCAGTTAAATGGGAGAAGCTTGAGATTCAAAACCCTGGCTTGATTTTTGTAAGCTCTAGCCTAACTCATATCTAGTTGAATTAGCCCTTACCTTGGCACTAGAAGTGTTAATAGCCGTGATAACATGCTAGCACAACACGTTTATAGTATTTCTGGGCCAACGCCATAAAACAGCACTTTTAAGGTATTTTTTATTAGAATTCATGGTTTTAAACGCCGTGATTGTTGGGCATAATAATACTAAAGCTGTACTCTTGCCGAACAGATTTAGTCCGGTGCCACGTGGCGCGGTGCCGAGCAAATTCACATAAGCCACTTAGCCACTTGCCGAGCACGTTGCGTTTGGACACGTGGCATCCCGCCGAACAACTGATTATTGGCACGAGGGTTCCACGTGAGTGATGTACGTGAGTACACAATTTAGAGTTAGTGCTCCAAAGAGTACCCTGAATCTCGACATCAATAAACAATGTATAACTACGTGGCTATAGCCGAGGAATCTAGTTTGCTCGGCATATACGTCGATGGCCAGTAAATGTCAAACTTAGGGCCCACAGCCTTTAAAGAAGGCTCATGACCATAAATGCATTTTAGTTAGGATTGAACTAGGTACTTGTCTCTGGAAATGTAACTAAATCGGTCTATCTCGTTACGATTCGGTGGCTGATGCGACAAGAAGACAGTATGACCCTGAAATTCAGGTTGTAATGCCGTGTTAAACCTCCAGAAGCATTAAATGAAAGGCACGGTGTATTTATGAGGGGTCTGAGGCATTAAATGAAGGGGAAGGGCATTTAAAGCAAGAGTGTAAAAGTGGAACACGTCAGTGTGCGTAATGTCGAGTCATAGGTATGCTGTAATCATTACTCAAACCACTATATATGGGTATACAACTGAATCACGGAGGTAAGCTGACTAATGCCAACTTAAACTTTGACTCTTTTATTTCCAGAAAAACTTCTCTTGAGCGACTTGCTGACTTAATCATCGGAGGGTTTTCCGGCCTGAGACCTCCTCTCCGGCCGTCACCTTTCTTTCTGTCTTTGTTCGGCAGGTCGGCGATTGCATTTCCGGTTGGCGTGGTCAGCAGTTCCGGCGGTAATTTCTGCTGCCGAACATTTGGCGCCCACCGTGGGGCTCGTTGTCTAGCCCATCATCGTGTTCACTAGCTTTTTTCTTGTTTCTTTGTTAAGTCTCCAGTATTCGTCCACATAATGACTTCAGGAGGAAACACTACCCCACCACCATCTCCACGGGCAGGAGACACTTCCACTCCTGCCAAAACTAAAGGGAGTGCGTTGGTTATCCGGACTCCAGGTCTGGAGTCCGTCCGGAAAAGAAAAACGGAGGATCCTCAGGTACTGAAACGGAGAGAAGAGCTGATGGCTAAGGCCAGTGAAAAGCAGGCAGAACTGGAGGAGATTCTGCTGGAATTGAGTAAGGAAAAGGGAAAACCCCCTGCTAGCCATACTGCTGATTCTGGTCAATCCGACTCAGAATCTGATGAAGGTTACGATGCTCTTTACGAGGACCCCACTGATGAGGATGACGGGGACACCCATGAACAGAAGGAGGTGCGCTCTCGCTCGCGACGTGATGTCTCTCCTTTCAGGAAGGACTCGCGCCGTGCCAAACCGGTCGCAAAACGTGACGTGAGATCCGATGTTGACGCGCCCATCAAAGCGCATCACCAAAGGAATCTCTCGAAAAAGATGCTGGAGGCGTATTCAGAGGAGGCGGATAGCTCGGACCAAGAAGAGCTAACCTTAAAGCGTAAGAAAGCGGGAAAGGCAAAGATGGAAGACTGGGGGCAAGCAGAGGAATGGAGTGCTCAGGGCCAAAGCACACGAATGATGGCAAGGAAAGCTTTGGGGCGAATCTCTGCCTCCCCATTCGTCGATGAAATAATTGATGCGGAGCCTCCGGAGAAATTCCAAACTCCGAGGCTTAATCTCTACGATGGGAGAACTGACCCCCTGGCCCACTACCGTCATTACATGCAGGCCATGACGTTATGGAACAGTAACGACCACCTCATGTGCAAAGTATTCCCTTCTAGTTTGGGGGATACAGCGCTTCAGTGGTTCCATAAACTGCCCCCTGGCAGTATTCAGTGTTGGCAGCAACTGGCGGAGGAGTTCGTTACCCGGTTTCTGGCTAACACAAAACAGCCTAAAACCGCTGACGCTCTCCTCACAATGAAAAGAAAGTCCGGGGAATCATTGAGAGATTATTCCCGCCGTTACCTGGAGCTCTACAATGAGGTGGGAGAATGCTCGGAGCAATTGGCGGTCACCTCGTTCAAATTGGGGCTGCGGAAGGAGGATAGGCTGTGGCTCTCCTTGACCAAAAAGCCTGCAGCCAACATGTCCGATCTTATGTGCCGAATCGAGAAATACGCCAAGGTGGAGGACGAGACACAGCCGGCCGAGCAGAAAGAAAGGAGATCCCAGGGCCAGACAAGAGAAAAAAGACGGGGAGACGGCCGCCGATTCATTGACGAGGGGAAGTCAGTCTTCGAAGCGGTTAATACGGTGTTCAAAGAGCCAATCTTCAAGATCCTTCCCCAAATAAAAAATAAGCCATATTTCAGATGGCCCGGAAAGCTGCCGGATTTCCCTGGAAAGGAGAATTCCAAAAACTACTGCGCATATCATCAAGACAAGGGACATCGCACCGGAGCCTGCCGATCGCTACGACATCATTTGGAGGAATTGGTGCGCAGAGGCCACCTTAAAGAGTTCGTCGATGAAGGCAGAACCAGAGAAGCAGCCCCACAGGATAGAGAGCCAAGGAGGCAACGAGAAGAGACTGCCGAGGAGGAGGCAGCCGAAGAGGCACAACCCCCACCAAGGGCCAGGGCGCGCAGAGATGTCCCGAGACCTGCAGTCATCCACGTGATTCATATGGAACGACGACCCCAGAGTGTCATCAATCATGCCCCTAATCCACCAAGCAAAGAAATTTTGGGTGTCGCGGGTCAGCCGAGCAAGCGCCCAAGGACAGCCGCCATGGAGGAAATCACTTTTCATGAAGACGAGCATCCTGGTGTTCAGCTGCCGCACAATGATGCCCTAGTGGTCACTCTGGGCATGTTTAATTCAGAAGTAAGGAGAATCCTGGTAGATGCAGGAAGCTCAACAGAGGTTATGTTCCTGAGCTTATTTAAGAAGCTCGGACTAACTGAAGAAGATCTGGAACCGGCAGAATGCCCACTCATAGGATTCAATTCTGCTCCTGTCTGGCCTCTGGGCAGAGTTGTCATTCCTGTCCGCGTGGGTCCGGTGGAGCAAGAGGTTGAGTTCACCGTTGTGGATTCCCCTTCTTCCTACAATGCTATAGTAGGGAGATCGTGGATTCACGCTCTGAAGGCGATCCCCTCAACCTACCACCAAGTGCTGAAGTTCCCCTATTGCGGGGAAGTGATTTCTATTTTGGGGGATCAGAATACCTCCCAAAAGTGTTTCTCTGCAGCTTTAAAGTCCAAAACGATCCCCGAACAAGTCCAACTGGCGGAACTACCCGAGGACACACCAAAGATCGATGATATCGGTGGTGATCCGCAGATGAAAGTAACAGAGGGTTTGGAGAAATATCAAATTGGCCCGGTTGAGGATGATAAATTCTTCCTGATCGGCACCAACCTGAGCGCCGAGGAAAAACTAGAGCTGACGGAGATGCTTTTGAAGAATATCGGAACGTTCGCCTGGACTCCACACGAAATGCCGGGCATTTCCCCCGAAGTCATAACTCATAAGTTGAATGTGAATCCGGAGGTAAAGCCTGTGGTACAAAAAGCAAGGCGATCAGCTTTGCAACATGCAGAAGCTGTCATTGAGGAGGTCGGCCGACTGTTAGAGGCGGAGCCCATTCGGGAGGTCTCATACCCGGAGTGGTTAGCTAATACGGTCGTGGTCAAGAAGAAGAATGGGAAGTGGAGAGTTTGCGTAGACTACACAGATCTGAACAAGGCCTGCCCTAAGGATCCATTCCCTCTGCCAAAGATCGACCAACTCGTTGATTCAACTGCTGGATGTTCCAGGATGTCCTTCCTGGATGCCTATAGGGGATATCACCAAATCCCTATGTTCGGCCCTGATGAGGAAAAAACTTCTTTCATAACCCCGCGAGGCATATACTGTTATAGAGTTATGCCATTCGGGCTGAAGAACGCTGGAGCCACCTATCAACGGCTGGTTACAAAGATATTCAAAAAAGACCTCGGGCAGACGATGGAGGTCTACATTGATGATATGGTGGTAAAAAGCAAGGAGCCGAACACACACCTCCAACATCTCCAACATGTTTTCTCTACCCTTGATCGGTATGGGTTAAAATTAAATGCTGCCAAGTGTGCGTTCGGAGTTGGCTCGGGTAAATTTTTGGGCCACTTGGTGAGCATAAGGGGAATTGAGGCTGATCCCGAGCAAATACGTGCCATCCAATCTGTTTCGCCCCCGCGCACAAAAAAGGAGGTACAGAAGCTCACAGGGATGGTGGCGGCACTCAACCGGTTTATTAGCAGATCATCCGACAAGTGCCGGCCATTCTTTAGGCTGCTCAAAGGGGCCAATAAGATGCAATGGGATGCTGAGGCGGATGCGGCACTGGAAAAACTTAAAGAATACCTAACAACTGTCCCAATATTGTCAACACCGCAGCCGGGGGACATTTTGCAGCTATATCTGGCAGTCTCAGAGCATGCAGTCAGTGCCGTCTTGCTGAGAGAGCAACAAGGGAAACAGCATCCTATTTACTATGTGAGCAAAACGATGCAAGGAGCAGAGACCAGATATCTGCCCCTAGAAAAGTTGATCCTGGCACTAATAACGGCATCCAGGAAGCTAGCCCATTATTTCCATGCACACACCATTCAAGTTGTCACCGATCAGCCAATTGGCCATGTTTTAAAGAGGGCTGATGTATCGGGCCGACTAGCAAAGTGGGCAGTTTCCCTTGGTGCATTTGACATAAAGTTCGTCCCAAGAACCGCGATAAAGGCTCAGGTCCTGGCCGATTTTGTAGCGGAATTTTCGACACCAGCCTATGGTCAGACAAAAGAACTATGGCATGTTGAAATAAAGTCTGCCCCGGCCGAACATAATGATGCCGAACAAACTTGGCAAATCGAGGTTGATGGGTCTTCGACTAGAAAAGGAGGCGGCGTAGGCATAGTTCTGACTACACCAGAAGGCGTCTCAATAGAGTATGCAATAAAACTCGAGTTTGAAGTCACTAATAATGAAGCGGAGTATGAAGCTCTCCTGGCTGGACTCGACATTGCTCGGCGCCTGATGGCAGATGATATCGTAGTAAGGACTGACTCTCAGTTGGTTGCTAACCAGCTAAAGGGTGAGTATGTGGCTAGAAGCGGAAAGATGGCAGAGTATCTAGAAGCAGCACAGAAGAGAATCGAAGGCTTCAATAAAGCTAGCGTGGAGCTCATTGGCAGAGATCATAACGCTCATGCTGATGCACTTGCAACGCTAGCTGCCTCTTCTCGAATAAGGCTAACTGACCAGGTCTTTATGGAAGTCATAAAAAGGCCGAGCATAACGAAAGACGTAGAGGTAATGTGTGCCGACCCAGCCCCATCTTGGATGGATCCAATCATCGCTTACTTGAAGGACGGAACACTTCCCGAAGACAAAACAGAAGCAAAGAAGCTAAGAATAAAAGCCACCAGGTTTTGGCTCTCTCCCGACCAGAAGTTATACAAAAAGTCATTCACAGGCCCCTATCTCCTTTGTGTTCATCCCGATAAAGTGCAAGACTTTCTTTATGAGCTTCATGAAGGTGTCTGTGGAGCACATACTGGGGGCAGATCACTGGCGCACCGAGCAATTACTCAAGGGTATTGGTGGCCGAAGATGGGATATGACGCTCAGGCCTATGTTCGGAAATGCAAGAAATGTCAGAAGTTCGCTCCCATTCCTCATCAACCGGCCCAGGAACTCAGCCCGCTTACCAGCCCTTGGCCGTTCGCTCAATGGGGACTTGATATTGTGGGGCCTCTGCCTTCCGCTTCGGGAAATAGAAAGTTCTTAGTGGTCGGCACCGACTACTTTACTAAGTGGGTGGAAGCAGAACCCCTAGCTCACATCAAAGATGCCGATACCATCCGATTTATTTGGAAGAACATCATTACCAGGTATGGCATCCCTAGGACACTTATTTCCGACAATGGGACGCAATTTGACAGTGCCCCGTTTAGGGAATATTGTTCTAGATATGGAATCAAGAATGTTTACTCTACACCTGCTTACCCCCAAAGCAATGGTCAAGCTGAAGCTACAAACAAAGTCATTCTCAATGGGATTAAGAAAAGACTGGAAGCGGCAAAAGGAAGATGGGTGGATGAATTGCCATCAGTACTGTGGACCTACCGAACAACCCCTAGAAGATCAACCGGAGAATCTCCCTTCTCTCTGGCTTACGGTGTCGAAGCCGTCATACCCTTAGAAGTTGGCCTCCCGAGCATCAGAACTCTATCATTTGACAGAGGGGAGAATGATCAAGCTATGGGAATAAGCCTGGATCTAATTGATGAAAGAAGGGAACTGGCAGCACTAAGGTTAGCCAACTACCAGCAAGAGACAAGGAAGAAATTCAATAAAGGGGTCAGACGTAGAGAATTCCGTACTGGCGATTGGGTGCTGAGAAAATTGATGGGAAGCAGGAAAGATCAAACTGAAGGAAAGCTAGGAGCTAATTGGGAAGGACCATTCACCGTCTCTGAGGTGCTCGGCAATGGTGCCTACAAGTTAATTGACTTGGAGGGAAAGCCAATCAAAAGACCGTGGAATATAGCCCATCTAAAGTTGTACTATCATTAATTTTTTCTTCACATTTGTTGACTAAAGACTTTGCATGTATATTGAAAAGCAATTCTCTTTATAAAGCAAAAGCAAACTCAAAAGCTTGAGGATCACTTTCTGCTCAACAAAAAGATGCCATATCACTTTGGATGGTGGCATCGAAAAAGCCAGGCTCGGCTTCCCGAGCATTGATACGGAAAGAATGCCCCATCTCCATCGATGTTGACACATTCCTGGTTTGTTTATTGACCAGGAAATGCTCTTTAGACCGAGATTCAATTCCTCGGTCTTCTGAAAAGAATTATCAAAAGAAGCCACGCTCGGCTTGCCCAGCGTTGGTACAATCTTGGTTTGTTTATTGACCAGGAAATGCTCTTTAGACTGAGATTCAATTCCTCGGTCTTCTGAAAAGAATTATCAAAAGAAACCACGCTCGGCTTGCCCAGCGTTGGTACAATCTTGGTTTGTTTATTGACCAGGAAATGCTCTTTAGACCGAGATTCAATTCCTCGGTCTTCTGAAAAGAATTATCAAAAGAAACCACGCTCGGCTTGCCCAGCGTTGGTACAATCTTGGTTTGTTTATTGACCAGGAAATGCTCTTTAGACTGAGATTCAATTCCTCGGTCTTCTGAAAAGAATTATCAAAAGAAACCACGCTCGGCTTGCCCAGCGTTGGTACAATCTTGGTTTGTTTATTGACCAGGAAATGCTCTTTAGACCGAGATTCAATTCCTCGGTCTTCTGAAAAGAATTATCAAAAGAAGCCACGCTCGGCTTGCCCAGCGTTGGTACAATCTTGGTTTATTTACTGACCACGAAATGCTCCCTAGACTGAGATTCAATTCCTCAGTCTCCTGAAAAGAATTATCAAAAGAAATCCTATCAAAAGAAATCCATGCTCGGTTTGCCGACCATTGGAGCAGAGAGAACCCACATCATTTTTGATGATGGCCCAATCTTGATTTATTCATCGACTAGAAACGATTTTTTCAAAAAAAAAAAAAATCAAGATTCGATTCCTTGGTTTGTTAATTGGAAGCAAAAGAAGCATGTTCTAAAGAGTTCAACGCCAATATCAACATAATGGTACACATTTCGCGATGCTCGGCATGAGACTAAAAAGCGAAGATTTATCAGAAGATAGTTACCCCCGTTATTATGAGAAAGAGGACAGCCGAACTTATCGAGGTATGTGAGATTTATTAAAGTTATGCCTCTTTAACAAAAGTTTGAAGTTATTTTATGAATAGCAAATTACTACATGAGCTTGTTACCTTTGAAGGGTTTACTATTTAAAGTATTTTTGTTAGAAGTTGTGGTTGCTCGGCAAAGTGGTACAAATGCAGACACCATACATATTCAATATAAAGCATAAAATATACAAATGGAAAGACAGACTGTTAAAAGGAAACAATTCAAAAGCTTTCATTACATGCCTTAGAGTACGATTACAATACTCTTTACATAACTATTATCAAAGAAGTTATCCTAAACCTAAGATGAGATATTAACATTTATTGTAAGGGTTTGTAGCTATTTCATGGGAGAAGACGTCTAGGTACTCCTGGGCTGCGCTCCTTATAATTCTGTCAGCAAACCAGTTAAGGCATTCTTCAATCAATTCATCGGCAGTTCTAAAGAAACAAAGACAGAGAAAAATAAAACAAAATTAGACAGAAGTCAAACTGCTTTCATTCACTTGGAGTTAAAAGTTTTATATTACATCCAAAAAGAAAATAAAAATAAAAATTTATACAAGAAGGCTCACTTCTCTCCTCCCTTAGTGGGATCTCTCTCCACTACTAGATCAATCTGTCCAGGCGCCTGCGAGATGTCCTTCTGGGCACTGTCCACCTCAACCTCTCCCTCCTCAATTGTTTCTTCGGCAGTATGAATTGAGGGAGTTTGAGGTGGACGCTCAAAGCTGAACTGGGGAATTGGGCGTTCGGGATCAGGATAAGGGACCTCCTTGTATATGGGATTGGTGGGATCAACGTTGTTCTTCTTCATTGCAGCCTCCCAACCCTCAAGAAAGAAGTCGTTGTGAGCATCCCTCATCTGATCCACGCAATCGTTAATTTGGGCTTCCACCTCAGCTTTGGCTTTGTCCTCGGCTTCTTGGAGGGCAGCTTCCTTCTCTGCCAGGGCTCGAGTCTTCAGTGCAAGTTCTGCCCGAAGTTTGACAAGCTCCTGCTTTGATCTCTCTTGCTCGGCCCTGGAAGCCTCCAACTCCTTGATGAGTAACTCTTGCCCAGTCTTTATGGAGGACAACTCAATCTCGGCCGTGGAAAGTTTGCCCTTGACCACTAAAAGCTCCTCGTCTTTATGATTTAGGATCTTATCCATTGACTGCACACGAGCTATGCTTCCAGCAACTTGGCCAAGGGCAGTGTTGAGTTGATGCTCAATCTCTTTATTTTCGTCCTGAAGCTGACTCTTCTCTTTTGCCAGAGCGTCATTGCTGGATTGGAGATTCTTATTCTCCTTCTCCAAGGACCTCACGCTTGATTTCAACTCCCTTATTTCTGTTTTATCCAGCTCGGCTCTGGTTTCGAATGTTCGGCTCCTGGCAATCAACTCCATTGTATGGAGAGAAGTCTGCAGAAAGAACAGAAAGTTAGGAAAAACTACAATAAGGAAAGGATTCACATAAAGGAATATTATAGTACTTACAGAGATGATGTTCTTCATCAGAGTTTTGTGGATATCCTCCGTCCTATTCTTCCTCGTGTTATGAACGTCCCGAGGAGGGAGGATACCCTTGAGGTACTCCTCGGCATGATTGAAGGCTGTATCTTGGATAGTGAAGGGGCGGCCTTGAGGGTGTTCGAGACTGGGAATAAGAATTTCTGGAATGAATGGAGGAGAGTCTCGAACTGGATTGGCCGGATATTCGATGGCTAGAGGCACGGGCCCAACAGGTTGAGCAGGTAACGGCTCGGAGGTTCTCGGTGGTGCGTCTTTCGTGGGTGGCACGACCTTGGGAGGTGCTGGCCCCCTCGCGGCGTCCTCCTTCGATAGCTTCGCCTGCTCGGCCGTTGGAGCCGCGTCTGTAGATTGTGTCCTGGCCCTCTTCGGCTCAGGAGGGCCAGATGGCCTCTTTTGAGCTGCCTCCTGCTCCTTCCCCTTCTCCATTTTTACCTTCATTATTTGTTCGGCAGTAGAAGGAGCAGGGGCACTCCCCTCACCAGTCTTCCTCTTCCCAACGGCCTTTTGGTCGTCCGCCTTCTTCTTCTGGGCCTCTCCAGCCCTTTGCCCTTTTGCCTTAGCCATGGCGAGCTTCTTGTAATCGATCTTCGGGGCCATCACTTCTTCTTCTTCCCCTTCTGAATTTGAAAAGTAGTCAAAGGCAGGGGGTATCTCAACTTCTTCTTCTTCCTCTTCCTCTTCCTCCTCGTCCAAAAGAACAAATTGTCGCCTCCTCGGCTGTTCGGAAGGCTCAGGAACTGCAACTCGAGGGGTTTGAACTTGCTCGGCAACAAGTGGGATGGCGAATGGAGGGGGGCGAGTCCACCCTGGATGCCTTAAGGCGTAATAGTTCTCTTTCTCTTCAGCAGAAGCTCGAAACCACCACTGAAGACGCCTAATGGCCTCCGAAGTTGCGAAACCTTGAGGAGGGGCAATGAATGTCTGATGAGAAGGGGTGAAGTTGAACAAAATCGGAACTGCTCTGGCAAAGGGATAGAGATCTGGACCCCCGAGGAATTTGAACACCTCCTTCAAGTGGTCCTTGTCAGCACGAATGCCAGTAGCCCAGAACTTCTTTAACTGAACACCTGCACAGATATTAAATCAAACAGTTAGTATGCTTAGAAGTGAGGGTAAAGAAGAATAAGAACTGGTAGGATTTGAAATCAACCAACCTGGGCCCAAAGAAACCCGAGGGACGATTGGAAAACGATCTTCGTCTGGATCGTGTGTCCAGTGACCTGTGACGACGCACAGGTCACTTTCTGACTTAATCGTATCAGGCAGCATGTGGACCAAGGCTTTTTCTGGTCGGGATTTCAGGTACCACCTGTTCTCATCCTTCCTCACCTTCTGGATTGAGTAACAGTAAAGAAGATCGTACTCGGATATGTGGAATCCGTATCGCCTGTTTATTTCTATCACCCCATTAACGATTCTATAAAAGTTATGGGTGAGGTTCCTAGGGCCAAGGTCCAGAATGCTCATCATAGAGCGAAGAAAGGGGTGCAGGGGGAACCTAAGACCACCTTCGGTGATTGCCACTATGGGGAATTCCCCTGTTTCACGCTCGCCTTGTTCGGCGAGCCTGATACCTACGTTCTGAGGAATCTGGTATTTCTCCTTGAAAATCCTAACCTTTTCCTCAGAACTTAGCTCGTTCGCGAGTCTACCCATAACGGAAAATTTGAAGAAAAGAGAGGATTAACTCACCGGAAATGAAGGACGACGGGAAGGGTGAAAGCTTGCGAAGACGAAAGCTCAGAGGAAAAGAAGCAAGGGAAATCTGTAGACTCAAATCGCAGACTGTAGACTCAAATCGCAGAAAAGAGGTAAGAGAAGATTAATCAGGTATATATGTATATGTGTATATATCTCTGAGGGAAACCGAAGCGTTTCCAACGAAAAGGCAATGGGCGGTAAAAGTGGCATTTATTACCGCCCCGATTTTCAAATTTCTGACCATTCACGTTTTAACACCTCATATCTGGGAAACCGCGTAAGCGGCGCAGCAGATGAAAAGCTGAAAGGGCACTGCGCGTGTCGTCACGAGGAGAGAGAAAAGTCCAATCAGATTTGATACGCGTCAGGGAAATACTAAACGACAAACTGCGTAGGAGGGTTGAAGGATCATGGAGGTAAGGTTATTCTGCTCTGATACTCTGCTTGGAAAATATCTTTTCTCGACCAGAGTGGGGGCAAAATGTTGGGCATAATAATACTAAAGCTGTACTCTTGCCGAACAGATTTAGTCCGGTGCCACGTGGCGCGGTGCCGAGCAAATTCACATAAGCCACTTAGCCACTTGCCGAGCACGTTGCGTTTGGACACGTGGCATCCCGCCGAACAACTGATTATTGGCACGAGGGTTCCACGTGAGTGATGTACGTGAGTACACAATTTAGAGTTAGTGCTCCAAAGAGTACCCTGAATCTCGACATCAATAAACAATGTATAACTACGTGGCTATAGCCGAGGAATCTAGTTTGCTCGGCATATACGTCGATGGCCAGTAAATGTCAAACTTAGGGCCCACAGCCTTTAAAGAAGGCTCATGACCATAAATGCATTTTAGTTAGGATTGAACTAGGTACTTGTCTCTGGAAATGTAACTAAATCGGTCTATCTCGTTACGATTCGGTGGCTGATGCGATAAGAAGACAGTATGACCCTGAAATTCAGGTTGTAATGCCGTGTTAAACCTCCAGAAGCATTAAATGAAAGGCACGGTGTATTTATGAGGGGTCTGAGGCATTAAATGAAGGGGAAGGGCATTTAAAGCAAGAGTGTAAAAGTGGAACACGGCAGTGTGCGTAATGTCGAGTCATAGGTATGCTGTAATCATTACTCAAACCACTATATATGGGTATACAACTGAATCACGGAGGTAAGCTGACTAATGCCAACTTAAACTTTGACTCTTTTATTTCCAGAAAAACTTCTCTTGAGCGACTTGCTGACTTAATCATCGGAGGGTTTTCCGGCCTGAGACCTCCTCTCCGGCCGTCACCTTTCTTTCTGTCTTTGTTCGGCAGGTCGGCGATTGCATTTCCGGTTGGCGTGGTCAGCAGTTCCGGCGGTAATTTCTGCTGCCGAACAGTGATAATATTTTTTAGTCGAGCTGACACCTTATATTAAGGTTGTGCTATGTATGACCTTATACTAATATATTGATTTTTCCTAAATTTTAGGCTCAAAAGACTAGCCGGGCGTAACCTAGCTTGCTTTAACCATCAAGTCCCATCATTTAGAAAAATTGATATTTTAATTAATTTGTAATTTGTAAATTTATTTTTAGAACTTTTTTAATAGAGGCACAAATGCATGTTTTAAAAAAAATAAAAAATAAATAAGAAACTCTTTACAGATTAATTTTGAAATTATTTTATAAAATGAAGTTGACATGACACAGCATAACACGACATGAGATCTTCTAATGCACTGAATTAGACAAATGAGTCAAATGGGCCAACATAATAGAACCTGTAACTTAAAAGAATTATGCTAGTCTAGCCTGACAGCTCGCCAACACAAACCAATTCTCACCTCTACATGGTGCACCTGCATCAGCAGCATCACAATTGACTAAGGATACCAATGGTATGAGTACAAGAGAGTACTCGACCTGACCAAACTCGTTAAAAATCCATTAAGAAATACCCTAAAAGGAATTGGATAAGTTTGTAATTAAAATTTAATACCCATGTGGATTTGGAACCTAATACTCGTTTATACTTATGGGAAACCTCGTACCTAATATTTGTTTATATTTAAAGGGTCCAACATACCCGATATCTGTAAGGTACCTGCTAAGTATCTGTTTAATGTAATATAATATATATTTTTAAAATATAATAATGATTTAAAGTTTATTGAGTTCCAAAACGTATTCAACTTATTTAAATTTTTAGTAAATTTGAAACCTGATACAAATAATTTGTCTGTTATACATATATATGTATACATTCAACTTATTTGAGATAATTTCCTGATGTTTGAAATAATTATATTTACTTACGTTATTAGTTTACAAAAATTTAAAGCTACTAAGTTATATGGTGAGTTTTTGAGTATAGTATTGCTTATAGGTTATTGTTATCGATGAAGATTTTTGTGAGTATTTATATAAATTTTGCAATGTAGTATTATTAATTTTTTATTTTTATTTCAAATTAGGTATTTAACGAGCTTGTCAAAACAAGTTGTACATAATTTAACGAATTGTGCTTAATCGAATTTTGCAGGGATAAGATGGGTTTAGGTTGCGATGGGACGGGTTTAGGATTCCAACTAACAAAATAAACGAGTTCAGAATAGTAATAGTAAGTAAAAAATAAAAAAAATTTGATAATGGCAATTGTTAATTAGGCACGTACTTTACCCATTTACATCCCTACCATTGATCCATCCCAAATTACTTTTAACACAAACAGTTGAGTATTATGGTGGTGTTTGGTTAGTAAAAAAAAAACTAAAAGTTAGCTTAAAAATGATATGTAGTGAAATTTGATTGGATTAAGTTAGAAAAAGTTAGTAAAATTTAAAGTTTTTTTCGTTTTTGTTAGGGATCCAAACACCCTATGTAACGTTCATCATAATATATAATTCCATTCACCTAATTTTTTGTAATGTTATGTAATTATCATAGATTTTATTTATATAAATAATATATATATATATATATATAATAAAATGGAAGCCCATAATGGGTTCCACTCTTTTAGTACTAAATTAACTGTATTTACATATGTAGATAGTATAAATGTTCCTAATTATCATATTTATCTGTGTAGAAAAAGAAAGTAATTATAATTTTGCCAAATTACAAAAACTTTTTTTTTTGACAGCCTTAAGATGTAGACTCACCACCCAATAGACAAATTGGTAATTTATAGCAAGTTTTAGCATACACTTTGTGTCCTTAGAAAGATCATAAATCTGTTATGAGACTAATTTACAATAAGGAGATAGTAAACCAAAAAAAGGAAAAATAAGAAATCAGGAAGTGAAAAAGATTACTTAGCAGATTCATCATCACCATTAAAGGACAAGAAGAAAGGAAGATAAATACAAAGAATCGTAAAGGAGATGAACTAGGCATTCTGGAGAAACCAAATGAAGGAGATAACATTGAGATACCCTAGATCAACCAACAATCAACATGGATGAGTGGCTAGGATGGTGCCTTAACCTATCTTAATCTTAGCTTGACATGCAACTAACAGCAATGGTCTAGATCAAGAGTTGGATTAGATGGTAGGTGGGAAGAATTGAAACGTATTAATGGTAAGATTAATCAAGCTGGCAAAGCACAGAAGCTTATAGAGCAAGGTGGGTAATTGAAGGGGTGAACCCATATGTGTATAGGTTATATGTAGGTTATATGTATAGGTGCTGAGTTGGTACATTAAAAAAAAGGCCAAGTGGTTATAAGGGTAGGTCACCGGTCATGGGCTGAGAGAGTTGTTGAATAAAGTCTAATCCAATCCATTGATTTAATACAAGGTTGAATTCATCATAGGGTCCAAACTATCCTTTTTGGTTAATAAATCAGTTGGGCATGTCCAATCGATATGTTAGTTAACAACCTGCTAATTAGCTAATATAATTGCATTACAATTGTTAAAACATGGTTAAATATTAGCCATGATTAGAAATTAGTTACATTCAAACTTGTGCTACTATAAAAAGCTTTATAAGGCTATGAATAAGATATTGAAGAAATTCTTAAGAAATTCTTTCTGTCCAGGAGGTATTGATGTCCTGGGAGCACCATTGTTGAAGTGCTTTTCTCTTACTTAGCCACCAAAGCTAAGGAAAAGCCAAAACTCCGTGGGAGTTTGCTACAATTGCTATCAGAGCAGGCTGAGCCCACTGTGATAGAAATAAGATCTACAACACAAGGTCAGTAAGAGTAAGAAACTCAGTTGTGTTTATAGTTAAGGGGGAGTATGGTTTGAAAAGAAAACAATTTTGTTTATTAAGGGGAAGAACAATTTTTATATTTTTTTAAGGGGGAGAATATTTTGTAACACTACAGTCTTGAGATTACAAAACACTATCTTTGACCATGGATTTGCCAATCTACAATTTTGGCAGTAACAATCTCCCCCTTTGGCAATTCCATGTCAAAACTCAAAAAATGAAATTACAAAAGAAAATCAATCTACACTAAGTCTTCAGTTGACTCTTCCTTGATCAATATGTGCTGATTATAAAACCTGTTTGATGCACACTTAAACAAAACGATCAAGGCATCATGTGGAATAAATAAATAATTAAAAAATTAAATAAATCATAAATGACACAAAATATACAAAATATTCTCCCCCTTAAAAAATATAAAAATTGTTCTTCCCCTTAATAAACAAAATTGTTTTCTTTTCAAACCATACTCCCCTTTAACTATATCTCCCCCTTTTTGACATGAATTAACAAAAAAAAAAAAAAATAAGGTACAATCCTTGATCAAATCATTCCAAGTTCTATTTTCTCAAACACAAAACTAATCATAGTTTCAAAATTTTGACCATACATAAATAGTAACAAATAAGAATTCCAACAATCACCCTACTATTTATGTCATGAGTTGTTCACACATGTCAAACCAATAGTCAAATGCCTGTGTGGTGTGTGAAATAAAGTTTAAGTGCAACATGATTAATACTTTTCACAGACTCGCATGAATTTCAAAATTTCTCCTTTGGACTTTGAATTGAATTGAGTAAATTATGCATTGCTAGCTCTTCGACTAAATTCTCCTCAATTCATTATTTTCAACTAAACACCAAGATACAAACACAATTTTCTTTTTCTTTTCCTCTTTTTTCTTTTTATTTGTTCTTGGTGACTTTCACACACTTTATGAGTAGGTAGCCTTCTTCCTGTATCGTCAAACCCAAAGGGTGGTTATTTTGATAACCCGCACATCAACAGGCTAGCTTTCACTGTATCCCATATGGTAGCCCTTTCCAAGTGAATTTTGATTTCATTTAAACTCAGGAGCAACCAATAATCCAAAAAGGAGAATTTATTAAAATAATTGAGTAGTGGAAAAAATTTCTCATGAAGTACTAAACTTCGTGCAATTACAATTCGGCACACCACTACCATGACAAGAAACAACAAAACATAGGATTCAGTTTCATCAAGGAATTCAAATTTATAACCACTATGTAAATCAACAATTTTAATCCTATGATTTTTGAAGTGTGTATGAGGTAATAGAACATGCAAGAACATCACAAAGAATAATATTGTACCCAAAAAGATTTTTCTTAAAAAAATATCTAATCTACAAGAATTCATAGAACTAGGAAAAAATAAACAATGACGCACAGCCCAGTTCATGAAAGAAAATTTGACTCTACGCATCAAGGCTCACCCCTTCAACACTCTTAGGGGTGTGGGAGACATAGAGGTCACTCTTCCTAACCCAAATAGTTCTTAATTTTGAAAAAGCATTTTGATAGTGGAATTATTGGGTTTTGGACCAATGGGTTTTGAAAATTTTTCCTTTTTATCTTTCCTCACTAGCCAAGTCATGTAAGGTTCAAAATCAAAACAAGACTTTTGAAACCTTAAAGGAAGAAACCTATTTGACACTTGAAGATTAGATTTCAAAGAATTCCTAGTGTCAACATAGGATAGGGGAAGCTCAAATAATTTGTGACAATGTGGTCTTGTGTGTCTAGGTATGCCACAATGAAAACATGTAGGAACAAACTTACGTTACAAGTTAGTGGTCGTACCTTTAGACTTCTGATAAAAATTTTGAAGTTGACTTTTCTTTGGCACTTGCTTTGGGAGGATAGGAGACTTCTTCAATTGAGAAGGTTTTTCCTTTTGATGTCGTCGTTTAGGGGGCACTTTTGAAGTCTTCATGTCTCCACTTTCATTGTTTTTGTCAATATATGCAAGTCCTCTTTTATCGTTTGGACTACGTTGCACTTTTAAGATCTGATGGAGGTTGTTAGATGGAACTTTGAATTTTCATCAATCTCCTTCAATGCTTTTTGTCCCTGTAAACACGCTTCATCTTTGATCGCAAGCTTCTCTCTTAAGGCATCCACAATCCCATCTTGAGTTCTCTTCTCATCTTCAATCTTATGAACCTGAACTTCAAGATCTTGATGCTTAGTCTTAAGGGTTGTGCAAAACTTATCCATTGCTTTCTTATTTGCTTCAAGGTTTTCAAACTTTGCTTGCAATTTTTCCAAGACAATTTTCAAACTGTCTCTTTCCCTCTTCAACATATTGTTCTTCATGGTCAACTTTTCATTTTGCTTGTGGAACTTTTGACAGTCTAGATACAGTTGTTTATAGGCATCTTCAAAATCTATCTCTTCACCTTCACTTTCATGTTCTGATTCCGCTTCTGAAGAGTCTTCCTTTGAATTCTTGGAACCAGATGAGTTTTTAGAACTTACAGATCCTGAGCTCCTTGCCATAAAAGCTGTGAAGTTTTCTGGGTAATCTTTTGAAGATGATGATGTGCTTGAATCATCTGTATCATCCAGGGTAGCATTCAGAACCTTCTTCTTGTTCTTTTTGTTTCCACAATCCAGAGCTATATGACCATAACCCTGGCACTCATAACACTTCACCCCTTTAAACCTATTCTCTTTCGTTTTGGGTTCAAAAAAATTTTCACCCTTGTATTTATCATTCTTCTTAATCTTTTCAGATTTTTTGCCTTCTCTACAGGATCCATCTAACAAGTAATAGGATCACATTTTTCTCTCAAAAACATATCTGCTCTGATACCAAATGAAAATTCGAGATATGCTGATAGAAATCCCAAACAATCAATCAATCACACAAATAATCACACAAAAAAGTAGAAGGCTGTAGATGAGAAACAAGGAAACCCACATAGGAAAACCCCTAAAACTTTCACTAGAATAAACAAACATTGGTTACAAACTCAATCTCGCGATAGATCGACTCCTTGACTCTATACTCTCGTTGACGTTTGCTCGACTCCTCGATGCACCAACTTCTCTAGCGAAAGCCCTTCGACTCCTCGAAGGCACAAGACTGACTCCTCAGTCACTTTGCTGAATCCTCAGCGTGCTTCAGCGTGTTGAATCCACAATGTTCACAAAACTCAAATCTGAACTCCTTCGAATTGAACACAAATAATGTTGGCTAAGTTATGGAGAGAATGATCAATCTTTAAGGCTCACAATCTCATGTGTATTCTCTCGGTGTGTGTGTTTCTCTTTTCGTGTCTCACTGAACTTGAAAACACCAAGAAATATTTATAAACAAACGAAAGTGGATGGGGCTATTGAAGTGGCGTGTAGCTGAAGTTCCAACTTGATACCCTGTCAATGTTTTGATCATATCTTTTCACTCACAATTTGGATTGACCTGATTCTTTTTGGTTTGGAAAGGAGACTCAAAGGGCTACAACTTTTGTGTTTTAGCCGAAGCCTGAATCTATCATCTTCAAGGTCAAAATCGCGTTGGAAATTGAAAATAGAAAGTTGTCATGCTGGTACCTCGCGGGAAGGGTGCACCCGCGGACTTCCCGTGGTCTTCTCATGACTCAGAGTGGCCTTCCCGCACAGCTTAATCTCTCTTGGCTTTTTCCGGCTACCAACCGCGTTCTTCCTGCGTTACTCAGTTCTGAACCTCTTCAGGACATCCAAATCTCTTCAGGACTTCTAGCCACTTTGGAAACTTGATTTTCAACCTCTTCAAGACTTCTAGTCCCTTTGGAAACTTGATTTTCTGAGTCCTTTACACTTCTAATTGGCTTAAGACTATAGTGTCTTAGCCTACACTAAGTCTAGAGATTACAAAACACTATCTTTGACCATGGATTTGCCAATCTACAATTTTGGTCGTAACAGTGTTAGTACTTTCTTTAAATTGAGTGTGCACATTAATTGAATTTTAGTTTTAATAAAACGGGTTAAATCCAAATTTAAAGTCAAGACATAGAGGATAAGCCTAATAAAGAAGTGAACTATATGGACTGGACTTCTATACATATTTCAAATATATTAATTATGTAGTTGGACGATTAATATTGTGGGCCTAAGGAGTCCACTATAGGCCTTTTATGGGAGGGTCCAGTGAGGTTAAGGTTTACCCTATAAATATATGGTTAGGTCCCCTCTCTACCCTAGACAGACAAAACACACTTCATAGAAAATCCGTCATATAGACCTTAGACATAGAGAGGAAGATCCATAGCTGCCAAATTTCATCTTGAACTTGAAGATCTTTTTTGTTCACATTCAAGAATCATGGAACAAACAAGTACGCTTCCGCATTACTGAATATATAATTTTGATATTCCTAAATTCATATACAGATTTATTTTAAATCTTACATGTAGTAGCAGAGCCACTATATATGGATTAGGGAATCAAAATCATCGATTTATTATATTCCTGATTTTCAAATTTAAACCCGAGATCTTAAATGAATTAATCCAAAAAATCAGTAAATTATTTTTTGAAAATAAATAAAGGGTTTTTATTCATCTCAAAATAAGGAAATTTTCCATATATGGCATGCAATTTAACTCGAATGGTGGTAGGAGAAAGGTTTGTACTAAGTTTACCCTAAACAATAACTTAAATACGTGAAAAGATGATTAAATATATATATGTTATGCATAAAATAATTTAGTTAAATTATATGTTAATGTCTCTGTGATCCATACGAACGTGTTTATATGAGTTTCATGTATTTATAATCAAATTTGTTATAAACACTATGGATCTTTACGGACAAATGGTTTGAATCAAACTTGCAGAAACCATTAAAGTTAATTTATTGAAATTAAGAAAACTTAGCTTTTGCAATTAATGGAATATATACATATCTCATATGTTTGGTACATCAATATTCTATTTTGGTTTTCGCACTTTGAAGGCATATTTAGATGGGACAAACGGTAATTTTCTCACAGGTTTTTTAACAGTATTTTTTTGTAATGCCTAACATATAGTTTGAGGGATATTTTTATTAAAAAAAACTCTTTCTTTTATAAATATATATTTTTTTCATGAAAAGTAAGCAGATATTAATTGTGATTGAAAGGATACCTTGCTTTGGAACATTCTCGTGGTCAATACAAGAGTATCTCGCATTTTGCCAAATACATAAATAAATAAATAAAATGGCATCGCGTCAGACATCATTGGGCATATGGTGGTCTTCCAATGTGTCATTTTTTTTCATTTTTTATTTTCCCCTAAAAACCATAATCATCACACTATGATACAGCTACATAATATATATATATATATATATATATATATATATATATATATATATATATATTATTTTGGGGCTCATCTCTCACCAAAGATAGTAAAAAGATGAGTATGCGCAAGTTTTTTTTTTTTTTGGTAGAAGCACCATGGATTGACTAGGTATGTGGGGCTTTCGTTTTTTATGCCAAAATATTTTTTTTAAAATTTTTGTAAATAAAGGTTCCAAACTATTATTTCTAGAATTTTTGGAGTATGATTGGTACCCTTTTTGGGGGACAAAAATGTGTATATTTATTGCATTTTCTTGAAAATCATGCGTAATTTTTAATATTTTTCATGGGTGGCATGTTTTCGATATTTTGAACACCATGGAACAGTGTACTCTCTTTGGTTTGATGTGAATGAATTATAAAAAATTCATAAGGGTTCATTTAGGCTTATTTTAAGCTTTTTTGTCTAATTTTCTAAATATTGTGCATAAAATTTGGGTCATTTTCTAAGGATAAATAGTTTTTTAACCTAATGAACCTTTAGACTATGAGTACTCTCATTGAATGCTCCTTTGTAAATTGCACTCTCTCACGAACTATCTCGAAAGAGCCTAAATTGTCGTTTTATGGGAATTTTGTGCAACAAAAATTTTTGGTATAGTTTTGGCAACATATATGTTATTTATGAGATCATTGGGTATATTCAGATATTTAAATACCCATAAGGATGTGATTGCGAGCATATTCATCCGATATTGAAATGCCAGAAATAACATAGGACAATTTAAATAGAAAAAATGTCATATTAAGGATTTGTTGATTAATATAGGTGCTATTGCCCAAAAAAGTGCATCTATTGATATCTAAAATATGACAATATTTATTGTATTATTTTAGGTAATCACATGACCAAAGGGGGCTATTGCATGTTCTAATGACACGGATGATTTTCGGTGACTGACCTGAGAATGTTCATTTCTAAGAAGTTGGTTTGCCCAAAAGAGACTAATTTCTTAAATATTTGGGTGTTCTCATTGGTAGTTAGTCGTGAGTGATCCCATACCATGTCGCACTCTCTGCCCAAGGGAGAGACGGCAATGATGCACTGGGCTGCCTTTATTATTATTATGGTTTTGGTAAAATATTTGAGATCACAGGGTGCATTTGATTAAGCGCCGTAAAAAAAGTGATTACTAGCATATTAGCATGCTAGATATAACATATGGCAATTTTACCTAAAATAATGTCATGACAAGGTTTAGGTCAAAAGGGGTGTTACTGTAACACCCTGATTTTCACAACTCGTGGAGTGAGCGAAAAAGTCATACACAACGTGTACCAAAATATCCATTACCCTAATCAGGGTCATACCACTACCTTGGAGCAAACATCCATAATATGTAATAATAATTTTATGATTTCACTAAAAGTAATTAATAACAACTAAACCTTGACGAAACTGGACAACAATGCTCTAACTACAACTTTAAATATAATAGGGGTTTGGGCCTTAAAGCCTTTTTCAATCATATCCGATAAATCCCCCAAATTAATAATATTACAGTTCTGAGTAATGTCGCAACAATGCAAAAGTAAATCCAACAATGGCCCACCTAAGTCTCAATTTCATGATCTGCAAAAAAAAAAAAAAAAAAAAAAATCTATAGGGATGTGAACACTAATCCACGTGTGCCCACGATGCATAATAAATAACATATATGATATGCACACAATAATCGGATTACCAATAATTTCATATCAATAGCTCATAAACTCCAAGTTATTGGGTATCTCAACATCAAAACATATATTAACATACATTTCAAAAATGATTCAATTATTATCTTTCATTTATCTCTTTTGCCATCACATCACAATCATCACAGTCATGGGGCAGATACTATACAATATCGTCGTTTACGGGTCCAGACCCGATGGCCACGAGTAGCCCAATAATTATCATCGTTGTAGGCTACTAACCTACTGGCATGAATACCAACCCCTGCGCAGGTTTAGGGTTTTTCAACCCAAGGGTAATCTCCGTACTCTTCCTATTTTCAGTATCTACAGCCTCGCAATCACAACACCGTTCACATTTCCTTTATCTCCATTATGATCATTTAAACAAAACAGCTCATTAGAATCAACCATCAATATCACATCATCACTTTCATAATCATTATCTGTTAATAAAATACATCACTCAAACATCTCAAAATTGAGCATTCTCAATTACACATTTGCCATGTATTTAACTATAAATATCCAACTGCAACTTCAAGGGCAAAATTGTAATTTTTGCATAACTTTAGGGGTAAAATCGTAATTTTGAAAAGCCTTTGGGCCACTTTGTGTTTATTCTAAACTTTGGGGGTCACTATGTAATTACCCAAAACTTTGGGGCCAATTTATAATTTTTCAATAAATTTGGGGTCAAACTGAAATTTTGTAAAACTTTTGGGGTCAAATCATGATTGTATAAAACTTTGGGGCTAAAGGGTAATTTTAAAAACTTTCATGGAATATGCTTTGGCATATTCTCTTCCACAATTCTTTTTAGTTCTTGTGAGCTCCATTTTTGGCAGTAATATTTTGGTGTTTTGGTTTGGACAGAATTCACATAGTGTAGTCTAAATTTAATTACATTGATACAAAATAATCACACAAAATTATCAAAGTATTTTTACATCACATATATGTAAATATAATGCATTAAATCCCTATCTCGAATCCAAAGAAAAGGTGAAAAATTTTCAAAACTTTAAAACTTCGCTCATTTGTATCTCCCATTTTAGGCCGAATTATCACGATTTGACACTATCATGATGATCACAATGTCAAAAATACCAAAACCCTATTATTCCTAAACCTAAGTCCTCACTTTCGTCCTCTTATTTATCTTTTCTTTTTCTTTTCTCTCTCTTCCTCATCTCTTTCTTCTTTTTTTCTTTTTCTCCCTTCTCGGTTTGCTCTTCCAGCCCACATACAACACCCATATATATACACATATATGTAATTATGGCCTAAGGGGTTAGAGGAATGACTCACCTAGGCTAAAAGGGTTTGGTACCTTCCTTGGGTGTCATGGCTCCTCTCCAATTTTATTATTATTATTATTATTATTATTATTATTTTTACTAATCACCAAACTCCACGTACACCCGCATGTATATGGCAGCCAATGGAAGGCACACGGGTGCACCCAGGTGGCTTCGGCCACAAGATTTTTTTTTTTAGCCAATCATCAAGCTCCACCCATCCATATGTGTGTATATATATATATATATATATATAAATGCATAAGGTTGCAAATGGGATGTTCTAGGTGGCCTTCGGCCAAAATGAATTTTTTTTTTTTTTTTTATGTTTCAACCATGTGTCCAATAGCCAATCCCCCAAGCACCCATTCATTAGGCCATGTTTGGCCAAGAAAAAAAATTATAACTACTCAGTTTAATTAATTATTATTATTTATTAAAAATAATAAGTATATTGGAAAAATAAAATTTGGGGTTATCACATTCTCCCCTTCTTATAAAAATTACGTCCTCGAAATTTAAGGCAATCAGTACCAGTATAACTCTAGGAAGACAATTGCGGATATTTTCCTTGTATTTGCAACTCAAACTCCCAACACACCATTGGATTTACCATTATCCCAAATTGTTTCTTCACCATTCATTTCTAATTTATCCCATTGGTCTAAACCTAAAACATGTGGTCTTAATATTTATTCTCTCAAATTGAAACCCCAAGATTATCTGATCAAAGCTATACCATAAATCAAATAGGCTACGTTAAAATTTAACACATCAAACACGTAGTTAATGCCAATCATTACAACTCACAATAAGATTATAGTAATTATACCAAATGTATCATATTTAAGTTCAAGCATAGCTACTAACCAATTCAATTCCTTTATCAATTTTAACTCTATAACTTTTCTTTTTTTTTTTTTTCCTAACCCTCTGATTCTTAAGTACTGTTTCACTTTCAGTTTTTCTCGATCACATATTTGCATACTCATATTAAACTCAATTAAGTTATCAACCTTTCAATCCAATTCGACTCATTAGATATTGATTAAAATTCGCAATTTCTAATCACAATTTCCCATGCCATCCACAACATAATTAATAACCTGAAAATAGGGATACAACAAATAAACATAGTAGGATATTTATTCTATTTCAAAACCCTTTTCCTTCTACATATTTATCTTATTTCCTACTCGTAACTGTAACTGGACTCCCTTATTAGCTTCTGACTTTTATTAAACTAAACTCAAATAATTATTTCCACCAGAAGTTGTCTCCTTCATCTAGCTTGATATTCTCGTATATACACTTATGCACCATAAACTAGTTGGTAAATTAATATTTCTCTTACCAAATATGCACCACTATCAATTTAAGTTTCAGCATAATATATTATCAAACACATGAAACCCACCGATCCACTATTCAATACCATTTCTCATTTCCACTCTACACACATATATACCATATTAACTTCATCCCAAACTTTCACAAATAATCCTTACTTAATCAAAATTCAGCATACAAGTAACTTACAAACATACACACTTCTACAACTTGTCTGGATAATCATTTAAATACCTTGTTCATTTTCATTCCTATATTCAAGGTCAAACACCTCTAATTTGTCCATCATCTCCCATTCTCCAGCAATGACACAAGCAAAATTGCAACAAATTTTTCTACTAAGATTGTCATTAGGTACATTTGCTTTACCTGGGTGATACTGTAATTCCAAATTATAATCCTCCACGTATTTTATCCACCTTCAAATTTTTTCACTTTACAAATAATGCCTTCAAGATTTTTGTGCAAAAGTTACTGCTGTCAACTCCAAATCATAAACTGGGTAATTCTACTCGTGAGTCTTCAACTGCCTAGAGCCATAAGTCACTACCCTTCCCTTTTTTTTTTGCATCAGTAAACATCTTAATCCTTTTCTTGAGGCATCACAGTATATTAAATAGCCTTCACCCCTTTCTGAAATTATCAAACTGGTGCAATAGTCAATCTCCTCTTGAGTTCTTGAAATGATTTCTTACAGTCATCACTCCAACCAAATTTAATTTACTTTTGGGTGAGTCTGGTCAAAGGAACGGTTAACCTAGCAATATCAAGCATGAATCTTCAATAGTAATTTACCGAACCCAGACAACTACTAATTTTAAATATAGTTTTTGATATTGACTATTCTAAAACAATCTCAACCTTAGACAAATCCACCGCCACTCCTTTCTCTGAAATCACATGTCCAAGAAATTTTACCTTTTTAAGCCAGAATTTACACTTACTTGGATCGGCATACAATTAATGCTCTTTTAGGGTTTGCAATACTATCCTCAAATGTCTTTCATTTTCCTTATCTCATTTAGAGTATACCAACACATTATCAATGAATACAACTATAACCTTGTCTAGGTAATCTTAAAACATCATATTCGTTAAATCTATAAATACAACTGAAACATTTATCAATCTAAATAGATTACTAGCAACTTGTAATGACCCTATCGAGTCTTGAATGCCTTTTTTTTTTTGAAATGTTCTCCTGCCTCACTCTTCATTGGTGATACTTAGGCATTAAATCACCTTTTGAAAATACCAATGATCATTTCAACTAAAATAAATGTACCAATCAAATAATAGAAATCAATCTTTACAATCACTTGTGTAGAACCACAATACTTATGACATTATATAACAAATTCTTGGACGAAATTAAATCACAGATCCCTTGATTATCAATTTTAATTTCTTCCTTATTACTATAACCTTCTACTTGTCTATATGTTCGGCATATAATTCTTAGTTCTAATTATACTCAAGGTAAATCAAAGCATCATCGCACTTCAATTGATCATGTCAGAACTTCTAATCAATTAATGGTATAAATCCAAATTAATCATCTCAAAGCCCAATAAGTATGATATGTCTGGTATAACCAATACCTTTAAATAATCCCCAAATTCTTAGTTTGGACTTTCAAATATTCTTCAAAATATTCCATTTCCAATTTTCTCTACTCTCTATTAATCATATGAAGTCTTAATATTCACTGTATAATAAATAATCTAACCAAGCATAACCAAATTAATCAACACTTTGAGTTTCACAATTTATCACCCAGACATATAAATTTTTGCTCCTACTCATCCTATCAATTATCAATCACTTACAGTTACTACGAGTACACAAATCAATCTCCAATATTCATTATCAATTCCCTTAATAATCTCCTTAACTTGCTACAATTCCAATATATATATACATATTTTTTTCAATGCCATCAAGATGTGCCGAAATCTTGAATGATAAAACTCCCGAACCTCTACTCCTCGAAGTCCATACGCATTAAGTACAATCACTTTGTTCTTGTATCTTAACTATCCATTTATGACTACACTTTTGTACTCAACACTTTAGCTAGAAAATTGGCAGTACTGTATTTTCTAATAAAACTAGTCCCACACTTGGAACCCAATAACTCCTAGTCCACATGATCAATACCATTCTTGAACAACTTCATGTCTAAAGATTTATTATTCTATTATTATAATTCTCGTCCCAAAGAACCTTAAAACCACGAACATTCTCTTAAAATTTTTACTGAAAGCAACTCTAGTACAACCAAACTTCTTGTCCTCTTACTTAAAGTATCAGCCATTATATTTGCCTCACCCGAGTAACATTGAAGAATTTAAGATCATGATATTTCTAGTACTCCATTCAACTACATTTCCTCAGAGTCAAATCACATTATATATACCAACAACTTTGGAATTCTTGTATTTTAAATACACTCTAAACTTTTATATGATTTCATTAACACCCTCAAGACTTCAATGCAACACTATTGCAGTCAATTAACACTATTGTAGTTAATTTTAAATCAAGTATAGGTTATCCTTCTCATGTGATTTCAACTATCTCGATTTACATCGTCATTTGACCATTATGCATTAGCACACAACCTAAATTTTCTGCCTCGTAACTCATCACAATATCCAAAGTAATCCTTCCACGGGTAAGAATAACCAACATAGAGCTTCAGTCAACCTATGTCTCGGCTTATAAAATATTCTTAAAAACTTTATCTTACCAAATTTCTAACTATTTCCTAGATCAGTCGAATTAATAATTCTATTAGTTGAGGGGCATCTTAAATATAGCAGTAGTAGTCATCCACCAAATTTACAAAGCTTAGATATCAAATACGACCTCGGCTGTACACAACTAAAACCTTTTGAAGATCCATCGTAATTATCCGACCAATTATCACTTGACCCCAAACTTTATCTCAAATAAACAAAACCTATACTTGCTGTTCTCATCACGTAACCATTAGGATGATTTGCCAAAATTCAATAACAAATACATATCCTTAATCACCACTTAATTTGACAATTTCTAATTTACTCAAAACCTTAAACCTTTTACCATTCATCTTAACAAGAATAATCAATATCTCAACGCCAAATATTAGATGAAACCATAGGCCTATAAATCACTTGATTAAATTCTAAACTTCCAAAACTTAAACAATGCCGAAAAATGTGGCATAATTGAAACGAGAGAGGCATCTAACATAAAATTTAAGAAAAAAGGAATCTACCTTTAAGGAAATTAACCCCACTCTTTCCCAAGAAACACCTCCATAATCTACACATTACTCACGAAAATAAAATGGAGACTCTTTCTCATTTAACCTCAAATTGGTTATATGAACATGAGATTTTCCAATGCACTTCATGACATTATTCTTGCTTCATCCCAAATCTAAATTACGGTGTCATCAGTCAAGATAGTCATCACTAATCCATAATAACGGTCCATTATCGCTTATCAAGTTGCTAACTTATCCATTTCAAAATTTAAATCTCTACTGTTGCCATTCCTACTTTAAAATCATCTCACAATTACACATCACTTAACAGTAAAACTCAAGCTCAATAAATTTTTAGTCACTATCTTAGACTTTTCAAGCCTTTTGAACTTCAAATGTAAAACCTTTTTACAACATTTACATCCATATCTAACCATCATTCTTAATGTCAGAACTATCACCAAAACATCATTTACATCTTATGCCCAAGCCAAACAAACCACTGTCGGGTACACCACTTGCTTACATACCAGTTTTGCTTACCATCAACTAAGGATATTTCATGAGTTTTTTATGTCCCTTACCAATAGGGTCACTATTCTAGTAATATTTTTAGTTCCGACCGCTTCCATTACCAACTATACTACAAATACCAATAAGTCCATTTTAAAAATAACTAAATGTCAGTTATAACACATAAGCATACATTATGGAATGCCAAACTCCCGCTGTCCCTTAGGTATTCCAACCTACGCTCTGATACCAACTTGTAACACCTTGATTTTCACAACTCGTGGAGTGAAGGAAAAAGTCATACACAACGTGTACCAAAATATCCATTACCCTAATCAGGGTCACACCACTACTTTGGAGCAAACATCCATAATATGTAATAATAATTTTATGATTTCACTAAAAGTAATTAATAACAACTGAACCTCGACGAAACCGGACAACAATGCTCTAACTACAACTTTAAATATAATAGGGGTTTGGACCTCAAAGCCTTTTTCAATCATATCCGATAAATCCCCCAAATTAATAATATTACAGTTCTGAGTAATGTCGCAACAATGCAAAAGTAAATCCAACAATGGCCCACCTAAGTCTCAGGTTCATGATCTGCAAAAAAAAAAAAAAAAAAAATCTGTAGGGACATGAGCACTAATCCATGTGTGCCCACGATGCATAATAAATAACATATATGATATGCACACAATAATCGGATTACTAATAATTTCATATCAATAACTCATAAACTCCAAGTTATTGGGTATCTCAACATCAAAACATATATTAACATACATCTCAAAAATGATTCAATTATTATCTTTCATTTATCTCTTTTGCCATCACATCACAATCATCACAGTCATGGTGCAGATACTATACAATATCGTCGTTTACGGGTCCAGACCCGATGGCCACGAGTAGCCCAATAATTATCATCGTTGTAGGCTACTAATCTACTGGCATGAATACCAACCCCTGTGTAGGTTTAGGGTTTTTCAACACAAGGGTAATCTCTGTACCCTTCCTATTTTCAGTATCTATAGCCCCGCAATCACAACATCGTTCACATTTCCTTTATCTCTATTATGATCATTTCAACAAAACAGCTCATTAGAATCAACCATCAATATCACATCATCACTTTCATAATCATTATCTGTTAATAAAATACATCACTCAAACATCTCAAAATTGAGCATTCTCAATTACACATTTTCCATGTATTTAACTATAAATATCCAACTGCAACTTCAAGGGCAAAATGGTAATTTTTGCATAACTTTAGGGGTAAAATTGTAATTTTGAAAAGCCTTTGGGCCACTTCGTATTTATTCTAAACTTTGGGGGTCACTATGTAATTACCCAAAACTTTGGGGCCAATTTACAAATTTTCAATAAATTTGGGTCAAACTAAAATTTTGTAAAACTTTTGGGGTCAAATCATGATTGTATAAAACTTTGGGGCTATAGGAAAATTTTGAAAACTTTCATGGAATATGCTTTGGCAAAGCATATTCTCTTCCACAATTCTTTTTAGTTCCTGTGAGCTCCATTTTTGAGAGTAATATTTTGGTGTTTTGGTTTGGACAGAATTCACATAGTGTAGTCTAAATTTAATTACATTGATACAAAATAATCACACAAAATTACCAAAGTATTTTTACATCACATATATGTAAATATAATGCATTAATTCCTTACCTTGAATCCAAAGAAAAAGTGAAAAAACTTCAAAACTTTAAAATTTCGCTCATTTGTATCTCCCATTTTAGGCCGAATTATCACGATCTGACACCGCCATGATGATCACAATGTCAAAAATACCAAAACCCTGTTATTCCTGAATCTAAGTCCTCACTTTCTTCCTCTTATTTATCTCTCATTTTTCTTTTCTCACCCTTCCTCCTCTCTTTCTTCTTTTTTTCTTTTTGTCCCTTCTCGGTTTGCTCTTCCAGCCCACATACAACACCCATATATATACACATATATGTAATTATGGCCTAAGGGGGTAGAGGAATGACTCACCTAGGCTAAAAGGGTTTGGTACCTTCCTTGGGTGCCACGGCTTCTCTCCAATTTTATTATTATTATTATTTTTACTAATCACCAAACTCCACGTACACCCACATGTATATGGCAGCCAATGGAAAGCACATGGGTGCACCCAGGTGGCTTCGGCCACAAGATTTTTTTTTTAGCCAATCATCAAGCTCCACCCATCCATATGTGTATATATATATATATATATATATATGTATATAAATGCATAAGGTTGCAAATGGGATGTTCCAGGTGGCCTTCGGCCAAAATGAATTTTTTTTTTTTTATGTTTCGGCCATGTGTCCAATAGCCAATCCCCCAAGCACCCATTCATTAGGCTATGTTTGGCTAAGAAAAAAAATTATAACTACTCAATTTAATTAATTATTATTATTTATTAAAAATAATGAGTATATTGGAAAAATAAAATTTGGGGTTATCACAGTTACTGCCTAAAGGGGTACACTTATTGAGGCCTAATTTCCTTATATACGGTACATGGCTATATCCATTGTGTTATTGCCTGTAAAAACTTGACCAAAGGAGGTATTGTGTGCAGTTTTGATAAGGATGTTATTCTACAACTGATTTTAGAGTGTCTGGTTTTGTTTTGTTTTTTGAAGAGTTAGTCTATCGAAAGGGGACATTTTTCAAATTCTTGGGCATTCTCATATGGTAGTTAGCTGAAGGGATCCTATAGCATATTATACTTTCTGCCCGAAGGAGAGACGGTAATAATGCACTAAGGAACCTCTATTATTAATGATTATGGTAAATTGAAGCCCCTTTGTTTTGCTAATATATTATTCTTTGTTACCAAAGAATTATAATTACGGGCAATTTGCATATAATTATGTCATGAGAAGAAATTTTTATTTTTTTGGGTACAAGTGTTATTGCTTAAAAGGGTACGCTTGTTGATTCAAATTTTTGTTGCATATTTGTGCATGATAAGAGCCATTGTATTATTATATATAAAGTAATCTATCTAAAGTAGGTTGTTTTATGTGATAATGATACGGTTGATATTGAGTATGCATTTTTCATGTTGACAACAATGAATCTTAGAGACCTAAAAATCAAATATAAATTCTTCTTTATTATAGCATGAAAGACTAGGTCATATTTTTAAAGAGATAACTAAACGGTTCATAAAAGGATGATATTTTAATATCACTTAATTTTGGAGACCTTGACGCTTGTGTTGACTCCATAGGTGATAAATTGACTAAAATGATCAAAATTGTGATGTCTAACCATAGAAGTGAGTATTATGGTAGACATTATATCACAAGACAATGTATGGGACCATTTATCAAATGTTTCCAAGACTGGAATTATCTCCCAATGTACTATTCCTAGTAGTCCTGAACAGAATAGTGTGGTTAAAAAGCATAATTGCACACTTAGGGAAACAATAAGTCGTAGTAATTTGCCTATGTGTTTTTGGGATGATGCCATTAACACTGCCTTATACACTCTCAATAAAGCTCCCATCAAGTTTGTATCTAAAACACCCTTTGGGTTGTAGACCAGTAGAAGTCTAACATTACCATCTTTATGTTTGGGGTTGCTATGTAGAAGTGAGGATTTATTGCTATGTAGAAGTGAGGATTTATAATCATTCTGAGAAGAAAACCAACACTAGGACTACTC
This sequence comes from Vitellaria paradoxa, assembly GCA_019916065.1. Classification (NCBI taxonomy): domain Eukaryota; kingdom Viridiplantae; phylum Streptophyta; class Magnoliopsida; order Ericales; family Sapotaceae; genus Vitellaria; species Vitellaria paradoxa. Next base: position 46,050,075 of record CM034233.1, on the reverse strand, counting down.
ATTGTTTCATCATTAAGTGTCCAGATCGTTCTAAGGGATACAGGTTTTATTGCTTTACATTGGGTGCTGGAATTGTTGAATTCTAAATAACTAATTTTTTTCGAGTTTGATAAAACTAATTTAGACTTTCCATAGCAAGATTGATGAAGATAAGAGTAGCGAGTTGATGCCTATCCCATTGCCCAAAATCTAGACCTTTGTTTTGTTTACACTTGTGGAAGGAGAAGATCATGAGCAGTTAGGGATTAATGATTCCATTAATTTTTTCAATACTGACGATCCTATTGTACTTGATCCTATCTGTATTGATACTCCTAATCCTGTTCTAGAGATACCTATGAGGAAATCCTCAAATTAGTGACTTATGCTGGTGTTATCTTAAGTCTTCAACTTAGTATGTGGGTGGATGCTATGACAAATGAGATAGAGCCTACAGTACATAATGGTGTGTGGTAACTGGTTAATCTTCCAGCTACCTATAAGCCTATTAAGTGCAAATGGGCATTGACTACAATTAGACTTTTTTTCTAGTTTCATCTATGGATTCATTCTGAACTATCATGGTTCTGGTGGTTTCTTATGATTTAGGGTTTTATTAGATTGGTGTCAATACTATTTTTCTGAATGGTGCCTAAATTAGAAAATTTATATGGTGCAACTTGAGGGTTTCAAAAAAGGAAGGTAAGGAATACATGGTGTGTAAGTTGAAGAAACCTATTTGTAGTTTGAAACAAGCCTTGCACCAATGGTACCTACAAGTTTTTTTTTTTTTATGAGATTATCACTTTTATGAGTTTTTTGAAAGATAAGGTTAACCAGTGTGTATATCCCTAGGTCAGTAGAGGAAATTTATTTTTCTTATTCTTTAGGTTGATGATATCCTACTTGTGAGTAGTAATTTGAGTCTTTAGAATAAGACTATTGTCAAATACTTTTGACATGAAAAACATTGTAAAAGCCTCGTTTATCTTGAGCATCAAGATCATTCGTGATATAACTCATGATATGCTGTGATTTTCTTAGGAAAAGCTTATCAACCATGTACTTGAGAGGTTCAAAATGAAGGATTTTAGACTCAGTGAAATAAGAGCCAGAGTCCCAAGAATGACTTTAAAGTGAAACCATATAGGACATATCTTAAACTAGTGCAATTGATAATTTATGTATGCATAGGTATGTACTTGGCTGGATACAGCATTTAATATAGGTGTTCTTGGGAAGTATCTCTTGAATCTTGGAATGAATCATTAAGCAGCTGCAAATTTACAGATAACTAAAGATTATATGCTTGTTTATAGAAAAGTTGATGATCTTGAAATTATTGGTTATGTGGATTCAAATTTTGCTAAATATATGAATAACACAAGGTCTACTTCAAGATACATATTTGTGTTAGCTAGGCGAGTTGTTTTAGGGAAGAGCGTCAAGCAAATTCTTACAATATCTTCCACTATACATGCTGAGTTTATAGCTTGCTTTGGGGTTACAATTCATGCCATATGGCTGTGAAATTTTATTTTAAAACTTAAGGTGATTGATCTCATAGCTAGACTACTAAAGATTTTTTTGTAATAATAGTGCATCTAGTTTCTTTTTCTAAGAATAACAAAGCTTCCGATGAGTCTAAGCACATTGAGTTCAAGTAATTGTCAAGTTAGATATTTTGTGAGAAAAACTGGCACCATCATTGAACACATTGATATAGAACAGATGATGGTGGTCCCCTTAACCAAAGGAATTAGACCAGTTATTTTAGTAAGCATGCTTCTAACATAGGTGTTATTAGGTCTTTTGATGTATTTGGATAGCGGGAGTTGTTTTTCATATGTCATATACGGATGGATATGTATTGATTATATAGATCTAAAGAAAAATCTCAAGCTTGGTGTACTTGAGTATTTAGGAATATTTCTTACTTGGCATCGTAAAGATTTTTCTCGAGATATATACACAAGACATATTAGTTTCATTGGAAACTATTAAAATTCTCTAGCTTTGTAAATAAGCATACAGTTAAAGAGAATTTGAGGATTGACAGAGGAGTAGCGCATTTATGAGATCATTTATAGAGTGTTATTTCCCACGACACTACCAATATGATCTATGTTAATGAGGAGATTGGTATTTGTGATCATGAGTAGTCTTACATTGATTGATAATATAATGACAATCAAGGTTCGATATTTGTTGCCTTATTAGACAAGATTGTTTTAGGTGTTGTCTTTTGACTTTACTTGGTTTTATGAAAATGTGGCCACATACAGATTTTATAGTTTCAACTCGAGAGTCAATTTTTTTTTTAAATATTTTCAAAATTGTAACTTCAATCAATGTTTGCTTAAGTGGGAGAATGTTAGTATTTTCTTTAAATTGAGCGTGCATAATAATTGAATTTTGGTTTTAATAGAACAGGTTGAATCCAAGTTTAAAATCAAGACATACAGGATAGGCCCAATAAAGAAGTGATTTATATGGATTGGGCTTCTGTACCCATTTTAGATATATTAATTATGTGGTTGGATGGTTAATAGTGTAGACCTAAGGAGCACACTATAGGCCTTTTATGGGAGGGCCCACTGAGGTTAGGGTTTACCCTATAAATATATGATTAAGTCCCCTCTCTACCCTAGATAGATAGAACACGCCCAATAGAAAATCCGTCACACAGACCTAGGGCATAGAGAGGAAGATCCATAGCCACCAAAGTTCATCTTGAACTTGAAGATCTTCTTTGTTCACATTTAAGAATCATGGAACAAATAGGTACGCTTCCGCATTATTGAAAATATAATTTTGATATTCTTAAATTTATATATAGATTTATTTTAAATCTTACAAGTTGCAGTTAAAGCAATTAATGGAAATGAAGGAAAATTTGACCAAGGAGTTGAAAGAAGTTTCTCAACAAGTTCAATCCAATAAAGTTGCTATCTAAAAGAATCATTGTGAAGAATGTGGGACAAGATCACAATAAAATCATGAGAATAGAGTATCACAACAAGTCCCAGTGTCGCCAGCAAACAATGAAACCATTAATGGTGGTCTTAGTAGAATTCAAGTTTGGCAATTAGGCTTGAGTTCCCTGTGTTTTTAGGGGAGAATCCAATTGAATGGCTCTATAGAGCCAACCAATTCTTCAAGAACTATGAAATTCCAGAGGGCTAGAAGGTGAAAATTGCCTCAATGTGTATGGAAGGTAAATCTCTAGTCTGGTTTTAAGATTTAATGAAGTCTGTTGAGGGGATAAGTTGGGGGGAGTTTTCAATTGCTTTGCAAATTCATTTTGGGAAAATGCATTTGAGGAACCTATGGATCAATTAATCAGGTTGGAATAGTCTTCCACAGTTGAGGACTATAAAACCTGATTTGAAGGCATTTCTAATAGAGTTAAAAGGCTAAGTGAGAGCTACAAACTCAATATTTTTCTAATGGGGTTAAAAGAAGAAATTAAGTATTCAGTGCATATGTTTAATTCTGACAATCTCACTAAAGCATTTGGGTTAGGCAAGTTACAAGAAGAAAATTTGTTTGCCTTGAAGAGGCAATAGAACAGAATTGGGGCAGTAAGCATTTCTTAGTCCAGTGGGAAGGGTGCAGTGAACCCTCGGTTTAGGAAAAATGCTATATGGAAACCCCCTTTTGAGGTGGTTGCTCAAAGTAATGCATATGGGCAAAAAACTAAAAAAGAGAATGTTGCTAACAAGCTTCCTGTCCAAAAATTAAGTTCGACAGAGGTAGATACTAGAAAGAACAAAGGGATTATGTTTTAATTGTGGTAAAAAAAAACAAAGTAGAACTCATATATGTAAAAATCTTAAGTTATTTGTGCTGGAATCTATGTGTTTGGAAAATGAAATTGAAAATGAAGAAAGTGTAGAACAGAATGAAAATGAGAAAGGGGAATTTAATCTTAAACCTAAAATAACAATTCATTCATTAACCAGTACTCCTCAACGTAAGACCTTGAGATTAATAAGGTGTATAAAGGGTAGGCAGTGGACAATTTTGGTGGATTCTAGTAGCACGGACAACTCCATAAACCCTAAGGTTGCCAAGTACTGTCAGTTGTAAATGAGAAAGGGCAAATCTATGGCAGTGAAAGGTAGCCAATGTACAGATATTTAAAAGTGAAGGTGAATGTGAACAAGTGAAGCTTAATACACAAGGGAGTTTATTTTTGATGGGTTTTTACTATTACCTTTAGCAGGTTATGATTTGGTGTTGGGTATTCAGTGGTTGAAAGCCTTGGCGCCTATTACATTTGATTTTTCATCCCTTATCATGAATTTTAAAAGGGGAGATAAATTTATCTGCATTAAGGGGTTACAAGGTAATGACGAGTTGATTGAGAGTGTTGAGTTCCAACAGATGAAAGGTGCTATTACTAAGGGATTTCTTCCGCAATTATTCCACGTTACTCCTAGACAAAATGTTGATGAGTAGTTACAACAATCAGCTGAAGCATTTCTCAAGAATTCAAGAAGTGTTACATAGGTCGAAGCCTATTTTTGAAGAACCAAAGGAACTACCACCAATCAGGGGTTGTAAACACCTGATTGTGCTATAGGAAAGAGCACAACCAGTTTGAACCAGACCATACAGGTACCCTCATTTCCAAAAAGAAAAGGGAGAAAAGATTGTGCATGGCTTAATTCGGCCTAGCCAGTCTTTATTTTCTTCACCAGTAATTTTGATTAGAAAGGCTGATGGGTCATGGAGGAGGCATATGGATTATAGTGCTTTAAATAAAGCCATTATCAAAGGCAAATACCCAATTTTAGTAGTGGATGAGTTATTAGATGAGCTTAGTGGAGCCACAATTTTCTCTAAGTTGGACTTAAGGTTCGGATACTACCCAATCAGAATGGTACCACATAATGTGTCTAAGGCAGCTTTTAAAACACATTCAGGATATTATGAGTTCTTGGTAATGCCTTTTGGAGCCACTAATGCCCCAGCCACATTTCAACAATTGATGAATGATGTTTTCAGGCCCTACTTGAGAAAGTTCATTTTGGTGTGTCTTAATGACATTCTCATTTATAATAAGTCTTTGGTGATCATTTGAAACATTTCTACATGGCTTTACAATTGCTGCAAAAGCATAAGCTGTTTGCTAAATAATCAAAGTGTAGATTTGGATATTTGGAGGTAGATTATCTTAGGAACCTTATCTTTGGGTAAAGGTTCAAAATTGATCCTAACAAAGTCTAAGCTATAGCGAAATGGCTAGTTCATAGAACTCAAAAGTCATTAAGAGGTTTTTGGGAACTTATAAGGTATTATAAGAAGATTGTGAAATGTTATGGAGGTATATCTAAGCCCCTAATAGAATTATTTAAGAAAAATGTGTTTAAGTGGAGTGCACTAGCAAATAAGCATTTCAAAAGCTAAAACTAGCCATGGTCAATTCACTAGTGCTTATATTACTTGACTTTTCTAAAGTTTTCACTATTGAGTATGATGCTTCAAGTTTAGGTGTAGGGGTAGTCCTAATGAAGGAAAAAAGGCCAATTGCAATTTTTAGTAAGGTCTTAAAAAAAGAGCCTTACTATTATTTATATATGAGAAGGAGTTGTGTGCATTAATTCAAGCTATAAAAAAATGGAGGCCCTATTTATTAGGACAAGTCTTTGTTATCAAAACTAATTACCATAAACTAAAGTTTCTACTGGAACAGTGCATCGAGACAACTTTACTATTAAGGATAAGTAAGGAGTGGATAATAAAGTTGCTGATGCTTTATCTAGATTATATAAGGATAGTCCTATGCCTAATTCTCATTGTATTTGCTGTCCAATTACAGTAACAAGCCCTATTACTAATTTATTTGGGAATATTAAAAAAGCTTATGTTAAAGATAGCACGGTGTATTTTATACTATAGCAAGTTCAACAGTAAGTTTTGGTAGCTCATAAGCATACAGTTCAATAAGAAATTTTGTTCTGCAAAAATAGAATCTATATTCCATATGATCTAGCTATAATGGCACTTGTACTCAGCTATGTTCATAATGATGCAATGGCAAGACATAAAGGATTTCAGAAGTCATACAAGAGGGCTTAACATGAATCTTTTTGGCCAAATATAAAACATAAATCAAATAATGGGTGTAAGTGTGCTCAATTTGCTAGAAATGTAAAACAGAGAACAACGCTCTAGTCGGGCATTTGCATCCACTTCCAATTCCAAAAAGTTACTAGATAGATATATCCATGGAATTTATTGATGGTTTGCCTAAATCTAACAACTTCTTAGTTATTTGGGTGGTCAAAGACATATTCACCGAATTTGTTCATTTCATTCCACTCATATACCCATGCACTGGTCCACAACTAGCTCTAATTTTCATGCAGATTATTTTTAAACTTCATGGACTTCTTGTTACTATAGTTTTTGAAAAAGACAGCATTTACAAGTGCAGTCTAGAGGGAATTATTCAAATTCGTGGGCTCTTCACTATATTATAGTACAAGCTTGCATCCACAAACCGATGGTCAAATAGAGATTGTCAATAAATGTGAGGAAATGTTTTGAGGTGCTTTGTATTAGACAAACTAACTTTGTTGTCTCAATGGATTTATTTAGCAGAATTTTGGTTTAACACCAGCTATCATACAACTATTCATATGACACCCTATGAGGCTCCGTATGGGGTCAAACCCCCTAAATTGACTCAGTACTTGGAAAGTGTAGCAGAAAATACAATTGTCAATGAGTTATTAACTTTCCATCAGCGTCTATTTCAAGTTTTAGAGCATTATTTAATTCAAGCTCAACAAATAATGAAGCAACATGCATATTAACACAGAACTAAAAGAGTTTTTGAAATAGGAGATTCGGTATACGTCAGGCTATAGCCATTTAGACAAATTTCTATTTGACACTACAGAAATGTACAATCATCTCCTAAATTTTTTGGTCCTTGTCAAGTTATAAAAAAATAAGAGAAGTAACTTATGGGATTAAACTACCTGAGTCATCCTAAATCCATCTAGTATTCCATGTTTCCTAGTTGAAAGAACAGATTGGAGTTAAAGACAGAGTGTTACCTAACTTACCTGTAATGGACATGCATGGTCAGATCTTATCAGTGCCCTTCTCGATTTTGGAGACTGAAACTCAAAAGCAGGATCATCATTCATTCGCAAAGATTCTAGATCAATGGCAAAGTGAGGCTCCTTTGGAGGTGATGTGGGAGAAGCTTTACCAGTTCAAATCCGTGTATCCCAACTTCAACCTTGAGGACAAGGTCCCTTTTGAGCAGCAGGTAATTGTGAATCACAGCTGCTTAAGCCTTCTAAAAGCTACTTCCAATATATTCTTTTTCTCTATTCTGATTTCTACTGGTCGATTCAACAAGTTGGAGGGGTGCTATAGTGTTTTCTGTTTGAATTTTTGAATCTCTACTGCGCGGGCTTGCTGGAGCAATCCACAGATCTATTTGATTCCTCAAATCAAGTAATCTGGTGTTGATTTTTGTATTTTATAGTGATTTAGACACAGGTTAATCACTTTGTTAAAGGCTAGAAGCTGTGTTCATGGGATTGAAGCAGAACAACTACTGCATCACTCGATGAACAGTAGCTATCTCCTTTAAATGCAAAAAAAGGGGAAGGGCAATAAGAAGCTGCAAAACAGAGACACTTTGTACAAGTAAATGAAGAATAAGCAAACAAACATGAAGAGATTAGTAGAAGAGGAAACTAAGAGATGCGGGATTAAAGCAGAACTGAGCAAGGATGGCCCTAGCTGGTGCAAGGAATAAGGTGAGGAGATTTCAGAATATAATTCTGATTCAGAATTAGTTTCCAAATTGTTAGAAGAAGAGGACACCATAGAGAAACCTCTAGCTGCTTGGTCTAAAGAAAGTGAGGAGGTATCTATTGTTCCAAAAACAGCACCTAGTGACAAGGGTGAAATGGAGAAGACAATATTTGTAACAAAAACAAGGCCAACATTCACTAGCCTGTTTGCAGAAAATAGGCAGGTTAGCAATGGAACCAAGTTACAGCAAATGGAATTTGATGAAGGGGCTGTGCAGATTTTAGAGTTTGACCTTGATGAAGAATAGTATGGCTAGAACTATTGTTTGGTGGGATACTTCGCTAGCAAATTTCTGGGTAAGGTAGCATTGCAGCAGATTATCTCATCGTGGAAGGTAAAGGTAGATATACACTTTCATAACAATGGATGGATTATCTTCAAGTTTTAGAATGAAGAGAACCAATTGAAAGTGCTCTAAGAGGGGCCTTATACAGTATACTTTAAGTATTTTATCTCAATTCAAAATTAAATAATAATTCACAATAAATTAAAGATTAAACATAATCACCCATATTATTATCACAAAGGTAGGCACTACATGTAAATTAACAAGCAGCAAGTAACTAGAATAATTTAGAATTCGAGTTAGTATTTTAGTTAATTCTTTGTCAAGTTTGCTGTACTACCCTTGATAGGAATAAAATTATTTTTAATGGTATATTAATTAAGTCGAGATTGGCAGCTTAGTGGGCGGGCAACCCTAATTGCGATTTGAAGTCGCGAGTTCGAACCTAATTGGCTGCGATCTCGATTTTTACCTCTTTTATCTTTTTATTTTATTAATTTATGGAATATAAAGATAATAAATAGCTCTTTGGACTTATATTTACGTTTGAAAATTTTGATAAGTTTTATTTTATTCAAAATAATTTGAATAAATTTTCAATCATCATCTTCTTTATAACCAAGCCCTTATCATAGGTTTTTGGCTTCAAGATATCCACAAATATCCGTAGAATTATTCTAATATTTAGGAAGATATTAAATAAGTTTCATTAAATTCACTTAATCATAAAAATATAGTTATGTAACTTGCTAGGTTGACAAAACAATGCCTAAAAGAATCAATTAAAATAAATCAAATTTATTTAAGGAAGACCAAATGAGAAAAGAATAAGTCAACTGTTTTATTTGGGCATTTTATCAAATACTTGGTTCTACTATATCAGGCCTTGTGAACAAACTTACACATCAATAGAAATCATTAACATGACAATAACTAACAGAAGGTAATTGGAAATTTAAATAAATCTTTAAACATAATATTCTAAAAAAAATCCAAACAAGCATCAATTAAAGGTTAAGTAGAAATAGCAGCTTAAAAGAAAATTCATATAAAATAGAGCAGAACTCTAATATCTATAAACTTTAGATCTATAGAAACTAGACTTTAAGACCTACAACTTTCATGTTTTACAATTTTTAAAATTTTAAAGTCTAAAGGTTCAAAAATAGCCTTAAATTCAGTTTGTTCAGAAGATACAATTTTACACGTGCTTAGTATTTTGGCAATAACTTTTGACTCACAACTCAGATTGATGCAAATCTTTTTGGGTTGGAAAGAAAGCTTAAAGGGCTACAACTTTTATGTTTTAGCCGAAGCCTAGTTCTACCATTTTAGGGGTCAGAAACATATCAAAAGTTACAAACAGAGAACTGTCAATATGCTGGGCTACATCAGTCAAAGTTTCGGCTTCCCTACCCCCAATGTACGGGTATTATTTTTTTATTACAATAAAATTTCATACTTCAAACCTAGAAAATGCTTTAGCTTCAAAATTGAAGACATCAAATACATTTTAGGAGGTTTGTCATCTTACCTCAATGATGATATTGGTGACCAAGCCTAAGAAGAAAAAAAGAGTTGAGTTTTGAACACCACCCAATTGGAAAGTTTCAAGCCTTTCTTATTCCTCCAAGCAACACTGAATGTCCAACCACACTTGATAATAAATTTTTTTTTCTTTCTTAATTTTTTTCTCTTTGAAGGCACACAAATTTATAAGAAATCATGGGAGTGTAGAGAAAGTATCGGTGGAGAAAATAACCTCCACTTCCCATGCTTCAAAACAACTAAGGTAAGATCATGCATATACAATAGGAAGCATGATCCAAGAATCATGCTTGCTTTTTGACTATCTAACCATATAATTTAAGAAAGGTGTTGGAGGATGGGTGGAGATGGGTGGCATGATCCGAGAATCATGCTTTGCTTTGTTGATTAATAAACCAAATAATTTGAAAAAGGTATTGGGGAAGGTGTATGGAGGTGGCATGATTCGGGAATCATGCTAACTTTTTAACTAATTAAACAAATTATTTAAAAGATGCTTTAAGTCTTTAAATCATGCTTGCTAAATTATTTGAAAGAATGCTTTAAAGTCATCAATGTAGGGTCTTCTTTTTGACTAATAAACTAAATAATTTGAGAGATTGTGAGAGATGTATGGAAGAAATGATGGATGGAAAATGAAGTTTGCTGGGAAATGATTTAGAGCTACTATTCACGAGTTAACTCAATGAGTGATAAAGTGAGTTGAAGTGAGTTGAGGTGAGTCAAAGAAAGGGTTGACCCATGGGTTAATGGGCTTGGGTTGAACCAAATAGGTAATTAGGCTAGGAATTGTTTGGATAAAAGTTTAGAAATTCTAAATTAAACTCCCACATAGGATGAAATTAAATCCGAAAATCTTTTCAACTAATTTTGTCATTCCAAAAATTTTCAAATCCTCAATTTTCTAAATTTAAATATTACCACCACACTTAAGCAAAAATTAATTAAGAGAAAGAAAATTCAGGTTATTACAGATTCCAAATCTAAAGAATATCGAAATGCATAATTTAATTGAAAATATTGATAACTTAATAGGTTTGTGCTAAATTCATAGCAGCATCATCATGATTATTTAGTTTTCACCGTGTTAAGCATCGTATGTAACTAATAAGAGTTTTATTGAAAATTTTAGATTAATTTTAAAGTACAAAAACCGCTCCTAAATTTTACCCTCAGTCTCATTCTGGTCCTACTAATTTCAATTGTGACAATCAAATCCCCGCACTTTCAATTAAGTAGCAATGCAATCCTTTCGTCTGCAACCCATTAATTGTAACTGTTAGGGCGAGCGTAAAATCGTCATCTCTTTAAAAATATTTTCTCTCTAATTTTTTCACTGTTCTTCATTTTTTGGCGCCATTTGGCTCTTTTTGGCGACGCCATCAGACCCCATGCTTCCCAACCTCTCTCCTTCAATCTTAGGTGATCGGAGTTGATTTTCCATCGATTTAGCAGCCATTATAGCTGCTGAAGAGCCCTTAGATTCATTGCTCAACATTCTAGATGAAGTGAATGCAACTTCCAACCATGTTTTTACTGTTTCCGATCATCCCATGGTGAGTGCAGTACCCTCTTATGTGAATATTAGTTTGGCTGCCTCATCTCTTTCTCTCATTGTAACTCAAGTGAACCTTAACTCCATTCATGGTGCTGGTAAAGAAACTAGTGTTCCTCTTAGATTAGTTCATGCTCATTCAAATTAAGACAAAATTTCTTCTCATTTTGCTGATTTCAATCAAATTTCTTCAATGATTCATGCTAAGGTCGAAGAGATGCTTTCTGTTTTTGTTCAATCAGTTTTGGCAAATAATCTCCAAGTTATTGATGTTATTTTGGTGAATTCTCGAGTGGCTTTGGCCCTAAAAAACCCTCTAATCAGCCTCCAAAGCTCTAGCCTTGTCCCTCTCGTCTTTTTTGGCAATTTCAATGACTCCAGTGACGTTGCTCAAGCAACCGGTCCAACTTCTAGTGCCGTCATTGGGGCTCCCATATTAGCTGGCCGACAGACTCATAGTTCCTCAACCGCCACCCTCTTTCCCTCAAGCCCCAATCCTATAGGGAAATGACGATTTTATGCTCGTCATAATGGTTACAATTAATGGGCAGCAAATGGAAGAACTACATTGCTGTTTGATCAGAAGTGCGAGAACTTGACTATCATAATTGAAACCAGTGGGACCAAAGTGAGACCAAGGATAAAGTGTAGGGGTGGTTTTTGTACTTTACCCTTAATTTTATTTCGCATTTATTAACAAGTGCCCCGAGCACCCATTAAAGATGAAAACATATAGTATAATAATTTTTCATATTTTTACAATGTACAATTCCATTAAAGTGTGAAATATTATTAGGTAAATTACACATAAACCTCTTAAACTTTTGGATAATTACATATAGACTCTTTCAACATTTAAAATTTATAAATGGACCCTTATTTTGAAATATTGCTAACCTCCAACCTCCTAAAAATTTATTGGAAAGACAATTATACCCTTGATATATAAGATGGCATGTATACTAGTTAGTAAAATAAACTAAATTTTTTCTTTTTTTTTTTAAAGGAATGAAGACAAACTGAGAAGTAAATTAGCAACAGGGGCTTTTAGGGGAAGGTCATCTTTGGTGCCTAGAAATTATAGTGGAATTAACAGAGGTTGATTTAACACATAGAAAACCTCAATTCGTGCCCATAACAAATTTGCCTAAAAGGTTAATTCTAAATTATGTTGCATGTATGGTTTCTTTTTTTGGGAGCTTAGCTGCCACTTCAGAGGGAGAGATAGACATAGGAGAATCGACTTTGAAGGACCTAATCACTCCAGTGTTATGAGAGGGACGTGAATGGTCATTTTATTGCTTTGGATACAGCACAGAAGAGTACAAAAATTTGTTAACCCCATAAACATACATGCCTATATATATATATATGCATGCCCATAGTCTCCATTGTCGACGTTGTTAATCCCACTACAACTTCCGGCTAGAAAAACCCACGTCAAATCTATCCCTATCTCCTCCCCCTTCCAAACCTTAAATTTGACACACACAAGTGAATGAATGTTGCTAGTCCTTTCTAGTTTCTTGTCTTTAGGGAATTTCTTAGAACAAATCAAAGTTTTGAGTTTTGCAAAATTTATCAATTGGGACCTAAAAAAGGATAAAAATTAGAACTTGGTTGTGTACATTTGTGTTTCTCAATTTTGGATACAAGAAATTGCCGGAAATACAAGTGATAGGTCATACCGAACTGATCATCTACCATGACTTGATCTGACCAATCGGTATATTAAAGATAAAATTGCTTATGTCATAATAGCATGCATAACCATATTCTGGCATATTTTGTGATTCTTGCCTGTTAGAGTGCTACCTCCTGCATAACGATTTTGATAACCAATTATGAGAATCATCTTGCGATCTACAATACACATGGCATAATATGATTAGAAGGAAACTATAATTGTTTGAGGCTCACATGTGTTATGCCCATGAGGGTCCTACACCTCTATATATACACCATCCTCTTAAGTATATGATATGCACACTCTTTACCTTACTGAAACTTTATCAAAATACTTTCTCGAATTCCCTTGCTAACTTAAGCATCAGAGACTCTTTGGTAAGCACCACACCGATGTTCTAAATGGTTTTTTGGACTAGGCTTGGATCACCTGAAGCATTCATAGATTACTGAGTTATCAGTTGACACCGTCTGTGGGAATCAATTCTTTTTACTAATTTTGTGGTCCAAACTAGATCCGGCATAAACACCTAACCTCAATCACAGCCTACAAAGACGATGGAAAACCAAAATGGTGAACGATTTAATGCTATGGAGAGGCAAATAAATGAGATGATTGCTGTCATGTAGACCTTGGTGGCACAGAACCAGGCGTTGCTCCAACAAGTAAATGCACCACCTACTATAGTTCTAACTCCAGTGGATGCACTGATAAATGTAGCACACAACGGAGGAGTTGTGGAAGTCAATGGAGGAGGAAATGAAGAAGTGCCAATGGAGGCTAGAGTTGGCTTTATTGCGGCACAAGTAGTTCATGGAGCTGGCATCGCTGGGGAAAACAATGTTCCTAATAGGTTGCTAAAGGAGTCTAGAAAGACGAGAGCTAATATTCCAGTTGATGGCCACCTAGAGGCCTTGAGAATGGAGGCCACTAGTGTAAAAGATGTTTCTGCTAATCTGTGAGAGGAGCAGATCATAGCCATGCAGGCTCAAATGGAAGGTGTTCTGGCAATAGTTAAAGTGCCAAACACAGTGGAGGATCTAACTAGCAACACGGATTCCCCATTCACTCCAGCAATGATGGCCTGTCCTCTATCACCAAAGTTTAAAATACCAGCGTTGAATTCATTTGATGAGTCGCAAGACCCATTAGACCCATTAGACCATTGCTAACTTTGCCCAATTGAGCAAGCTCTTCGTAAGCCACTTCATTGGTGGGCAGAGACAAAAGAGGCTTGCCACTCATCTCCCGATGATTAGATAGGGAAAGGATAAGTCATTAAGAGATTACATTGGGAGGTTCAACAAAGAAATTTTAAAGGTTGATGAAACCGATGACAAGGTAGTTATGACCGCTTTCATGAAAGGGCTGGGATCGCCCAAATTCATGGCTTCATTGGTGAAGAAGTCGCCAGTTGGCATGGCTAAGCTTATGTTTCGGGCTCAAAAATATATCAACGTTGAAGATGTCATGAAGGCAAGAAAGGAGAATGATGGGGTTGGAGCTCTAAGGCTGAAAAGAAAAGACCAAGCGAGCTTAATAACTCCTGAGATAACTGAGACTCCAAGAACAGGAGATATGATAATCTGTCAGATCAGAGGCCAAGGAGATTTGATGATAGACGCAACTTCACTCCATTGAATACGAGGTTGAAGAACATATTTTTTAAAATCCAAAATGATCCAGCCTTAAGATGACCGGAGAGGCTGAAAACCCCCGTCGACAAACGGTCCCGAGCAAAGTACTGCAGATTTCAACAGGACCATGATCATAACACGGATGATTGTTATGACTTGAAGAGGCAAGTAGAAGAGTTAATTCGTAGGGGCAGGTTAGGTCGATTCATTGCCGATCAAGATAACAATCCCGACTAAGCTCGAGGAGAAGAAGTCTTGACTATGCCAGGCAAAACCAACACCTGATCGGAGAAATAAAGATAATTTTAGGAGGATTTGCAGTGGGTGATGAGTCCTCAACTGCTAAGAAGAATTATACTCGGGAGATAAGTAGAAGTAGGGAGGTTATGATGACCAATCAACTGATCAAGAAGTCCAAAGCAGGGTCTTACCCGATCACCTTACCAAAGAGGAGGCAAATGAGATATGCCACCCCTATGACAGCTCTCTTGTAATTTCATTAATAATTGTCAACTTCAAAATTTAGAGGATCCTGGTTGATAGTGGAAGTTTGGCAGACATATTGTATTGGGGGTATTCTAAAAAATAGGGATTCAGAGAGAAAGGTTACAACCTATTTCCTCCCCCTTGGCCAGTTTCACTGGAGATTGAGTGACATTGCTCGATTCCATCATACTGCCAATCACCTTGGGAGAAGAACCACACCAAGCCACCAAATTTTTAAACTTTTTGGTGGTAGATTGCCCACAACGCTATTTTAGGAAGGACCTAATTGAGCCAGTTTAGAGTAGTTACTTTCACTTATCATTTAAGGGTTAAATCCCCAGCGAAGGCTGGTGTTGGATGTGTGAAAGGTGAGCAAAGAGTTGCTCGGGAGTGCTACATGTCCTCTTTAAAACAAGACATGCCAAAAAAAGCCCTAGTGGTTGATGGACTAGAGATACGTGATGAAAAACAAATAAGGAGAGGCAAGCCTGAGGGTGAACTAGAAGATTTGATCATAGGTACCCTCGACCAAGAGAGAATTGTCAAAATAGGCTCGAAGACCCTTGAGCCATTGAAAAGCCAATTTAAGAATTTTTTGTTGAATAACACGGATGTTTTCACTTGGTCCTATGAAGACATGCACATTCCCAAGGCGTTGTAACCGTCAGATTTCTCGGCTCTACTCGGCTAACTGATCAAACCAGGGGCATCTGATGGTTTGTGCTCAACCGAGAACTAGTTCATGAAGTATTTGTTAGATTCCTTTCGGTCCTATGTGATGATCGAGAAAATTGGGGGTTTCTGATAGGGTACACCCAGCCGATCAGAGTTACTCGATCTACCATGACCCGATTCGACTGACCGACCATTGTCAACCTCGGTCAAATTGACTGATCGATATATTAAAGACAAGATTACTTAAATCATAATAGCATGCATAATTATATTTTGGCATATTCCATGACTGTCGCCTGTTAGAGTGCTGCCTGCTGTATAACGATTTTGATAACTAATTATGAGAATCATCTTGTGATCTACAATTCACGTGGCACAATATGATTGAAAGGAAGTCATAATTGTGTGAGGCTTACATGCGTCATGCCCATGCAGGTCCTACACCTCTATATATACACCATTCTCTCAAGTATATGGTATGTACACTCTTTACCTTACTGAAACTCTGTTAAAATACTTTCTCGAATTTCCTTACTAACTTAAGTATCGGATACTCTTTGACAAGAATTACACCGATATTCTAGACAATTTTTTAGACTGGGATTGGATCACCTGAAACATTCCTAGATTACTGAGTTATCAACAAGTATCTAAAACAATTTTTTTTTGGGCCCTTTTTTTCTCTACCTTTGTTTTCTTTACCATTAAAATGTTTGATTGGAGAAAGAATTCGAGAGAAAAGAAGATTTGAAATATCCCTCCAATTTGGTGTATTGAAGACATTTGGTTTAGTTTTTTTTTTTTTTTTTTTTTTTTTTTTTTTTTTTTTCTAATTTTTAAATAATTTGGCATACTGATTTGAATTTGATAATTGTTGTTACTTATTTCTGGATTGTAGCAAATTTTTTCTATCTATTGCATATATGTATATATATATTTTATAAATGCCTATAGCCTCCATTGCCAATGCTATTAACCCCGTTGCAACTTTCAGCTAGAAAAACGCGCCTCAGTTGAAATCAATAGATTTGGTACAGGAAAACTAGACTTGCGGCATAATATATGTAATAATTAATTATTTTCTTTTTTTTTTTCCGCTATGTAACTTATAAAACTCAAAGAAAAGGTCAAGAAGAGTTGTTATTTGAACCCTTAGATCCTTAGGTTTTCAAAGTAGAATAGAATTGGGATAGAAAAATTGGAATAAGATGAAGTTGTTGCAAGAAAAAATTGAGAAGCACTTCGTCCATCGTTGATTCCGCCTGAGGTGGAGTCTTGTATTCAAAATGCAATTACAAAACCCAATATTTAGGGGAAATATATGTAATTTATCTAATATTATTATATGACATGTATTTATTAATCTTTAATCAACAACCCGAGACACCTACTAACAAAACCCATTTTATTTTTCCCCGACCATTTGTCGCAAAAAGGGTTTCCAAATGGGTTATATATTGATGAAAACTGGAGTTTGATAAAAAAGAATAATAATAAATAAATAAATAAATTAATAAATAATCAGTAACTTAAAATACCATCTCAATAAGAAAATTGCCAGCTTTTTATCTCCTGGGGTTAGATTCAGAGATGTCTGGAAGGATTAGCACTAATTTGGTTTAAAATATAATCTTCGGTACATAGAGCCTTATAATTTGGTTTCGTTTGAGATTAATATAATAATTAATAAAAAAAATTAAATTTAAAAAAATCTCTAACCTTGGCCTACAATCTATCAATACGCATTCCTTTTTATGAGAGCATGTAAAAAAGTGCTTGAATTGAGGTGGACATAGAAGTCAAATTCCATTACCCCAGAAACATAATAACCGCGGAGTTATCAGCATAATGCCACACTCCACGCCAAGGTTGAGTCAAGCTCCAGAATGCTCGCCGAGGAAGTTGGAGAAATGGAGAGTATCGGAAAGGTAAATTCTTATTTGAGAAAAAAAAGATAATAATTTTAAGTAAGAAATTGAACCGTCCAATGATTTATTGAAACGAGAGCCCTTGAATCAAAGAGACATGTCAGGCTGAGAGAGAGAGAGAGAGAGATTCCCAATTTAGAATAGCGAATTATACATATAATTCCCAATTCAGGGTAGCAAATGCAAATGAATGTGCAAACGCTAATCAAGTGAAACTGACACGGTTGGGTGGATAACCCATTGCGATGAAACAGACAAGTAAAAATTAAGCACGCATAACATTAACACTCCATTGTAGAAGCAAACATTAATTCAAGAATTCATTAATTATACCACCTCCATAAATTATAAAAATATATGACTAAGATATAAATTGCGGAACCTCAAACAAAAAAAACATTATTAACCATATCAAAACACACCATCCTCAAAAAGTAGTACATACATACACACAAATATATATGTATATATTTATATATTGAAGATAAAGCCGAACCATCGTTGATATCTGACGGTTTCGAGAAGACCCATGATGATAGCTCAGGGACAACAAAAGAGGCACCCTAAATTTTGAATAAGCTAAAGATTTTCAACCCGTATCCTTTTCGTATCATTCTCAGGAACACTCCCATCATTCCCATTGCCCCTTACTGAAGCTACTGTTGCCTGCATAAAATCAATAAGCAAAAATTTAACTACCAGCCACATTATTTTCTGTGTTGTTTGTTGGGTTTGTTGCACATACATAGTAACGACTTGGTAAATTGTGAACATTTACGTAAAATATTATGAGGTCCTATTGCTGACATCAAACTTCAGTTTATCTATCAAAGGCATATTGTAAAATGACTACATAGCCATAACAAGTGAGAGCTCCATTACCCTTAATAGTTTTGACATCTTGGGTCTACTAATATGCAAGGAACTCGAAAACATAACCATCAACAGAAATAAATGGAAGAAAATGATTCATACGATGCCTAATTCGCGACTCAAGATTTTTTCACGTCCCCAGGTCATTATCAAATACTTGAATGCACAAATGTTACTTTTCCTGCAATATGTCTATATATGCAGTTGCTGTTGATACTCGTTTCTGAACTAGTTTGTAGATCTAAGCCCAAAAACTTCATATAATCTTTGCATTATAGATCAAGTGGCCTTTCAACAGTAGAACTCTTCTTTCATCCCTTATCCACCATTTATTAGCAGGTATTCCGCAGATTTTTTAAACTTTTTTAACACTAACAATGAGTGCAGTTGAAAAAAAAAAAAAAAAAAAGAAAGAAAAACTTACATTATCATCAGGAACAACGGCATATCTCTCAGTTGGGGAGACCAACGCTTTCCCTGGAAAAGAAAATAAAGAATAACCAACATGGTCCAGAAATAGCGTGACAAATGCTTTCTAAGTTACAAATAGATAAAAGGGAAGGAAAGCGTCAAGGACCTGAAGAGGAATCAACTTTTGACAATTCTATTGGCTGTCCGCTTGATCCATCGACACTCAGAGATTCTATGATAGTTGGGATGTTTCTTCAGATATGGGAAAAATAGTTATTGTAAGTTCAAGAACTATATAGAAGTCAACAATGCTTGAGAGCACGTGAAGTTCAGTTCCACAAAGCAGAAACCAGGTAAAAATTAACCAAAGCTGAAATCGGGAACAACTATAAACACCCTGTTTTGCTGATATCTATTGAACCAATTATTCACCCCCATGCAGTGGAAACTCAAAAGAGTATTAACAGATTTCTCACCAGAAAATCAAATTCAGAAGCATTTAAATTATGCATTAGATATACTAATACTCCACTCCACTCCACTCCATTCCGTCCATCTGGATCAGCTTGCTGAGAGTAATTTATGTATTGTTCCAATCTTGCTTTTTCTTTTAATTGTTTAAGCCATTTCTTTTAAAAAAAAATCCTAGTTGTAATTATTAACCGTATATCATATTTCCCATTGTTATCATCAAATTCTGCAGCATTCTTTCAAAGAATTTCACAGAAGACAATATATTAAACAAAATTGAAACAGAAGAAAATGGAATACATATGTAAACCATGTCATATTGTCAGAGGCATTCCATTCTTAAAGCCAAACATTGTATCACATGAAACTCACAATTCTAAGAAAGGGACAAGTTCCAAATGCTATTACCTATCAACAGATTCCCCCTGGCCGAGCTGTCCATTTGTACCTCTTCCCCAAGAAAATACATTTTGTCTTTCAGTAACAGCGAGTGTGTGTCTCCACCCACATGAGATCTGAACTACTTTCTGTAAGTGAAAAATCAACCAGCAAAAGATATTTAATAACTTGAGACAGACTCAGCATATAAGAAATCAAAATCAGCAATATTTTCCATTAAAAAAAAAAAAAATTATTGTCTGTGGGCCACATTAACTCATTCGGAAAGTTACAGGAACAAGATCGTGCCTGCTCATGTGGAAATCTAACTTGCATGGGAGAGCAATGATCAACATTGTCACCAATGCCTATCTGTCCAAACTGTATTAAAAGAGAAAAATAAAAATTAAAAAAAAAGGAACAGATGGAGAGTGTGAAATAACAAATTGTAGATTATGAAAATAGAGCTAAAGAGAATTAAACTGCAAGAAGCAGCTTAAAAATGAACACAAATAGTTACAAGGACCATTGAAGGATTAAATATCCAAGTAGTTTCTTACTTTCTTATATTGTAAACACAAATCGAACAAGCATAGGTTTTATTGGCAATTATACTCTTTAGAAACCCACATCACTTGCCAAAAGACTAAGATGTCATTTGTTGAGGAATGGATATAAAAATGTATATTGAGCTCTCACCCTGTCCTTGACATGTAACTTCCTATTGCACAAAGATACCAGTATCAGAACAATCAGCAGACAGATCCGCTGCCAAAAAGAGATACAAGTTTGGGGAACAAAGATTTGAACCTAGGGCAGCAAAACCAAAGCTTTCATATTCGTTCAAACACCACTAGCCATGTTTGCTCCGCTGCCAAAAAGAGATACAAGTTTGGGGAACAAAGATTTGAACCTAGGGCAGCAAAACCAAAGCTTTCATATTTGTTCAAACGCCACTAGCCCCAACTCCAATGATGCCATCCACAAAAAAATTAATAATAGCATAAAAAACCTCTTTGGCAGGATCATCAGTTTTCCACATCCCTTTTCACAAAAGAGTCCTCTCTCTCTCTCTCTCTCTCTCTCTCTCTCTATGCGTGCACACACACGTGCATGCAAAGAGAAATAAAAAGAATGAACAGTGAAATAACAATTACTCAAAGTAACTGATTCTTTTACTTGATACGTTAGATAGCTTGATATAGATAGCTGGATCTAGATTCTAATGACTATGACGTTTTGAAACAATCATTAAATTAAAAGTATATCAAAACTCTGGCTGCAGCCTCCCAGAACTATTGGGTTCAAGTCTCATTCTCAGCGTCTGTTCCATCGTCAGTTTCACGTACTTTGTCATATTTGCACAGTGCACCTTGTTTGGTTCAATTTGTCACCTATTCGATCCTTATGCAAGATTGAATGATGTGTGAAGGGGGTAGTTAGATAACTTGATATACATTATTGGATCCATTTCTTAATAATTTTAAACTAAGAAGCTCACACACTTTTAGGAAAGTGCCATACCTATAACACATCTCTGTCAGACACGAGTAAGAAACTCCCTACACATTCAGATACTCGCATGAACATGTCCTACTATTTGTTAATATTTTTAAAATTAGATATGCTGCAGACACTTCGAAACATGTGTTCATAATTTAGATACAAATGAAACAAATTGTAATTTTGAAGAAAAAACTTGGAATTAATTAATAAGAAAACAAGAACATGAATGTATATCCTATTATTCCCTACTCTATTAATTTTTCTTTTTAATTCTATAATTTTTAAAAATAAAGATATTAATAAATATATAATAAAAAATGAATAAAACTGAAGGATTAGAAGAAAATAATTCTTCTCATTCATCTTAAACATAATCTGTACAGGGCTATAAATACAATTCTAAGAGCAGAAATAACCTAATTCTAGCCAACATAAATGAGTACAGCTGTACAGCCTTTAATAAGGAAAGACTAATAGGCTATTATGGAGCTTTTATACAGCAGTTATGGAGCTTTTATACAGCAGTTACACAGGCTGTAAATACAGCTTTTATACAGCTGTTATACAAGCCCTAAGACGATCCATATTCCAACACTCCCCCTCAAGCTAGTGTGTAGATATCATGCCTTCCCAGCTTGCTCGTGATTCGCTGAAAACTTAGGCTTGGTAGTCCTTTGGTGAGAATATCGGCTAGTTGATTGGAGGATGATACATGTGGAGTTCTTACTTGACCACTATCAATCTTCTCTTTTATGAAATGTCTATCCACCTCTACATGCTTGGTTCGGTCATGCTGAACTGGGTTGTGTGCTATGTTAATAGCTGCCTTGTTGTCACAGTAAAGCACCATAGGTTCTTGAAACACAATCTTAAGATCTTTAAAGATCATTTTTACCCAAAGAAGTTCACATATGCCTTGTGCCATGGCTCTAAACTCTGCTACTGCACTAGAATGGGCCACCACATGTTGTTTCTTGCTTCTCCAAGTAATAAGATTTCCACCTAAAAAGGTACAATAGCCAGAAGTAGATCGTCTATCCATAATGGAACCTGCCCAGTCTGCATCTGTGTAGGCCTCCAACCTTAAATCTTCGCTTTTCTTGAACAATATACCTTTTCCGGGAGCTGCCTTCAAATATCTCAGGATTCGGTATATAGCCTCTAAATGAGATTTAAATGGAGCATGCATAAATTGACTTATCACACTCACGGCATATGCAATATCTGATCGTGTATGTGATAGGTAAATAAGCTTTCCTACCAACCGTTGATAGTTTCCTTTGTCAACAAGTTGATCTTCATTAGCCTCTCCTAATCTGTGATTCTGTTCAATAGGAGTCTCGGCTGGTTTACAGCCAAACATGCTAGTTTTCTTAAGCAAGTCTTGTATATACTTCCTTTGAGAAATCACCAGCCCTTGTTTTGATCTTGCTACCTCAATTCCCAAAAAATACCGAAGTTTACCCAAATCTTTAATCTCAAATTCCCTAGCCAAGTAGGCTTTCAATTCCATAATCTCTTCTTGATCATCTCCGGTAACCACAATATCATCAACATAAACAATCAATGCAGTAATCTTGCCTTGACGTGAATGTTTAATGAACAAAGTATGATCACCTTGACTTTGACAATAGTCTCTTTTCACCATAGCTCTCATGAATCTTCTAAACCAAGCCCGAGGAGATTGTTTAAGTCCATATAAAGACTTTCTAAGCTTGCACACCTTGTTTGACCATGTTTGTTTTCCATACCCAATTGGGATATCCATAAATACTTCTTCCTCTAGGTCTCCGTGGAAGAAAGCGTTCTTTACATCAAACTGCAGTAGTGGCCAATCAAAGTTTGTTGCCAATGAGAGAATGATCTGGATAGTGTTCATCTTGGCCACCGGTGCAAAAGTCTCCTAGTAATCAATCCCATATGTCTGGGTATACCCTTTTGCCACTAATCGAGCCTTGTACCTTTCCACAGTTCCATCGGCTCTGTACTTAATAGTGAAAATCCATTTGCACCCTACAGTTTTTTTTTTTTTTTTTTTTTTTTTTTTTTTTTTTTTTTTTTTACTTTTGGCAATTCTACTATCTCCCAAGTTTGATTTTTTTTCCAAGGCTCTCATCTCCTCATTCATGGCTTCCCTCCATGGTTTCAATTTAATAGCTTCTTGGACACTATTGGGAACTTCATGGGAAGACATTTGGGTGACAAAAGCTTGGTACTGAGGTGAGAGATGCTGCAAGGAAACAAATTGAGATATAGGGTGACGAGTGCAAGTTCTAACACCTTTCCTAATGGCAATAGGCAATTCCAAGTCTTCATGAGAATAAAAAAACTGAGTTTCAATTTCATTACCTGTTTTAGGATCAATGCTTGGATCATGTGAGCTGATTTCGGGCTTTCTTCTGGAATACACCTTAGTGATAGGTGTCTTGAGTCTCTCACCCTTGGTCTCTGGAGACTTTGTAGTGCTCAATGGATTCTGTTCTGGATTCACATTTAGGGTAGGAGAAGGCATATTTGAAGTAGGAGAAATATCTGGGTTAGACGAAGAAGGCAAATCAGAACTAGCACTTGGTATGGGACTAGATACCACACTTGGAACCACATTCGGCATAGGCAAGGCATGGTTCTTTCTTTTGGCGACTCCATTTTGTTGGGGTGTGTCAACACAAGATGAGTGATGTAGAATGCCTTCATTTGCGAGATAAGTAATGAGATCGTGATTGAAGTATTCCTTGCCATTATCAGATCTAAGAGTGTGGATTTTTGTCCCAAACTGAGTGCTAATGAATTTGTGGAATAGAGGAAAAATAGTGGAAACTTCCGATTTGGACTTCATAAGATAGACCCAAGTAATACGAGTGTAATCATCTATAAAGGAGACAAACCACCGAGAGCCAGAAATATTTGGAATATGGAAAGGACCCCAAACATCTGAATGTATTAAACTAAATGGAGACAACATTTGTGGAGTTTTCAAAGGAAAGGATACACGATGATGTTTGGCTAATTCACAAATTTCACAATGAAATTTCCCCACTTTATTATTTTTAAACAAGGAAGGAAACATTTTTTTTCAGCAAAGGAAAAGGAGGGTGTCCTAATCTTTTATGCCAGAGCCAAACTTGATCATCTTTTTGTTGAAATGTAGTAGAGACCAAGCCTTGGGACTCTTGACTCTTTTTCACCAAATCTGCTTTCAAGAAGTATAAGCCGTCCTTCAATTTAGCATGCCCAATCATCTTCCCCGTAGCAGGGTCCTGAAAATTGCAACCAGAGGAAGTAAATAAAACCGAAAATTTCAAATCCTCAGTGAGTTTTCCTACAGACAGCAAATTATAGGATAAATCTGGAACATAGAGGACTGATTTTAGGCATAAAGTGGGTGATATTTGGATATTTCCTTTTCCGGCAATGGGGGACAAGGAACCATCGGCGACTTTGATTTTTTGTTTTCTTAAACATGGGATATATGTTGAAAAATGATTGAAGGTGCTGGTCATGTAATCTGATGCACCAGAATCCACTATCCAGATACTAGAATTGACACTCTTAGAGGTGATTAAGGCAAAACTATTACCTGATTGGACCATGGAGCAAGAACCTGAAATTGGAGTCAAGTTTGTGGTTTGATTATCAACCTGATTTAGCAGCTTTTTCAGCCTTTCAACCTCACTTTTGTTGAACCCCATAGCTTCCTTATAGTCATCTACAGCCACAGTTTGATGAGCTTGACCTGATTTTTCTGCCTGACTTCCTCCTTTGCTGCCAATTCCCTTCAAGCCTAGTGGTTTTTCATGCAGTTTCCAGCACATCTCCCTAGTGTGGCGTGGTTTGTGACAGTAATCACACAACATCTTCTCTCTATCCAGATTTTTCTTTCCTTCATTCCTTCCCCTAGCCACTTTGGATGCAGCCAAGGCTGAATTCTCACTGGTAGGCTTATCCAGCATCACCACCTGCCTACTTGCTTCTCCTCGAACAATTGAGAAAACCTCATTCAGGGATGATAAATTCTCCCTGTCCAAAATTCTGCCTCTAATCTGATCAAATTCACCATTTAACCCCGCAAGGAAATCAAATATTCTTTCCTCTTCAAGTGCTTTTTTCAGCTTTGCAACGTCTGTGCTACACACCATCTCAATCCTTTGATAATGATCTAGTTCCAACCAAAGGCTTTTGATGATAATGTAGTATTCAGTGATACTAGAAGATCCTTGTTTTGTGTTGTGAATCTTCGTTTTCAGTTCATAGATATGAGCTTTCATACCTACATTAGAGTAAGTTTGTGAGGCAGCTTCCCAAATGTCCTTAGCTGTTTTAAGGAACATGTAAGTCTTCCCAATTTCTGGTTGAATGAAGTGGAGTAGCCATGACATAATCATGGAATTCTCCACATCCCAAGTCTTGTAATTGGGATCGGTTGGCTTTGGTGGAAGATCTGTGAGATATTCTAACTTTCCTCTGCCTTTGATTGTCAACCTTGCCGATTGTGACCATTCAAGGTAGTTGGTCCCATTCAGTTTTGTTGAAGCAATCTGGAGGCTCAAATTTTCTGATGTTGAAGGGGCTCTTGGGGCTGAAAGAAGATGCATCTGTAACCTCAGACATGATTCAAGGAAGGAATCAGTGGGCAAAAAAAAATTGATCTAAAGAGGACACAGAAACAGTTTTGAAGAAGGAACTAACTATTCTTTTGACAACAACAATCAGAAGAATAATCAAAAATTCTGAATAACTATGAAGGCCACAGTGAATCAGCTATGAAGGCTGAATAATCCTAGCAATGAAGGCTAGGTTAAGAGGCGGCTAAGGTTAGGGCTTCTAAACCTGCTCTGATACCATGAAGGATTAGAAGAAAATAATTCTTCTCATTCATCTTAAACATAATCTGTACAGGGCTATAAATATAATTCTAAGAGCAGAAATAACCTAATTCTAGCCAACATAAATGAGTACAGCTGTACAGCCTTTAATAAGGAAAGACTAATAGGCTATTATGGAGCTTTTATACAGTAGTTATGGAGCTTTTATACAGCAGTTACACAGGCTGTAAATACAGCTTTTATACAGCTGTTATACAAGCCCTAAGACGATCCATATTCCAACAAAAACTTATGTTTACAAGTGTATATATAAAACTATACATTTATGTTTTGACAGTCCCTACAGTTTCGCGCCCTAATATTTTTTTAAAATTGCTATGTTAGCCAATTTTTGTGTGGTTCACTTCGGTTTTAAAATTTTGCAAGAATCAATAACTTGTCACAACATATGCTCTTCTGGAGAAAAAAAAAATTAATTTACTAAATTATATGCAATGAGAAAAGGAAACATATGCAGTGGCCATTCTCAGAACCCTATCATCCCACAATGGGTTTCCTTTATCCTTGATGCCCTAGCAAAAATATGTTTAGTAGCCTGAGTGTACAGAGGATTTACCCTTTTGACATCGTAAAGTTTTCTCCCATTAATCCAAAGAAAAGGTTATTTATCAAACTTAACTAAAAATCTAGTCTTGATGTACCTTCAAAGTTTTAATTTGTGTTACTTTAGCCATTTACCACCTAATTTCATCAATTAGTGTCAACTCCAATAACGAACAAATTGATGCATTTGATACCCCATTCATCAGTACAATAACTTGAATCCCATCGTGATTGCCTTGATGAATCATCCAAGTTTTCATTTTAGTTGCTTGATATAGAAAGCCAACTTTCAGCTGCTTACCGTACGTATCTTATTTCATCAATGTGAGTTTCAATTACAACAACAACAAACAAATTTATGCATTTGATAACCCATTCATTGATAAGACCTTGAGTACATGCAAAAAACTTCTACAGTGCAAGTTGGTTATTTCATTCATTCAAATTTATATAACATAATGTTTATAAAATCACCCAGAACTTGTTAACATACTCCATTCACACTGCAGTACTCACTTCGTTAGGAGACTAAGAGAATCCAATTTGATCTACTATAAAAGTAAATTTGCTTTCCACCAAGTAAATTAACCTATAGAACACACAAAAAGAGGCACAACCTTTGCACAACTGAACAATGCCGAGTGAAAAGGGCTAGACACCAAAATTGAGCAATCCTATAACATCCATGATTATTTTACACCAATAATGAAAAGCAAGAAAGAATTAAGTAAATATTGCCATTATAGCTTATCAAAGTAGCAAAATTTTTAAGGGTAAATTACATCTACCTCCCCTTAATATTTGGGTAATTGCACTTAGCATCCACAGCATTTAAAAATTACACTTGCCTCTCTTATTTTAAAATGTTGTTAACATTAACCCCCGTCCAATTAAATCAACCGTTAAAAACATGATAGAAAATGTTAAAAATAACTAAAATTTTACGAATTTTTCCTATTTTATCTCTCATTTTCTCACATTTTCGTAAGTTTTTCTTTACAAAAATCCCAAAAAATAAGCGCAAAATAAGGAAAAAAAAAAAGCTTTTGAGGATTTTTGTAAAGAAAACTAACCAGATGTGAGAGAGTGAAAGGTAAAATAAGAAAAATATCTAAAATTCTGACTGATTTGACATTTTATATTAAGTTTTAATTACTGGTTTTATCAAAAGGAGGTTAATGTTAACAACATTTCAACATAAGAGAGACAAGTATAACTTTTAAATGTTGTTGATGCTAAGTGTAATTACCCAAATATTAAGTGGAGATAAATGTAATTTACCCAATTTTAAATAATAAAATGAAACCGTAGCATTCATGTTGAAAATTAAAGGAGGTTAAAGTCATTAACCTTGTTCCAACCCCAACCATAAAGTTTTCCATCAGATGTCAATGCCATGGTGTGTCTCCAACCACCTGATATCTGAAAAATAAAAGCCAATATTGGACACAAAACACAATATCAAATATAATAGACAAGGCTATAGATATATAAATCTACAACTAAATAAATGGCCAAGTCCAAAGTTACCCGCTTCTATTATTAACATTTAAATATTCCTAGAAATGATAAAAGACATCACATAACCCAGAATAGTTATTGAGCTCTATCAGACTTGGATTGATAATATTTGAAGAGTTACCTAGAACGAATATACAAAATACAACTGGCATATTTGGTTTGTTTCATTCCTTGACTGTTTTCCCCCCAATCCACCAATCCTTTTTCCTCAAAAATCTGAGAGAGGGAGGATTTATTATTGACATTAGAATTCACATGGAAGAAAATTTCCTGTTGGGTTGCACCAACCAAGAAAGGTATGGAAATCTTTGGGCAGCGCTTGCAGTGAGTTAATTAACAAATTGCTATTTATAAGATATATAAACATAATTTATTTTACTTTTATTCCATATTGCCGCGGAGATGCTCTAGGTTCGATCTCTTCTACGTGATTTCGGTATCGATATTCCTGCTCCTATGGGTATACATTGTGACAATCAAGCTGCCATCTTTATTACTAATAATCCCGTGTTTCATGAGAGCACGAAGCATATCAAGGTTGATTGCCACTTTATTCATGATTTGTTACTTCGCAAAGAGTTGAGTACTCCGTTTGTTCGATCTTCTTCACAATTGGCCGATTTTCTTACTAAACCGCTGCCTCATTTTTTGTTTCAAAGTCTTTCATCCAAGCTGGGCATTTTTTATTTATATGCTTCAGCTTGAAGGGACGTTAAAAATATACGGAAAATCCCTGATTTTATTCTATTTCCTTGTAGTGACAAATATAGCTTTAATTTCTATTTCCATAATTGATTGTAATTTCTTTATATGATTGTAAGGTTTACTCTATAAATAAAATTGCTGAGAAGGGAGAGGAGGATCCAATTCTCTCATTCTCTTTTTCAACTGCATTCACTGTCCTATGTCTTCAGAGTAATCTTGTATATTCATACATAGTACATATGTGATCAACACAACCTTCATAAGGTCCCTGTAAATCCCATAAAGTATCTATAATAACATCATGGATACTCATCTTTTATAAAGGCATTTTTAGCTATGTATACAAGAAGAAGGTCATATCAAGGGGGTGTTAGTAGTTTTGATGCTTGTGTTTATATATATATATATATATATGAACAGGCTGAACTTGAGACATTTTATAATGAATATCATCCCACTTTGAGACTTGGTCTTGGGTGTTGGTTTTTTTAGTCATGCCAATTCTATTAGGCCCCAGCTTGAGTTGAGGTGTGAAAATACTGAAGCCAGGGAGGTGTGAAAATAGTGAAATAGTGAACCGCCTGGGGGGGGGGGTTGACATTAATTTTAATATTAGCTCATGACAATACGATCTGAGTTGTTAGATTAAAATTCAACTATCCAAACACATTTTATGTATTTTTTAAATTAAAAATTTATGAATGTATCTGAATAGTTAGATTTTAATCCAATTACTCAGATCAAGCTGCTATGGGGCTGACATCAAAACCACCCCCTTTTCGAAAATAATTGCCCTAATTAATTCCATATTCCTTTAGCGAACATTTTATCTACCCCCCCCCCCCCAAAAAAAAAAAAAAAAATTCATCCTCTTATTCTTTTGCTTGATTTATTGTCTAAAAAGAGAGCACAAAGGAACTGATATAAAATCAAGAAATCATAATCCCTTTGACGGAGCCCTAAAAGGTTACCTGAGAAATAAAACTTTCACGTAGGGCTTCCAGCCTGTGAGGGATAAGGTGGTCTTCAAAATCCCCATGCCCTAGTTGACCATACTTACTCCACCCATAAGTAAACAAACTTCCAGAAGAAGAAACAGATATTGTATGCCTCCATCCACATGCAACCAGAACCATCTTCTCTCCCTAAACTTAAAAATATAACAACTTAGTACATGGAACAAACACAAATAGCAACAACCGCGTAGGAATAGCTTCCCCTAAAATTCTCTTACGAAAACACAAGGAAGTTCCACGTTCAAAACAAAAAGGTGAAAGATAAGCAAGAACACTTTTTATATATATAATGTATATATTTTAAAGGAGTAAATAACCACACTCTTCCCAGAAAACGTACTACTTAAAATCTACATATGATGAAAACTATCTTTCTAATGGATGCCCAGCCAGGGGGATTCCTGCCAGATCAACCTTAACAGGGAATCCCACTTGGTTGACTATTTTTTCTGGATGAACTAGTATTGCCATATTTTACCAGCTTTTTACCACATAGCCCAGGAAAACCACAGCCAATAATTTCCTTTTAATGATCCAATAGGTACTCATAAAACTCAGCAACTCAGCAATGAATTTTCTCACTTATCAGGCTGCTAAACAATTGACGCAGTTTAGGAATTATTTCTCTTTATTATTTTTGTATTATTTCCTTATTTATGTTGGAGTATTTCAGGCTTATTTTTTTAGCCTATTATGTGGGGTTGCCCATATATAATCATTTAATTGGCTTAAAGTGTGGCCCACCAGTTTCATGACACCTTAGCAAGGAGGAATTAGGGTTTCTGTACCTACCTTCTCAAATCAAATCACATCTTGGAGGAGGTTGGATGAATTTTTTAAGGGAAAAAAACTACAGCAGTTGCTGCTGCAAAGCTACTCTCTCCCTCCCTCCCTCATATAAAATCACATATTGGAGGAGGTTGGATGATTTGTTTTTTTTGGGGGGGGGGGGGGGATCTTCTTCACTGCTGCTACCACATTTCCTGCAGGTTCTTCTTCTTGCCCTCTTCTGAATTTTCATTTCCTCATTGGTTTCTCTCAGACCACCATCCCTTTTATCTGCTCCAAGTTTCCTTTCTTGCTTTTTCCTTTGTTTACACAAATTTCTCTGCTATTGCTGCCCCTTTTCCCCTACTCTTCCTCCCTGATGTTGTTCTCTTCTTTAGTGTTCATATAATCTTTTTTCCCCGAAAGTTTTATTGATGTGTTGAAGTATCAGAACGAAGGTTGTTAAAATCGAAATTCTATCGGTGGAGGGTAAAAAAAAATCAAATTATAAAATCAAGTCGTAAGACTTTATCTACAGCCTATCACATAAAAACATAGTCTATTATTCTACAATTTCTTCATTTAGAACTATTTTTTTTTTCTGATAAATAAATAATTTTATTAATAAAAGAAGATAATAAAAACAGGCATCAAGAAAATGCCATACACAAAAACTCATCCGCATCAACGAAACTCACAAAAACATCAATGTCTAGTTCTATGCCTCTTTTACCCAACTATACAATAAAGACCATTAAAATGTTTAGTGTGACCTACAAAATTGAGTTAGCTTAATTTTGCAGAATTAGAATTGTTTCCATCCTAGCTACTACATTTAATTTGCGGTAGCCAATTTGGTGAAACAATGCACATAGCTGTCAACTAGCATGATAAAGGAAATAGTAATGCTATACAATCAAAAAAATTATATATATATATATAAGGTAACAAGGGAAACATTTGTGGTAGCAATATCACTTTAGAACAAAAAAGAAAACCGTAAAAGTCTATTTTGTTTCACAAGATTATACAATTGAGATTTTTTTACCCATTTAATGTCCCAACATCGTAAAACTTTATGATTTAAATCGAAATTATAACAACCTTGATTTGCACATTGTTTACTCAATGGTTAAATTAAGTTTAATGAAGTGGCTGTTTATCTGAGTATCTTTGTTCAATACATGACTGCTGGATATTTTAGTTTGTTTCACTGTTTGACTGAGTAGATATACTTGCTGGATTTGAAGGGATTTGATCCTTGTTTCAAAGTGTTCACCAAATTATTTGAAATAGTGCTGAGAAACCATAGGAATACATTTTCGCAGCAGCAGCTGCTAGACAGCAACAACAATATTCCTCGACTGGCAAGCTGCGGCAATTCCATTGATATCCACCAAAATCTTCAATTATGCTGCTTGTTTTGAATGATGGGAACTGAGTCAATTCCACCCCCACTCAATAGTTGATGATAAAATCATATACGTATCTTATACAAGTCAATGATCTTCTGTATCATCTATAGCTCAGTTATGTAGTGAATGTGGGCTCTTAACAGTATTACAACATGGTCTAACAAAAAACTCCTATATCAAATTGAGGATATAATATGGGGGTAATTGCACTTTACCCCCTTGAGGATTGGTTCAAAAACATATGACTACTCTAGCTTAAAATTCAACACATAACCCCCCTTGTGATTTAGATTAAAGTGTAAAATTAATATAATCTATTAAATTTAACTGGATTTCTACTTCACATGCCAAAAAAGTACATGTTTACCCATTTTTCATGTTAAAATGAAATATAATTTCATTTTTTAAAGAGACTCAATACAAAATTCATAAACAAATTTGCCCATGTATTTCTTAAATATGTTCTTTGTATAATCAAACATGAGCCTTCATGGCATATGAGGCACAAGTCTAGCTGTATTTAACAGAATTTGTCAACTTTGCACATTAATCCAAATTACAAGAGGGTTATGTGTTGATTTTTAAATGAGAGAGGGGGGCAATACGCCAAACCCCAAGGGGGTAAAATGTAATTATTCTTATAATATATTACACCAGCCCTATATAACTTTCTAAATTTAATTTTTTTACAGCTAATGAACAACAAAATACTTCTTCCAATAAATACAAATGATGGCAAAACTAAACCGTTGTATAATGAAACCGCCTTGACATCTTTTAGAATATCATGAATACAAAAATCTCAGACGGCTGACATACCTCAACACTTGAAACTTTTTCAGGAACTAAGCGGTCATTTCTATCACCTAAGCCCAAGTTTCCATATCTGCCCCAGCCCCAGCCATGAAGCTCACCTTCTTCTGTAACAGCAGCAGTATGTTCAGCACCTGCAGCAACCATTTTGACAGATATACCCTACAAAAAGATTAAGCAAAGTTAAAAAAGTGAATAAAGCATTTGAACAAATTCAAGCATTTCAGGGCCAACCTTCATCATAAAATACTTCTAAGTACTGCAAATAATTTCTATTATTACTATGACATTTGGCAACAATCTGATACTTAAAGAGATGATTGATGATTCTATTTATAAACAAAGTCATAAAAAGAAATATCTTAAAAATATATTGAAAATGGGCAGTAGTTTTAAATTTTATAATCAACTTGTAAATGTCAAGAACATGTAGATCATTTTGTTTGATAATTCTTACACATTGGAGGCTTCAACAGTTGAAATTACAACTTAATGAAAAACCCAAGCAAATATGACACTTAACAAATGCCTAACAAAAGAAGACAATATCCTTGGAAGACTTGAACAGAACAAGGGTTGAGAACCCTGTTCAGTTCACAGGGAATGAACGCGGAAGTTCAAGCTCATAAATTTATGGCATATTTCAGTTAGCATGAACATAACAGCCAAATATTGGACATATCAGCAATAGAACGGAGAATAATGGAAACTAATGAATGAATAAAATATTCAAAAATATATAAATTGTGAAACAAAATGAATCTGCTAAATTTAACTAAATTTGTGATTCATGAGTCAAAATTTGTTGAGGAAAAAACATTTTCACAAAAACAGATAGAAAAGAGTATATTTCTACACATTTTTATGTTAAAATAAAATATTAAAAATATACATTTTATGTTAAAATAAAATATTATTTCATTTTTTAAAAGACTCGGTTTGCCTCTATTTATCAAAATAATGTTTTTGGGATGACCACATATATATATAATAAAACAGGACAGTTTTTGAAAAGTCTCTCTAACAAACTAAGATCTAAAGGTTGAGATTGGGTTTTATTCTACAACAAATGACTAAGATCTTTCACAAAACTTTTGTTTCTTTGTCCTACATCGCCAAAACACTACAACTTCACTTCTTTTTTTGCCTATAAAAGCACTAGAATTGTGGTGTATGATTTTAATAAGTGTAAAAAACTTATGAGTTCTGAAAAGGGACCCACTTAATGATGATATTTGAATAGTTGCATTGAGAAAGAGAATTGCACTGAAAAAGACAAATTTTGCTTCAGGATATTATAAATACACGCATATTAATTTTAATTGAGGAGTGTCGTAGGCACGGGTTATTCGCTAGTGAGCTAATATGGCACACATTTGATACAAATCTAGTTAAATTTAATATTTTCAAGTAATTTTGCACTTTGGTCCAAATCATGAGAGGTATGTGTTGACTTTAAACTTGAGAGGAGTCATGTGTTCTTTGTCAAAAACCATAAAGGGAGTAAAGTTTAATTACCCTTAAAAAAATTCACACAATATCTGGTATCTTATATTTCAACAATTTCTCATTCTTGCCCGTGATCATTTTAGAAAATATTGTAAATATGGAAATAGAACTAAGGCTAGGACTGATTTATTCTCTTTCGTAATTCAGGTTATTCTATTTTCCTAACTTGTACATGATAATGTGAATGTAATATAGCTGATATCCAAAGGAAATCAAGCAATTCCATTCATTCTCATAATTTATTATGGTATAAAAGCAAATATCCTAATTCTCTTTCATTCTCATAATTTATTATGGTATCAAAGCGAATATCCTAATTCTCTCTCTCTCTCTCTCTCTCTCTCTCTCTCTCTCTCTCGCTCTTTTCTTTTTCCTTTTCTAATTCATATGTCTGTATCAAAAATCACATCTCACCATTGTCCTTCACTGTTGTCATCGTAGTCATCTCAACCCAACGGCATCAATCACTATCAGTGGTCTCGATGCCCTTAGCAACCATCGTCGATAACATTGACCTTGTGAGGCCCTATTGTCGTCGACCATCAACCACCGGTGACATCAACAATCACATCATCAATCGCATTGATTGTCCTTCGTTGTCATCGTCGACGACTCTCGTTGCTTAACCTATCATTGTTAGTCTAGCTTTGACAATGACCTCTCTAGTCGTCAATTGAAGTCGATGATTGCCAACGACCTCTCCACCTAAAGAAAAACCCTAGGTTGTCTTTCTTTGTGCTCAATCCTACCTTCACTTGTGACTCTAAATCAAGCACGGTCATAGTGTTGTTCCAATGGCATCAAAGTTAAATCGATTCCTCCAATTGGCCTAATTGGTTCACTATCCAAGGTAGTCAAAATTGCGTTGACTAGACTAGGCAAACAAAAACATCTCGCTAGCTCTTCACTAGCATCTTTCAATTCCTCATATGACTCTTAGGTTCAAGATAATGCTAATATTGCGAGCCTGTTATGGGACTCTATGGAGGCTGAAATTGTAGATTTATGCACCCATCTAGATACTTACAAGGAGATCTAGGAGTACATTCAGCTATTGTATTATAGTGATCTTAGTCAACTATATAATGTATCCAGTGACTTATTCAAACTTCAACAGTCTAACAAAAGTATCACTCAATATTTTGCGACTCTAAACAAGATGTATGAAAAATTAAACTTATTGGCAAAAATATATGTAAATATATGTATTCCTAAAATAGGAGATAGCGTAGTCAGTAAAATCTCTTTGATTGAGGGATTTGATTAGGATAATTATTTTGTTTTCCTTTTTTGTTGAAGGCATCCTGTGTATATATAGGCAGTATTGTAATCTCTTTGAGGTATGAAACAAATTCTTCTTCTTCCATTCTCTACATGGTATTAGAGCTTTAGAGCTTTAGGCTCTCTGGGAATCTTTTCGATTGGCCTTCATTGCCAGAAAATTGTTCAGGCTGGTTTAGCCCTATCAACCTTACTCAAGTCTCCTCCAAAAAAAAAAGAAGGAAAAGGGGAGAAAATCTCTGATTCCAATCGTTACCTGCAAATCAAGTGTCGTTCAGGACAGTCGTGATTATCTCATCCGTACAACCATCAATTGCGAGGGTCCCTGAATCGTGCTTGTCGATCAGCGATCCTTGCTGATAGTCGATTCTCATCCTGAAACCCTAAAGAGATGACGTCATCTTTAGTCGCAACCTCCAAATCGACAATTGAAGCCGCTAATAGTTGATTCTCATTCCGAAGCCCTAGCATCGCTAAAAGAGGTGACACCATCTTCGTTCGCAACCTACGATTGAGCATCATCATCAGGTATTATCTCCAATCGATGATCGCATCGTTGCAGACGTCATTGGAACCCAGTCGATTAAGGCAAGAGGTCCATCGCCAATCGTCAGCTCTCCTCGTTCGGCAGTTCTTTTCAACCGATTGGTTGTCTACAGTGGCTTGTAGGCTTCTCACCGACGGTAGTCCTCTTCTCCTCCGCCGGCTTCTTTTCGGCAGGCTTCTTTTTAGCCTTAGGCGCCATCAAAGAGTCAAGGGAGAATCGGTGGCTTCCAATCGAGGGAACAGAACCGACAGATCTGAATATCTTCGAAATAGAACCCTGAGTGAAGAAGTGCAGACTCGTATCTATGGGTAGTCGACTGTTCATCACTGGTTATTGTCCAACAACCTTATGTCTGTGACAACCGAGACCTCTTCTCATACCACTGTAGCCCAACGTGAAGAAGTGATGGCCAATCAGTTTGCTGCAGGGGAGTTACAACATATACAGGCCGCATACCGTCTGAATGGGAAGAATTATTTGAAATGGTCCCAACTAGTTCGAACTTCTCTTAAGGGGAAAGGAAAAATCAGTCACCTTTTGGGAACAGGACCTGAAGATGGAGATCCAAATTTTGCAAAATGGGATGAAGAAGATTCCATAGTCATGGCTTGGTCATGGAATTCAATATTTACCAGAAATTAGTGATACTTGCATGTGAGTTTTTTTTTGTTTTACTGTTAACAGTAAAACTTTTTGTGCAAATACAGTCGGGCGAGAACTATTTAGCGCAATGCCGTTAATGAAATCGCAATCTAAGATCGCGGTTGTTGGGCAGTTCCTATAAAAAAAAAACGCTATCTCAGATGGCGTTTCTAAAGGAATGGAGAGCAAAAACTGCCATCTCAGATGGCGGTTCTAAAGGAACAGTACAATCTGTAATAACATTGTCCCTCACACTGAAGTTCTGCAAAAACGTTAGCTCTGAAAAATCTGGGAAGGGACCCAAAAAGGAATTTTCGTGGAACCACACTTCGTCCAATTGAGTCATATTCTGTAACACTGCAATTGAGCCATTGAGCCTCGAACTACTCCGCTGCCCGTTCAATCACAGAGATTGAATCGAAGAACCTGAAAAGCTCGCCGGAAGACCACCCTCGAGATTATTGAACGCCAAGTGGAGGTTTCTCAGCTCCAGGAAGGCGTCGCCGCCGAAAAAATCGGGGAGTTTTCCAGTGATGTTGGCTGAGTTGGCCGAGAAGACTTGGGAGGTTCAAGGCGGTTCGAAGACTGTCAGGTATCTGCCACGCCGAGAAGGGGTTGTAGTCGAGATAAACCTCTACAAGGGACGTCATGCCGACGAAGAAATCGGATGGAACGGAAGTGAAGTTGTTGCTGCTGAGCAAGAGGTAGCTAAGTGAGCTCATCCCGGGGAGGCTCGGCAGCGGACCGGCGAGCTGGTTGCCCATGACCTCGAACCTCTGCAACTCCGTGAGTTGGACGAGGCTCGAAGGGAGAGCCCCTTGCAGGTTATGATGCCTGATTTGGATCCATACCAAAAAGCGCGATTTCAGAAAGAGGCTCAAGGCTTAGCAAAAATCGCTATCTGAGATAGCGATTGTACTGTTCCTTTAGAAACGCCATCTGAGATGGTGGTTTTTGCTCTCCATTCCTTTAGAAGCACCATCTGAGATAGATCAGAACTCAATTTGGGGTTCGAATCAAAAGGTTTAGGTCAGACAATGCCAGGGATTATTTCAATCAAACTTTGTCATCCTATTTCCTAGGGGAAGGGATCATTCATGAATCCTCGTGTTAATACCCCCAACAGAATGGAGAAGCAGAAAGGAAAAATGGTCACTTACTTGCCACCACCCGAGCATTTCTGTTCCAAAACAATGTTCCTAAACATTATTGGGGGCAAGCAGTTCTTGCAGCTACACATCTCATAAATAGATTATCATCAAGAGTTTTAGGATTCAAAAGCCCTATGGAAACGCTCTCTCAGTTTTACCCCTACATTCATACTACAAATCATCTTGTACCAAAAATCTTTGGTTGTGTGTCATTTGTTCGTGTCCACAGTTAAAACAGAGGGAAATTGGACCCTAGAGCAATCAAGTGTGTTTTTGTGGGATATTCATCAACACAAAAGGGGTATAAATGCTATCATCCTCCCACCAAAAAAACTTTTGTCGCTGCCGATGTCGCCTTTGTTGAACATGAGTCCTACTTTCCCACACCTTATCTTCAGGGGAAGACAGTATTTTTGGAAGATAAGGATAGAGATCTTTTTCTTCTTAATTTGCCTCTATCTTCTCAAACACAATCCGAGTCAGTATCTTCTCAAAACCAACCTCCTTGTCAAGATCAACCTCAACCCA
This sequence comes from Vitellaria paradoxa, assembly GCA_019916065.1. Taxonomy (NCBI): domain Eukaryota; kingdom Viridiplantae; phylum Streptophyta; class Magnoliopsida; order Ericales; family Sapotaceae; genus Vitellaria; species Vitellaria paradoxa. The sequence continues at coordinate 46,011,485 of CM034233.1, read as the reverse complement.
TGACTAAGGTGATGACACTGTTGATAACTCACGGTTTTCTCAAGTATATTCAAGGAGGAAGATTCCAATTCCTAAATCTGTGCAAGTCTAAGAATTAGACTCTAACTCTGAAAATGAGGTAACATTTTCTAGTCCACCTTTACCAGTTGAACCTATATTTGATATTGATTTGCCAATTGCTATTAAGAAAGGGACAAAGGAATGTACTAAAAACCCATTATATCCACTCTCACATTTTGTGTCCTTTGAAAAATGTACATCTCATAAGAGCTTTCTCATGAGTTTAAACACTGAGGGAGGGAGTCTTCAAGCACAACTTAGTGGAGTGAAAAATTGTTTGCAAGCCAATTCTATCGGGAGGAGCTGGAATTAGACAATTGAAGTTGCACAATGAGGCACTCTTGGGGAAGTGGCTGTGGAGATTTGCTCACGAAGATTCCAGTCTTTGGAGAAGACTGATTGTGGCAAAATACAGCAAGAAAAAAGGTGGTTGAACCTCTACTGAAGGCCCTTCCTATTATGGAGTCAGTTTATGGAAAAGTATAAGAAGGAAATGGTCCAAATTTGATAGCTGCCTATCTTGGAAGGCGGGTAGGGGGGACAGGATCTTGTTTTGGAAACATAACTGGCTGGTTGGTGGCTGTCTTTCTGAGGTTTTTCCTGATATCTATGCAATAGCAATGGACAAGAATGCTTTAGTCTCTGATTATTGCATAGGTTATAGGTCAAATAATGTTTGGAATGTTCAACTACGAAGAAGACTAAATGATTGGGAATTGGACAGTTTCTGGATTTTGATGGATATACTGTATTCTCTATCAATGGATGACACAGTAGACTCATTGATATGGAAGCAATCTACGCATAAAGTCTTCACAGTAAAATCCTTCTACCTATTCTTACAGAGTGGAGAAAAGGACGATTTCCCTTGGATAAATTTATGGAAGGCTCCCGTTCCTACAAGGGTCATTTTTTTCTCTTGGTGTGTTGCAAGGGGAAGGATTCTGACTTTGGACAATCTAAAGCGTAGAGGCTACTCATTAGCTAATAGATGCTCATTATGTCTCAGACACGAGGAATCAATTGAGCATCTACTCATCCATTATTGCTGGACCACTGAAATTTGGAGCTTAATCCTCTCTTGCTTCGGTGTCCAAATGTGCTTCCCTGCAAACTTAAAATGCTTTCTCTCAGCCTGGTGGGGACAACCCGCGGGAAGGAGGAAGAAGAAGCTTTGGAATATGATCCCTTATTGCCTTTTTTGGTGGATTTGGAAGGAACGTAACAAGAGGATTTTTGAAAACATAGAAAGAACTGTTTTGCACACCAAAAACTTTTTCCTTTCTTGTTTGTTTACTTGGTTTGAAGAAGGAAAAGAGATAGATCTTAGTTCCTTTCTACTGTTTATAGCTAGCATTCAATAAGCAAGGATTTTGTAACATGATTCTCATACTTAGGCATCCCTCCGATGCTCTTTAATAATACTTACTTATCTTTTCATAAAAAAAAAAAAAAAAAAAAACACTGTGTCCATTCCCACCACACTATCTGAGGCTTTAGCCTATGAATATTGGAGAAATGCCATGAATGTTGAAATGCAGGCCTTAGAAAAGAATCAGACTTGGGAGGTGGTGGACTTACCTGAAGGAAAAAGGCCAGTAGGATGCAAGTGGGTTTTTTCAGTAAAGTACAATGCAGTTGGCACACTTGAGAGGTATAAAAGAAAACTAGTAGCTAAAGAATACACCCAAACTTATGGGATAGATTATCAAGAAACATTTGCTCCGGTTGCCAAGATGAACACAGTTAGAATTTTGTTGTCCTTGGCTGCTAACCATAATTGGCACTTGCAACAATTTGATGTGAAGTATGCTTTTTTGCATGGGGATCTAGAAGATGAAATCTACATGGAAATTCCACCTGGATTTTGTGAGAATCTAGTAGCTAATAAAGTGTGCAGGCTTAAAAAAGCATTATATGGACTAAAGCAGTCTCTAAGAGCTTGATTTGGAAGATTCACCAAAGCAATGTTAGCTATGGGATATAAACAAAGCCAAGGAGACCATACACTCTTCATCAAGCACTCTGACTCAAGGGGAGTTACAATTTTGCTGGTATATGTTGATAATATGATATTAATAGGAAATGATGAAAAGGAAAGACAGAATCTGAAACAAAGTCTGGCATGAGAGTTTGAAATTAAAGACCCAGGAAGATTGAAATACTTTCTAGGAATTGAAGTGGCGCACTCAAGGCAGGGAATTTTTATCTCTCAGCAAAAGTATATTGTTGACCTTTTGAAAGATATAGGGAAGCTAGCATGCAAACCAGCAAGTACACCAATAGATTCCAATCACAAACTTGGACAGGCAGAAGGAGATGTTGCTATTGACAAGGAAATGTATCAGAGATTGGTTGGGAGACTTATTTACTTATCTCACACTAGGCCTGATATTGCCTATGCTGTGACTATAATAAGCCAGTTCATGCACAACCCTAAAGAAGTTCACTTATAGGCAGTTTATAGGGTATTGCACTACCTTAAAGGAACTCCAGGAAAAGTTATCTTGTTTCGAAAGAATGCAGGACTTATACTCGAAGTATACACATATACTAATTATGCTGGATCAGTAACGGATAGAAGATCTACCATTGGATATTGTACTTTCCTTTGTGGAAATCTAGTTACATGGAGGTGTAAGAAACAAAATGTGGTGGCAAGGTCAAGTGCCGAATCAAAATTTCGAGAAATGGCATAAGGTGTTTGTGAGCTGCTATGGGTGAAGATTATCTTGGAAGATTTAAAGGTTAAATGAGAGGGTCCCATGAGACTTTACTGCGATAACAAATCTACAATCAGTATTGCCCATAATCCAGTGCAGCATGATAGAACCAAACATATTGAGGTGGATATGCACTTCATCAAAAAAAAGTTGGACGGTGGTTTGATTTGTACACCTTATATGTTCACTAACTCTCAACTAGCAGATGTGCTTACTAAGGGTTTGAGTAACTTCATGTTTCAAACAATTGTTACCAAGCTGGGAATGGATGATATCTATTCACCAGCTTGAGGGGGAGTATTGGAAAAAATATATGTAAATATATGTATTCCTAAAATAGGAGATAGCGTAGTCAGCAAAATCTCTTTGATTGAGGGATTTGATGAGGATTTGATTAGGATAATTATTTTGTTTTCCTTTTCTATTGAAGGCATCCTGTGTATACATAGGCAGTATTGTAATCTCTTTTGAGGTATGAAACAAATTCTTCTTCTTCCATTCGCTACAAAACTCACTTCAACCATTGTCTACTAATATCAATGAGATACAGAAACAACGCGAACTGATGGTTGTCCTCAAGTTCCTTGTAGGTCTTGCTCCAAAATTTGAACTCGTATGAGCAAAAATACTTGGGAGGAATCTCTCTTCCATCTTTTGTTGAGACATACTTTCAAATTCTAATGGTTGCATCCAACATTCTACTTTAAGTGAATTTGAGTCCACATAGTCTGCCCTTACCAGTCAAACAACTGCTCCAAATCCTTCTAATGAGCTTGATCATCACGATAATCGTAGTAGAGATCGCAATATAAAGGTAAAAGATCTTGGCCCAAGTGCACTTATTGTGGGAAGATTGGACATCTTCGTGAAAAATGTTGGAAATTATATGGTAAGCCAGCCTATATGGCACAAGCAACAACCTCTGAAATTGTTATTTCTATTGATAGACTGATTACGCTTAAAAAGGGTAATCATAAACCTTAATTTTAATTGTCAGATTAGGTAATTTGGATTGTTATATTGTGTTTTTAGTATAATTTTGGTTACTAATGTTAGTTTTTCTTACGTGTGCAGGTTTTTATAGTAAATAAGAAGAATAATGAGTTGGAAATAGTTAAGGGAAGAAAACCAAAGGAGTTGAGAAAGGAAAAAAATGAAATAACCTAGAAAAAGGTCTCTGCCATTCAAACACCAAAAGTCCAATCCGGACAACAGAGAGGAATACAAGAAGACTTGGCATTTTTTTCGAAATTTAAAATAAGATGGAGCCTTCTCTACCATCTAGATAGGAACTAGGCCATTCGAACGCCTTGAAAATTTCAGCATTATTTTTTTAGGATTTTGTGTACTTTGGAGACTCAGTATAAATACTTCAATGCAAAGCTATTAGGGTAGCTGTTTTTAAATAGTTCAAAATTTTATATTTTTTTGGTTTAGTTAGAGAGTTCTAGGGTAATTTTTTGATATTTTTTCTTTCTTTCTTTCCTTTTTTTTTTAAGTTTTTCATAGTTCAAGATCATTTTCAAGATTAAGTTTCTGCTGTTCAAGATCACCAAGTTCATCAATGGAGTTTGTTATTTCTTCCTTTCATTTACTTACTGTTATTTTATTGTTATTATGCTTGGCTAAATTCTTTTTCTTGATTCAACCCATCAATGATGGGTGGTTCTTTGTTCATTAGTTAGACGTGATTAAATTTATGCGCACAATGACAAATCTTTTAAAGTTTTTACTATAAATTAGATTGTATTGATTTTAATGCTTTTGAAACAATTCATATTGATTATATTTCCTTAAAATTCCTAATAATATTTGTTGATTACAATTTTCATAAACTAAAACTAATAAAAATCTGATTTATATCACAGATAAAATAACGATCATCTTTTGATTTTCTAATCCTGAATTAAAAAACCTTAAATTTGGAGTGGGATGACTATTTCGACGATGGTTGGGATAGTGAAGAAAATGAGCCATTTGACCATTCCCACCAGACTCTAACATGCATGAGACTTCATCTTTTAAGAGTCTAGAGGACATGCCAACTATCACCAGCACAGAGCTTGAAGTTCATCACACCCTAACAACCCAAGCTACCTACGAGAGTCCTAAAACTCATTATGAGAGCTTTAATGCTATAGGCCAAGGGCAGCATACCATTGAGTTGGTTATTTTATTTTATCATGTCCATCTACCACACCACTCACTTAGACCACATTTGATAAATCTTTTGCTTTCAAGGCTAGTACGCTTGATGACTTACCAATTGAGACCCCTACATTTTTAGTGAAAATACGATTCAAATTATGGTTGGATTGCTACTTCAGTCACACAGGACTCTCATGAGCCTGAATTTTCTTTATCATCCTTTGAGAGTTCAACAGACAGGCCTGAGAGTGAGAGTGGTGCACACCTCTTCCCTTTTGCTCCAACACCAACCGAGAATCCTACTTAGGTAACCGAATATGCTTTGACCAAAATTGACCACATATGTAGGAAAGTAATAGAGATTAAAAAGGTAGTTTGCATTGACTTCTTAGGTGTTGAGGAGATACTAGAATACAAACAACCTGTGTTCACACGTGCATGTAAATGTGGGCCGTATCTGGGGTTCAAGGAAACCCATAAGGCCATCCATTCTCCAGTGTTATCTGCACTTGGAGCACACTCACCCTTGGTACCTCCTAGGCTCAAGGAGAATATTTCATTCCTAAAACTATTTGGTGAGGCTTAAGAGAGATTAGGGATTAGATAGTATATTTTTGCATTAACTCTTATATATTAGTAAATTAGATTTTATTTATTTTTCTTATCTTTTTGCCTAGATTAAATTTTATTTTTCTTTTATTTACTTCTATTTGTTTATTGTAATATTTTATCTTGTAGAAGTTTTATTTTTCCTTTAATATAGTTTTAATCTAACAAAATAAAGTGCTTGAGGTAATATCTCTCTTGTCCTTCTTTCTTTTGATTCATACTTTAATTTTTTACTTCATGGATATGCTATTTATTGTTCAAGCGTGATGTATACCAAGTTGGGAGGTGATGTTCAATTAAAAAAAGAGAGAAAAAAAAAAAGAAGATTCATTAGTATTATTTTAAATAATTTGGGTGCATGCTTTGCTCCATTTAATGCTTTGTTGAGTTACATTTTTATGCCTTTCATCATGCTTACTTACACACTACAGATTACATAGGATTTACATTTGTCATATTAGGGACAATGTGCATTTTAAGTTAGGGGGTGGGGTTCACATGATGAATTGATTTGACATGCGTTGAATGGACTGATTTTTTTTTTTCTTTCTTTTCAAATCCTGGGCAAATTAAGTTTATCTTAACTTAGCATGGCTGGACCTTGCATGTGTTTCTGAACTGGTTTAATATTGGTATTAGTCATGAGAAAATGAATGGTTTGATGGCAATATTAAATAAGACACTTGATTCAAGCTGAGTGTATAATTTTCTAATTCATTAAAAACTTGTCACTTGAGACTGTTGAATGAAAGTGTGTTAAAAATTAGAGTCTATGAGATTTAGTTATTCAAGTATGACTAGACATAAGTGAAAACTTAAACCCTAAATTCAGTGAGTTTTTGAGCTTTATATTTTATTTTGTGAATGTTTTACACTTATTGATCTATATGATTTCATTCATCCCACTTTTCTTGAATAGCTTTCACATCACTATGTATCTCAATGCGAAGCCAGTGGCAGATAAGGGCAATTCATTAGAGAATCCTAGTAAGTTCAGAAGGTTGATTAGAAACTAAATTACTTAAATGTGACAAGACTAGATATCTCGTTTCCTATGAGTATGATTAGTCAATATCGTACGAGTCATTGGGATGTAATTGCACTAATCTTGAGATATTTGAAGGGAGCACCTAAAAAAAGCTTGTTATATCAAGATAATGGACATAGTTCAGTAAAAGGGGATACAGATGTTGATTGGACAGTATATCCATCAAATAAACGTTCTACTACTGATTATTGTATCTTAATTGGAGGTAATTTAGTGAACTGGAAAAACAAAAACAAACGGTGATAGCAAAGTTATGCGCAGAATCAGAATATACAGCCACGGCTTGTACATCATGCAAGTCAGTAGTGGTAGACCCAGGATTTTGGGTAAGAGGGGTCAATGCAAAAAATTTTGTATTGAGTGGAGAGTAAAGTAAAATTTCATAAATTTTGGAGGGCTAAACACTAAATATGAAAAAATCTTAAAATTTATTAACAGATTTTCGAAACTTAGGGGGCCCAAACACTATATTATATGAAAAAAAATACTAAAATATATAAGGTTATTAAAGGATTTTCAAAACTTATAGGAGGCTGTCGGCCCTTCTCGTCCTCCTTGGGACCGCCCCTGATGCGAGTTACTCTGGATATAGCATGAAGAAAGAATTGCGAATCCATAACCGACGACCCATGGAGCTGTTATGCAATAACCAAGCTCTTATTCATATTGCTTCCAATCCAGTATTTCCTAAGAGAACTAAACATATTGCGGTAGAATATAATTTTGTTAGAGAAAAGATCTTACAGAACACTATCAAGACATGTTAAATCCGAAAATCGACTTGCTAATTTGTTTGCTAGAGCTCTAGGATGATCTCTAGTTCGATACATTTGTAACAAACTTGGAACATAGGATATATATGTTTTAGCCTGAAGGGAGTGATAGAAAATATTGTAAATATAAAAATAAGATTAGAACTAGGACTGACTTATTCTCTTTCCTATTTTAAGTTATTCTATTTTCCTAACTTCTACATGATAGTGTGAATATAAATATATGAGCTAAGACCCAATGGGAATCAAGCAATTCCATTCAACTCATAATTTGTCAACCACTAATATGACTGATAATTTTAACAATAAACACCTTGCTTCCTATGAAAAGTTAGTGTTAGAAATTATCCCATATCGACCCCTGAAAAAATTACTTATCCCATATAAGAGACTAGTGAATAACCTGTGCCTACGGCACTCCTCAACTAAAATTAAATATGCATACATTTATAATACCTAGAAGCAAAATTTGTCTCTTTTGATGCAACTCCCTTCCTCAATGCAACTCTTTAGATAAACCAAACCAAACCAAACCAAACCAAACATTTTCCCACTTGGTGGGGTCGGCTATATGGATTTGCTGATGCCAATTAGATTTGTTTAGGGTCATGTCCTCCGATAGATCTAGGTAGGTCAGGTCATGTTTAATAGTTTCTTTCCAGCTTCTCCTGGGTCTTCCTCTACCTCTCCTACTCCTAGCAATCTCCATACTTTCACACCTTCTAACAGGTGCCTCTACTGGACGCCTTCTAACATGGCCAAACCATCTTAATCGGTTTTCTCTCATTTTATCTTCAATCGGTGCTATTCCTACTTTGCCCCTAATCTTCTCGTTCCTAATCCTATCTTTCCTTGTAATCCCGCACATCCACCTTAGCATCCTCATCTCCGCAACTGCCATCTTCTGACCATGATTATGCTTTACTGCCCAACACTCTGATCCATATAGCAGCGCTGATCTAACCGCTACCTTATAATACTTTCCTTTCACCTTGAGGGAGACTTTTCGGTCGCACTAGACCCCCGAAACACTCCTCCATTTGGTCCACCCGACTTGAATCCTGTGACTTACATCAGTATCAATCCCTCCATATTGTTGCACTATAGATCCAAGGTACCTAAATTTATCTTTCTCTACAATCTTTTGTGTGCCTAAACTAACTTCTATACTACCCGTTATCCTAATTTGACTAAACTTACATTCCATATATTCCGTCTTGCATCGGCTTAGCTTAAACCCTTTTATCTCTATCGTATCCCGCCACAATTCTAGCTTAACATTCACTCCTCCTCTCGTCTCATCTACTAAAACAATATCATCTGCAAGTAGCATACACCACAGCACCTCATCCTAAATGTCTTCTAATCTCGTCCATAACTAAAGCAAACAGGTACGGGCTTAACGCTGAGCCTTGATATAAACCAATCGTGATAGGGAACTCATTAGTCTCTCCACCAATCGTCCGTATAGATGTCATGGCTCTATCATACATGTCCTTTATCGCCTCAATATATGCAACACACACTCCTTTCTTTTCCAATACTCTCCATAGAATCTCCCTAGAAACCTGGTCATATGCCTTCTCTAAATCGATGAACACCATATCTAAATCTTTTTTACCTTCTCTATACTGTTCCATTAACCTCCTCAAGAGAAAGATTTGTGAAGTGACGCAAAAACTAAGTGGGAGTTTGAGAAAGATTTGGTTTGTAAAAGATTTCAATCATTCGTTGAAGAATAAAACTCAATCTTAGCATTTGGATTTTAATTTGTGAAAAGGACATTTTTGAAATATGATTATTTTATAGATATAATCAACCTTACCAATTTAAATTTAAAATTAGAATTTAGAAAAAAGAATCACACCCCAAGACTAATTTTATTCAAATATTTGTAAAAATTAAAAAAAAAAAAAAAGTAGAATGATGAATATAGAGTCCCACATTGGATTTGATAATATAATTTTTTACATTTATTAAAATCATATACCACAATTCTAGTATTTTTATAGGCAAAAGAAAAAGTGAAGCTGTAGTATTTTGGCAATGTGAGACAAGGAAACAAAAGTTTTGTAAAAGATCTCAACTATTCGTTGAAGAATAAAACTCAATCTAAGCCTTTGGATTTTATTTTGTGAGAAAAACAATTTTGAAATGCGTTGTGTTTTATTATTAAAAAAAAAAACTCCCCCAAGGCTAATTTTATCCAAATATTTGTAAGAATAAAAAAGAAAAAAGTAGAATGATGAAATAGAATCCCACAATGGATTTGGTAATAAATTTTTAATTGGTTTTAAAAAAATAACTCAAATAAAAAATATTATTATTATTAATCATATGTACTTTATAAAATAAAACAAAAATAGTCAATGTAACTAATTTAAATTCAAAATTAGAATTTAGAAAAATAAGTACTCCTGAGCCTAGTTAATATTCAATTTTTTTTGTACTTTTAAATTTTGAAAATACTAGAAGTTGTTATATGAGAAATAATCTTATTATTGCTGAGGAAAAAGGAGAATAGTTTTATTCATATATTCAATCTGTATTGTTACATATCCTATTTATAGTGAGAGACAATCTCCTATATATGGTATACCTATCAATCATAATCAATTACAATTAATTAGAATACCCTAATTATATAAACAAATTCCTACAAATTCTCCTGCAAATCCTCTAATCAAATCAAATTAGCCAACACTCCCCCTCAAGTTGGGGAATAGATATTCTTCAATCCCAGCTTGCTTATGATCTTTTGAAAAATTAGACTTGGTAGCCCTTTAGTCAAAACACCCGCAAGCTGATCTTTTGTGGGGATATAAAGGGTACATATAAGGCCACTATCAAGCTTCTCCTTTATGAAATGTCTATCAATTTCCACGTGTTTAGTTCTGTCATATTGAACTGGGTTATGAGCTTTGTTGAGTGCAGATTTATTATCACAATAAAGTTTTATAGGTCTCTCCCATTGGATCTTCAAATCTTCCAAAATAATTTTGAGACATAGCACCTCACAAATTCCTAGAGCCATCGATCGAAATTCAGCCTCAGTACTTGATCTTGCCATAACAAGTTGTTTCTTGCTCCTCCAAGTTACTAGATTACCGCCAAGAAAGGTGAGAGACCCAGATGTTGACCTACGGCCTATGACTGACCAGCATAATCAACATCTGTGTAAGCTTCTATTTCCATCCTTACGCCCCTTTTGAAAAAAATTCCTTTACCAGGATTACCTTTCAAATATTGCAATATTCTAATCACTGCATAGAGGTGAACCTCCTTGGGATTTTGTATAAACTGACTCACCATACTCACAACATAAGCTATGTCTGGCCTTGTGTGAGAAAGGTAAATTAATTTTCCAACTAGACGTTGATACATGCCTCTATCTATGGATTCACTTTCTGCACATTCCCAAATTTTGTGATTAGGCTCAATTGGAGTATCTGGCGACTTACATCCCAACTTGCCTGTTTCTTCCAAGAGATCCAAAATATACTTCTGCTGTGAAATGCAAATTCCATTTTTAGATCGAGCCACTTCAATTCCAAGAAAGTTTTTCAACTTCCCAAGATCCTTAATTTCAAATTCTTCTGACAAATATTTCCGAAGAGCTTCTCTTTCTTCTAAATCATCTCCAATTACAATAATGTCATCCACATAAACTATCACAGTTATGACTCTCCCTAGAGTTGAATGTTTGATAAATAGTGTGTGGTCACCTTGACTCTGCTTAAATTTCCTCTTCTGCATCGCCTTGGTAAACCTTCCAAACCATGCTCGAGAAGACTGCTTAAGCCCATATATTGCCTTTTTTTAGTTTGCACACTTGACCTTCTCTTTTATTCATGCCAAAACCTGGTAGAATCTCCATATAAATTTCTTCTACAAGATCTCCATGTAGAAATGCATTCTTCACATCAAATTGCTGTAAGTGCCACTCATAGTTTGCAGCTAAGGATAATAATACTCTTATAGTATTCATTTTTGCCACTGGTGCATAAGTCTCTTAATAGTCTATTCCATAGGTCTGAGTGTACCCTTTAACTACTAGTCTTGCTTTATATCTTTCGATAGATCCATCTGAATTGTACTTCACTGTGAAGACCCATTTGCAACCTACCGATTTCTTTCCAGTTGATAACTCCACCAATTCCCATGTCTTATTCTTTTCCAAAGCCTCCATCTCAACCCTCATAGCTTGTCTCCATTCCTCCTTGCAAAGTGCCTCAAATAAAGATTGTGGAATAGCTACAGTGTTCAAATGGGTGAGGAAGCTTCTGTGTGACTCAAATAATTTTTCAAAGGACACAAAGTTAGATAAAGGATGTTAGGTACATTTTCTCACACCTTTTCTGGTAGCTATAGGTAGGTATAAATCGGAAACAAAGGGAGAGACTTTAATAGAAGGGCTTACCTCAGTTTCAAGTGAAAAGTCAGATTCTTGAACATGCACAGGATCATCCATCGACTTCACTCTCCTTGAATATACTTGTAATGGCTTTGTGACAGGAGGAATTGTTGACTCTGTAAAAGATGATTCATTAGGAATTGATTCACTGGAAGTAGAGTCAGAAATAGGATCAAACTGATAAGTTTTGTTGAGAATGGATGGCTCTTTCAAAAAGGACTCCTTATCTTCCAATCCAACTAGCTCCCCCTAAAGATAAGGATCAAAGAAATAGCTCTCTTGTTCAACAAAAGTGACATCTGCAGAAATGTAGGTTTTGCCAGTTGTAGGATTGTAACACTTGTACCCTTTTTAAGTAGTAGAATATCCTATAAAGACACATTTGATTGCTCTAGGGTCCAATTTACTCCGACTGTGAGAATGAACATGAACAAAGGAGACACATCCAAAGACTCTAGGAGGCAACTTAGTAGAAAGATGGACATTGGGAAAATACCTGGCAAGAACATTTATTGGACTTTTGAAGTCAAGTACCCGAGAAGGAGTACGATTGATTACAGGAGCAGCAGTTAGAACAGCTTCCCCCCAAAAACTCTTTGGAACATTATTTTGAAATAGGAGGGCTCGAGTAGATGCTAGGAGATGACCATTCTTCCTTTCAGCTATACCATTTTACTGGGGTGTATCAACACATGAAGATTCATGAACAATTCCTTCTTTTTGAAAGTAAGCTAAAAAGGTTTTGTTAAAATAATCTCTAGCATTGTCTGTCCTTATTCTTTTAATTCCCACATCAAACTGAGTTTTGATCATGTTATGAAAAATGGGAAAAATGTTGCTCACGTCAAGTTTCTGTTTAAGAAGATAAATCCTAGTAACTCGAGTGTAATCATCTATAAAAGAGACAAACCAACGAGCCCCTGAGATATTAGGAACACGAGATGGACCCCAAATATCACTGTGAATTAAAGAGAATGGAACAAATGATCTCTCATTATTCAAAGGAAAAGAAACACGACGATGTTTAGCAAACTCACAAACTTGACAATGAAAATCTTCTATCTTAGTATCTTTAAACAAGTTTGTAAACATAAAACTAAGAGTACGAAATGAATGATGCCCAAAGCGAAAATGGTAGAGCCAAATCTGATCTTTATTCGAATGAGACAAAAAAGAAAGTCTTGATGACTTGTTTCCAACTTGCTCATTGCCATCAGTTAACTCAAGGTAGTAAAGTCCATGTTCTACCCTAGCATATCCAATCGTCTTCCTCGTAACTTGGTCCTGAAAAAGACGAGAGTCATGAGAAAAAATAACATTATAGTTCAAATCCTTTGACAATTGATAAACACGAGGTTGGTGGACAGCTTAAGTACATGGAGTACATTTTCAAAAGTAATGAATGGGCTTAAAACAATGTCTCCTTGTCTAGAAACCGTGGCTAATGACTCGTCGGCAATAATGATTTTTCTATTACTAGGACATGGTTGATATGTGATAAACTTATGTGCAAAGTGGGTCATATGATCTGTAACTCGAGAATCAATAATCCAGGCATTTGACAAATTGGAATTAGAAGCACTCAAAGCATATAAGTAGTGAGAGTTACCTAATTTTGCCAAGGAACATGTACCTGAGGCCTTTTCTAATAAATTAAGGAGTAATTTCAGTTTCCCGATATCTTCCTTGCTGAATACACTCTCCTTTTCATTGCTAGGCTGGGTTTCTTCTTCCTTGGTTTGAGTCACATATCCCTGACTCCTCTGAATGTTGTTTTTGGAATTTTGATTCCATTGGGAACTTAGACGCTTTCTATGAAGTTTCCAACACTGTTCTTTAGTATGACGGGGCTTTTTGCAATGCGAACACCAAAGGCATCTTTACTAGAAGACTTGCCTTCGAGTTTTCCATTATCTGAACCAGTAGTGTTCGAGACTGAGAATTTCTTATCTTTATTTCCCAACCATGGCCGACCCCTCAATTGGTGATGAGTATAGCATGACTCCCCTGTGACTTTCTTCAACATTGATGATGGAAATGGCTTCATTGAGTGAGGGTAGTTCTTTCCTCCCCAATATTTGGACTCTTACTTGATCAAACTCTGTGTTCAACCCAGCAAGAAACTCATATACATGTTCTTTCTCAATGAATTTCTTTAGCGCAGTTGCATCTTCACTACACTTCATATCAATGCACCAATAGTGATCCATTTCTTGCCATAAACCTTTTAACATGTTGGCATACTCTGTGACAGAGCGTCCTCCTTGTTTAGAGCCAAAAATCTTAGTCTTGATTTCAAAAAAGCGAGCAGCATCCCCATCCTTGAAGTACGTCTGTTTAGCAGCATCCCATATGTCTTTTGCAGTTGGAAGAAACATAAAAGTATCACTGATCTCAAGTAGCAAAGAGCTCCAAAGCCAGGACATAACCATGCAGTCCTCTTCATCCCATGCATCGAATGTTAGGTCTCCCCTTTTAGGTCCAGTTCCAAGTAGATGGCTTAGTTTTCCTTTCCCCTTCAAAAAGGTTTGAACCAATTGAGACCACTTCATGTAATTTTTACCATTCAACCTGTAGGCAGATTGAATACTTGGCAAGTCTCCTCTTGCCGAGCTGAAAATGGTCGCCTCATTTTGAGGCTGAGAGGTCGCAGATTTTTCTGTCAAATCTGACGTCATATAGAGAAGGGTACATGGAGAAAAATAAAACTAACCAAAGAGGAAATTTTCTCAAGCTTGGAAACAGAGGAAGAGCTGTCCAGCACATTTGCACAGACCTCTAGGTTACAGGAAAATTGAGCTAGTCAAAGAAAAATCGTAGGAATGGAGAAAGAACACTTGGGCAAGGAAGAGAAAAGGCCAGCGACCAAATCTAAAGAACGGCAGTGGGCAATAGTGCCTCATGCGCCCTCGCGCAGGCGCGTGGGTCAGCGTACAGCTTCTTCAGCGGCGCGTGGCACTATGGCTGGCGGTGATCTTCTAGTATTCTGTCGATCAGAACCCTCTGAGTACGTCTGCCAAGCGCGTGTGTACTGGATATAAAAAAAAATGTGGCAATGAAGGCCAAGCAGTGAAGAGACGGTGAAGGGTTTACGCAATGAAGGCTGTAAACCCTATTCTTAGAAGAGCTTCTGCAGCTCTGATACCATAAGGAAAAAGGAGAATAGTTTTATTCATATATTCAATCTGTATTGTTACATATCCTATTTATAGTGAGAGACAATCTCCTATATATGGTAAACCTATCAATCATAATTAATTACAATTAATTACAATACCCTAATTACATAAACAAATTCCTACAAATTCTCCTGCAAATCCTCTAATCAATTCAAATTAGCCAACAATTACTTAATTTTTTTATTTGTGTTTTTTTAATTCAACTCCATTTTTTATCTTATTTTTAATTTAATTACTAATGTAATTTTATTTTATTATTTTTTTTTTTTTTTGTAAGCATTACTAATGTAATTGAAATATATAAATTTAACAAATAAATTAAATTTTTAAGCAAGTGGGTCCGCCTTTTGGAACTCATAAGCAAGTGAATTCTTTTTCAAAACCTAAGAAAGTGGGTCCCTTTTGAGAACTCATAAGCTTTTTACATTTATTAAAATCATATATTACAATTTTAGTGCTTCTATAGGCAAAATTAAAAGTGAAGTTATAATGTTTTAGCGATGTGGGACAAAGAAACAAAAGTTTTGTGAAAGATCTCAACCATTCGTTGAAGTATAAAACTTGATCTCAGCCTTTAGATCTTAGTTTGTGAAATAAACATTTTCAAAAACTGTACTGTTTTATTATATAGATGAATTTCTCTCAACACTTAAATTTTAAGGATGAGGGCCCTCCCCTTATTTGTAGCCGGACTTCCTTAATATAGTTTTAGAGTGGGTTTTCAACTAAACTTCACTATAATCCACACTGTTCCTATGTCCATGCAAGCCAATTGAGGGAGGCTATTAGAAGTTGTTCCACATCAACCCATGAGAAAAATTACTTTTCCCATATAAGAGATGGATTTCCTCACCTTAACACCTAATTTTTAAGGATGATGTTTCTCCCCTTATATGTAGTCAGGCTTCCTCAACAGTTAGAAAATTAAATTTTTTACTTTAGAACTAGTGCTTTTTTCCCCCAATAAAGAGGAACTATGTAACAAATTAAAAGAGCTGGAACAACAAATGCTGATGTAACATTTTGAATGGGCAAGTGGAAAAAAGCTCCAATGGAGATTCCGTTGGACCAAACATCAAAAAGCAAGGAATGCAATTTTTCTTTTTTTGGAGGGTAAGTACCAAGGAAGGCAATGTTCCGAAAGGATAAAAACAACAATATATTTTCAAAGGTTATTTTCATTAAATCAGAAACAAAAACATTTCCAAAATGTTTCAAAATACTTTCGAAACATCTCAGACCCAGCCAAAAAAAATGAAAATACAAATGAATGTTTAGAAATACAAATTTTATATTAAAATCTATCTAAATGCGTGAAATTTTGATAATAATTTAATTAAACAATTTATTATTTTGGTATGTTATATTATATTGTGGTATTTTTATTAAGGGAAATATTTGAATTACTATCCTAGTAGCGTTTCATTTTAGTGTTTTAAAAAGGCAAAAATATTTAGGCCATTTCAAAGAAAAGAAACAATAATTTGCTCCTTCATATGCAAAATAAAGAATGTTCCCCTTTATGACCAGGATAATTTAGTGCTTTACTACTATTTCAAAGATACAGATTTTTCCTCCGCGGAGGTGAGGGGGTGGGACTCCACCATAATTGAAATTTACATTAACAGGTTTATTAGTGTGGCATATATAATAGCTTCACGAAACTTAATGGCCTCCAATAGTTATTTTGGAAGTGGCCTGTTTGGAACAAGATTGTACAGAGAGAGAGAGAGAGAGAGAGAGAGAAGTATACATAAACATTAGCCAGCATTTTCTTCATTTTCTGATAATTTCTAGCATATAACTCAAATATCAGGGCAAAATCAGACATCAAATTCAAAATTATCCTTACTGCATAGAGTCATGGCGTTTCAGTTCGCATGGGAAGGAAAGCATTTTGGAAATACTTTAAAACGTTTCAAAAAATGGCCAAAAATATGAAAATACATAAAAATTTTAGAAATTTATTTACATATATGCAATTTTAATAATAAATTAATTAAATACCTTATTATATTCCACATTTTAGAAATCTATTTACATATACGCAATTTTAATAATAAATTAATTAAATACCTTATTATTTTGGAATATTATGCTACGTTTTGGCATCTATAATCATTTTTTAATGGAAAGATTAGAATTATTATTCCATTAGTGTTTCAATACAATCTTTTAAGGATCAAATACTTTTCAACTATTTCATAAAAAACTTACCAAAAAAAAAAACTATTTCATAAAAAGGAAACAACATTTTATTGCCCAACTTCCAGCCTCCCTTTTTATAAGGTACATTCTTCTATATTCATGGGAAAAACTTTGTATATAGCGAAACTAAGAATTAAATCTACGATGGCATAGTTTAGAAGAGGATTTCTCAAGTTTCGAACAACAGTGAAATCAAAACATAACAAGCATCCTTAGAACTGCCTGGACTAGAATCAGCTGTAATACCTGGAAGGCCTCAATTTTCTGTGGCACAAGAGAGTCTTCGGTAGTGCCAAGACCAAGTTGGCCATTTTGATTCCGCCCCCAACTTCAATCAAAAAGAGAGAGAGGAAATAACATTATACTTTGTAAATATAACATGTTTGAAAACAGGGTTACTACAACTTCACACATAAATAAATCACTGGCAATACTGGAAGTTGAGGACATTTTTGTTGACATTGTGGTAGACTTCTAACGTGAGACATTGTAGATATTTGGCTCCATGAACATTTATCACTTTCATGTTTATACACAATAACAAGCAGACAATTGATGTTAAAGCTCAAAATAAGAGTGTATATTGAAAGCTCAGAGTAAATTAGTATGCCACAGGGTGATGCACGATTAGTTGTTTCTCAAAATAGTTGATCAACCATTGTATGGTGCAATGCGCTTGGATTATATCTTGCGATCTAGTTAAATAGACTCTTTTCTTCGCCCCCCTATACAAAACTAACGAGTTAACATTACATCTAGAAGCGTAGAAGGGCTGAATGCCACACATAGACAAAGCGTACCAAAATTAAGGAAAGTAGTACATAAAAAAGCTCTATGGACATATCGATCAAAAAATCCAAAGTACACCCTCCCTGTGACCCAGAGGGAGGGAAGCATTAGAAAATGCTTCACCACTTGGTGCAAAGGAGCCCCAACACCCATCAAAGGAACATCCTTCCTTTTATACCAGAAGCACCACATCACATAACAAAGATTTCAACCAGACTTTCCTCATTTCTATCACATGCCTCTGCTCTAGTTTTGAAGAAGATTAACCTTTTCTAAAAGTTGTGAAGAAGATTACCCATTGACTCAAGGAAACTCAATAAGCACCCAACAAGTCCAAGGTCATCTACAGCTCCCCCTGCTTCATTAAACATCCAACACCAAGTATGGTCCGAGTACAGTGTTAAATAAGCAAAGACCGCTGCATCGGCGCCCGGGTGCAGTGTTAAATAGGCAAGGGTTCTCACACTTTCCTGGACGAGTGGGGGGGGCAAGGAAACTAGTCTAAAATAGAAAGCTGAGATTAGGTACTTGGAATATTGGGAGCTTAACTGGGAAAATTATGGAAGTGGCGGATACAATAGAAAGGAGAAGAATCACAATTACTTGCTTGCAAGAGATGAAGTGGGTGAGACAGAAAGCTAAAGAGATTGAAAGGACTGGGTATAAGTTATGATATACAGGACTAAATAGATCGAGAAATGGGGTCGGCATAATAGTAAACAATGACCTAAAGGAAAATATGGTTAATGTAAAACGCTGTGGAGATAGGATTATTGCAATTAAGTTAGTGTTAGGAGAAAAGATAGTGAACGTAATTAGTACTTATGCCCCCCAGGTGGGCTTAAGAGATGTACATAAGGAGAAGTTTTGGGAAGACTTAGAAGGAATGCTATTAGAGATACCTCAAGGATAAATGATCTTCATAGGAGGAGATTTAAACGATCATAGAGGACGCAACGTAGATGGATACATAGGAGTACATGGGAGATATGGTTACGGTAATAGAAATGAAGAGAATGATATTTTGGAGTTTGCAGTGGCTTATGATCTCATGGTGATGAACACCTTTTTTAGGAAGAGAGAGGAACATTTGATGACTTATAAGAGTGGCTCCTCAAGGACACAGCTTGACTTCTTCTTAACTAGGAAAAAAGACCGCGTAACTTGTAAAGATTGTAAAGTTATACCGAGAGAGAGCTTAACTGCCCAACATAAGTTATTGGTCATAGATGTGCAGCTTCAAAGGTGGATTAAAAAAAAGAAGTCGTATAAATACTCAAAGACTAAATGGTGGAACTTGAAAAGTGATAAACAACCAGCATTCAGGAAAATAGTACTACAGGAAGACATTTGAACGGTAAATGAGAGTGAAAATATTATGTGTGATAAGGTAGCAAAGTGTATTAGGAGGGTAGGGAAAGAAGTCTTAAGAGAATCCAAATGGAGTGCTTCAGCACAGAAAGAGGCATGGTGGTGGAACGAGGCCGTCCAAGACAAGATAAGAGTTAAAAGAGAGCGTTTTAAATCTTGGCAAAACGGCTGAAATGAAGCGAACTTGGAGAGGTATAGAGAAACTAGAAGAGAAACCAAAAAGGCAGTTGGTGAAGCTAAGGCAAAAACATTTGAGAATTTATATAGGCGACTTGACACTAAAGAGGGCGAAAAAGAGATATTCAAGCTTGCTAAATCCAAAGATAGACGGACGAAGGATTTAAACCAAGTTAAATGCATTAAGGATGAGGATGAAAAGGTATTAGTAAAGGAAGAGGAGATAAAGGAGCATTGGAAGAGCTACTTCTATAATTTATTTAACGAAAGCAGTAATAATGACATACAATTGAGGCAGTTTATCAGTTTTAGGGAAGAATTAAATCTTCTGTTCTATAAGAGAATCAGTAGGAAAGAAGTAAAAGAAGCATTAAAAGGATGAAGAATGGGAAAGCGGTTGGGCCAGATGGTATCCCTATTGAGGTTTGGAGGTGCTTAGGAGAGGATGGCATAAGTTGGTTGACCAAACTTTATAATGTAGTGCTAAAGAGCAAAAAGATGCCTGATGCATGGAGGAAAAGTATCCTTATACCCATAAACAAGAACAAAGGAGATATTCAGAACTGTGCAAACTACCGCGGGACTAAATTGATGAGCCATACGATGAAATTATGAGAGAGAGTTATTGAGAGAAGACTAAAAAGGACAACAAACGTTTCAGAGAATCAATTTGGTTTCATGCCTGGAAGATCAACCATGGAGGCTATCTTTCTCTTGAGGAGGTTAATGGAACAGTATAGAGAAGGTCAAAAAGATTTACATATAGTGTTCACTGATTTAGAGAAGGCATATGACCGGATTCATAGGGAGATTCGATGGAGAGTATTGGAAAAGAAAGGAGCGTGTGTCGCATATATTGAGGCGATAAAGGACATGTATGATAGAGCCATGACATCTATACGGACGGCTGGTAGAGAGACTAACGAGTTCCCTATCACGATTAGTTTACATCAAGGCTGAGCGTTAAGCCCATACCTGTTTGTTTTAGTTATGGACGAGATTACAAGACATATTCAGGATGAGGTGCCATGGTGTATGCTATTTGCAGATGATACTGTTTTAGTAGATGAGACGAGAGAAGGAGTAAATGCTAAGCTAGAATTGTGGCGAGATACGTTAGAGACAAAAGGATTTAGGCTAAGCTAATTCAAGACGGAATATATGAAATGTAGGTTTAGTCAAATTAGGATAACGGATAGTATAGAAGTTAATTCAGGCACACACAAGATTCTAGAGAAAGATAAATTTAGGTACCTTGGATCTATAGTGCAACAAGATGGAGGGATTGATACTGATGTAAGTCACAAGATTCAAGCTGGGTGGACCAAATGGAGGAGTGTTTCGGGGGTCTTGTGCGACCGAAAAGTCCCCCTCAAGGTGAAAGAAAAGTATTATAAGGTAGCGGTTAGACCAGCGCTGCTATATGGATCAGAGTGTTGGGCAGTAAAGCATAATCATGATCAGAAGATGGCAGTTGCGGAGATGAGGATGCTAAGGTAGATGTGCGGGATTACAAGGAAAGATAGGACTAGAATGAGAAGATTAGGGGCAAAGTAGGAATAACACCGATTGAAGATAAAATGAGAGAAAATCGATTAAGATGGTTTGGCCATATTAGAAGGCGTCCAACAGAGGCACCTATTAGAAGGTGTGAAAGTATGGAGATTGCCAGGAGTAGGAGAGGTAAAGGAAGACCCAAGAGAAGTTGGAAATAAACTATTAAACATGACCTAACCTACCTAGATCTATCGGAGGACATGGCCCTAAATAGATCTAATTGGCGTCGACAAATCCATATAGCCGACCCCACCTAGTGGGAAAATGCTTGGTTTGGTTGGGTTTGGTTTGGTTTGGTTTATCTAAAGAGTTGCATTGAGGAAGGGAGTTGCATTAAAAGAGACAAATTTTGCTTCTAGGTATTATAAATGTATGCATATTTAATTTTAGTTGAGGAGTGCCGTAGGAATAGCACCGATTGAAGATAAAATGAGAAAAAACCGATTAAGATAGTTTGGCCATGTTAGAAAGCGTCCAGCAGAGGCACCTGTTAGAAGGTGCGAAAATATGGAGATTGTCAGAAGTAGGAAAGGTAGAGGAAGACCCAAGAGAAGTTGGAAAGAAATTATTAAACATGACCTAACCTACCTAGAGCTATCGGAGGACATGGCCCTAAACAGATCTAATTGGCGTCGACAAATCCATATAACCGACCCCATCTAGTGGGAAAAGGCTTGGTTTGGTTTGGTTTGGTTTGGTTTTGCGTCAGACTATCAGTAACTAAGGTCTTTCCATGAGCTGTATCCCCAACCCCCCC